>VWZZ01006495.1:424930-465068 GCA_013399095.1 Psophia crepitans | reverse complement strand
GTGTTATTGGTTGTCCTGGAGATGCGGAGTTATATTACATGTGTGCCAGAGGGAGGGCGGGCGGCCAGGAGCCACCGCAGGCTGAGCCAGCCGCTGGTGCGAACTCTGCGCAGCGCCCGAGTGCCAGCACTTGTTGCTCGCTTCCTCTGTGCATCTCCTCCTAGCAAGGTCTTGTCTTTTTTTCCTTTTAATGACAGCTTTTTTTTTTTTTCTGGAGTAAGACTTGAGTTGATTCTCTCCTTGCAATAGTTTGGGTGTGTGTTAAAGCAATTAACTTTTCTTTACGCTGCCCAGATTCCTTCCACTCCCCGGGGGAAGGAGCTTTTCTCTTGTGTTCTTTGAAGGGGCAGAGCAAGAAATTGGAAGGACAGTGCAGCCCGGTCTGGCACTGACAGGGGAGCAGGGATGACACGGGGTGGTGAATTTGCTCTGTGCCCTTGGCCAAGTCATTTACTCGTGGTTTTTGCTTCTTGTATTCTGGGGACAGCTGACACTGTCTTTTCTCAGAGAGTTGTTGAAGTTCAGATGATATTACAAAGGATACAGTCCTTCAGACAGGTGCAAAATTATTATTTCTCATCAGCCTCATAATTTGCTCTTCTACTTGATAAAGCTCATTAAATAACTTCTGTTCAGCAACTGATTTGATTCAGTAACTAGTTGGTCCTCATATGATTTTTGTCTTTTTTACTGCTTTCATTTCTTGGCTTTATTCCAAGGCTTGCTGGCATGTTTGGTTTTTTTCCAGGGAGCTCCTCTGACGAGGCTGTGTACCCTTCTTTGGCTCATATTAGGGAATGCTTTTTTCTGGTACATTTTGCGTGAGGCAAAGCTTCTTTTGGGATACATGACTTTGTGCTTCCACTAATTGCAGGAACAGGGCTCCTGTTTTCCCTGGTGTACAAAAGCAAGGAGCACCAAAAGAGGCACGGTGCAGGCGGCTGTGTGGTCAGTTTGATGCTTTCCTGAAACGGAATGCTGCAGACAAAACCATGTTAATAAACTTGATTGTTATTTGCTCTTCATCCTATCCCATGATGTCAAATCAGGGCAGGATGTCTCAAAAGAAATAATGATTTTGTTTAGATATTGTAAAGACCAGTGGTCAGCTCATACAAACTCCTCTTGAAAGGTGGGGGGGGCAAATAATACAGTTGCATATGTAAAAGATGGAATATTTTTAGGATATGTATAATAAAACAAACTGCCATTAACTTATGTAAATCAGCTCTCCATCTCGTGGGCATTAGTTGGTGACCCGGGAAGTTTTCCCACCACATGCTAATGCACAACCAACTAAGTTTCAGGACCTCTTACATGCAGTTAAGAATTAATCTGGTGGTTCAGCCCAGCATCCCTATTGGTAACTCTGGTTTTGCCCTTTCGACTTTAATTCTAGGACTGCAATCTTAGTTCTGCAGCTGAGTGTCCGTTATGACCCAACTTATGCGCACCATTGACTAAAGTGGGACTGTGGCCCCAAGTTGGGTAATTCTGCAGGAAGCTGGAGGCAGTTACAGGAGGCTGGACGGAAAGGGCTTGGCTTTACCAGCCTGATGGGTTAGAAACCAGAAGTCTCAATTCCAGCGATTTCAGAGCTGATCTCTGTTTCCACCAAAGCCCTCCCTTGGGGCATCTCCCTTGTTTGCACTAAGGGACAGAGGGGTGTGTGGGTGTCCCTCTCCAGCATAAGCCTGGTGAGTAGGCTGTAGGAGTGAGGAGAGGGCTTGACCATTACTGTATGCCTCAGTTAACTCTAATACGGATCAGCGCGTGTGAGAGAGACACGGACTAATGAGAATGCCTGCCTGTTTTCTTTTGGGGAAACAAAAAGCTGACTTGCAGCTTGCTGACATTTCTGTAGTCACGTTGCATTGGCAGGACAGGCAGCACCAGTAGTTCTTTTGGAAAGGCAGGACAAGGGGATCGAATGTGTTGTCCCCATCGTGGTCCCCCCACCCTTCCCCACCATGTGAAAGGAACTCATTGAGCGCAAGACGAGAGTGAGTCAGTGCGGCTCTGCAGGGGGATATAAAGGCAGCTTTGTAGCAGCCCTCTCTAAGCTGTCAGTGCCCTAGACCATGCAGCAGCGCAACGTCACCCTGTTGCAGCCCTCCTTACCTGAGCAGCGCCAGGCCCTTCACGCTTCAGCACACGCATTTCATCGCTCTGGCGACAGTAGTCTGTAACCTGCTGCTTTGCTGCTCCGCTCGCTCTTCGCTTGGTAAATTAACCTTCCAGGCCGTGGGAAGCAGCGAGCCAGCTGCCACCGTAGACTCTTGCAGGGTTTGTGATGCTTTGGTAGACTACAGTTATGTTCTCCCCAAACACGCACACGCACGCACACAAGTTAAGAAGATTTGTTAGATCTCTGGCAAATTCAGACATGCCTTAAAGGGTTTGTAATAAAAAAAAATGAAATGCTCACTCTCTTACTTTTTCCCTCTCTGACCCACTTTTTTTCATCATTTGCAGATGAAATTAGTAAGCCAATTAGGGCACTCCTTGGTTGAAAAGACAAATCTCCACTTTGTTCTTCCTTGCAGTAAAATTCTTTTCTGAAATAACCCTTGTTGCTGCTTGACTGTAGGATTTGATCTCAAAAGGTCTGATAAAATAAGTGTTGCTGTGTATCTGCTATCAGCGTTTTGATTAAGAGGCAACTGACCATCTCTGCTGTGAAGCGCAAGTTTTAAAAAGTTCTTGTAAATTCTGCCTGCTTTCTTAAAAAAAAAAAAGTAACTGCCTGGTTTTTCTTTCTCTAGCAAAATCAGTGTCTTCACTGGTTTAAGTCAGGGAATATTCTAGAAGAGAAATTACTTCCTGCCTGTATTGCTAATGAGCGCGTCTCTGTCACCAAACTTCTTTTTTACATACCCAAAAGCACTGATGTCTGCCAGAAATCTTTTGGAGATTCCTGGAAGAATCTAATCATCTTCACATGGCTGGTTTGCTAAGGCTGGTAGATGCGATTGTGCAACACTGTATGAACAAACGGACTGGTTTTCATGGATGTAGGACCCTGCTAGAAATTTGGCTGCCTATCCGGAGTGTGTGTTAGCAGATAGAGGCCCAGGCTGTATTATCTGGATAGTGCTCCCTCGTGACCTTGGTCTGGACTCTATTTCTGTGACTTAATTTACATTCCTGTGTCTTGAAATATAGATTTGTTCACCTTCAAACCGCAGACAATAAAATTAGAAGGCCTCCACTGTGAAATATAGCGATACTCTGAACCCTGAGGCATAGGGATCAGCAGGACCTCTTCACATATTTATCCTCGAGCCATTCTGATTGAACATGGAATGTATTTGGGCAACGATGCAGAATTAAGAACTGCATATTTCACCCGCTGTGCCTTTTGCAGATCTCAAAGATCTGAAAGCGTTTAGCGGAAGAGATTGGCGCCACGCTTTGTTTTGTAAAAACGTGGGGAAGTGGAGGCAGAGAGACCCTAAACAGGGAGCCAGAACAGAAACCCAGTTCTGCTCCAGGGCTTAATCCCTGCTGGAATAGGCGTTCTCTGGAGAAAAAAAAAAAAAAAAAAAAAGACTCCTTAAGTCGAAGACACCTTGAATTTGGAGAGTGGAGTTCTTGTCAATAAAAATAATTACCAGATCATTTTCCTTTTTGTTTCCTAGATGTCGCCATGCTGCCATAGCGAAGTACTTTGGCGATGTCACCCCATCTTGTAACAAGTGCTGCGATTACTGCAAGAACCCAGGGGCAGTGAAAAGACAACTGGAGTCACTGGAGCGCTGCACCAACAGCTGGAGCAAAACCTGCATTGGGCCCACAGGTTCCTCCTGGGATAGCTATGACCCAGAGCTGTATGAAGGCGGGAAGAGAGGTTGCAGAGGTTTTAGCAGGTCTGTACTTGGTAGCTTAAACTCAGCACATAGAAGCTCTCAGAGAGAAGAGAGCATCCCCCAGCTGCAGGCCCGGCCGCTCCTATTTTCAGCACATGTTTCTGTGTGGTGGTATTTTCCTATAACTTCCTGGCAGCAGGAGCTGGAATTTCATTTTCCACACGCTTTGGCAGGCTTGATCACATTCATGTCCCAGAGAGCCAAAAGCTGTTTTGACTGACCTAAGAATTGCCCTGCAGAATGTAATTGGTTCAAGAAGCTGGCCTGAAATTTTTTGAAAGCAGTAAGCGGGCTCGGTCCGTTCACAGTCACAAGGATCAAAGATGTTTAAATGAGACCAACGTGACAGCAGAATATGACAAGATCCAGAGTTCATTCCAGAGTTAGTGTGGCTGCCTGTGGGCCAGCAGGCTGGGGGGCCACTGACAGGACTTAGTCATCACAGAGGATGAAACAGAGTGCCAGTGTCAGCTGCTTCTGCCGATTGCTAAATTTTCATGTTTCCCTATCACGCTGACAGCAAAAAGATGATGTGCAGTGGGAAACGTAATTAATTCTGTAAAATGCTTGGCAGTGTGGAGATGACAACTTGTCTTCCACCTTGCTCCCTGGCTGAGATGCAGTGATTGTGCAGCTCTGCCAGGATGCAAGTTCCTCTGCCTGCGCTGCCCGTGAAGCTCTGCCAGGATGCGCAGCGCTGTCGGCCAGCCCAGCGTCGGCTTTACGTTAAACAGCTTGAGAGTGGTAGCTTTGTTCTTCAGCTGAGTCACAGGAAACTGCTGTAGTTGTGACCTAAGCCCGTGTTTGATCTCTGGACCAGAGAAGGCACGGCCAGTGCTGTTGTACAACCCACTGTTTGCCACGTGATTTATTGAGCCTCTTCATGACTTGGTTGTAGCTTTGCCTTGGAAGTTGTAATAGTCAACGGCCTTCAAGCTCTGATTTGTGATGCCTGTAAGTTTTGGCTGTGGCAGTAAACTCCTGGGCTACAAGTGGCGAGAATCAGCTGCTGCACTTCAGCGTATTAGTGATGGGGATTTCATTTAATACAGCAGCCTGTGAACAACTGAGGCTGTGGGATGGATGGTTTGCCCTTTCTGCCATCTCTGCTCCAAGGGCAGTCATGACTGGCAGACGGGGCACGTGACACAAGACGGTGACTCCTCAACTCTGTGGGAGAAGCTTGCAGAGCTTCTGAAATGGAGCCCTCTATTCTCACAGGACTAGTTACGTGCTGCTAGTTCATGCTACAGCTTACTAGTTCATGGGATGAACGAATCCCATGAATTTGTGGAGGACACTCACCACTGTCCAGGTTGAGGGATGGCAGTGAAACTAAAAGCTAAGACTTGTTCAGAAAGGATGTGAAATCGTCACTGTTTGTAAATACTGGGATGACCTAGGCTTTCCGAAGCCTGTCCCCCAGTTAATGCTGCAGCTACAGAAATGTTTGTTCCTCTTGTTTTCCTGCCTTATCCAGCTACGATGAAGAAGGCAGTGGGAATGGGGATGAAGCCAATGAAGAGAGTCGGAAACGGGAGTGGAACAACTTCTACAGAAAGCAGATGAGTCTGCGCAAAGTGAGTTGGTATCGCTTTGGAAGAGATTCACAGACTGCTTGCTGTGAGCCTGTCTTACACAAAGTCTTCCTGGCACTGATGAAAGTAAATTATTGCATCTTGCTGTTGCTTGTTCTGTTTTGTGCTTTTTGTACCTGTGCTTTTGCTGTGTTCTTCATATTCTGGGTCAATCCTATAATACGAAGAAACACAACTTATTCATGTACTGATCTCTCTGCAGTGCTAATCAAGAGGATCCCATTATCTTTAATACCTTTGCATTAATAAAACCAGATTTCTCCATTCAGCTTCTCTTGCGTATTCCTATAGCAAAGGTGAACTTTTGGCTTTGATTCTCATTCGTTGTCTTCCCCCATTTTGGTGCCTTTACAGTACCTTTCTAATGTCAGCATTAATTTTCCCTGGAGCAGGGGCATAAAATGTGTCTTTTGTGCTTCTGGACCTGCATGGGGGTTGCGGGAATGGAAATATTTGACTGATCTTTGTTTTCTTCCAGGGCAAAGAACCAGAAAAGGAAGATTTTGTTCCTCCAAGTAAATATCTTTGATTTATAGTGGGTTTTCTCTGGGAGAAGAAAGTTGTATTTTGCAGCTGTGTGTAATTTATATAGCATCAACACTGGAGGTATCAGTCCCTAGGCGCAGAGGTTAGGCTTTTGGCCGTGAAACTTGGCTGGAGGAGATGGATCAGAGCTTAGCTTTGGTTGGGGTGAAGATGTGGAATGCATCTTTCTGAACAACTTTTCCAAATAAGCGAGAGAGAAGGAAAACACTCTCTAACCTGACTTTATAGGCAGTGGTGATGTAGCAGTATGTAATTGGGCCGTAAGGAAACTGCTGAAAAACTTTGCCATTTTTAACTGCTAATTGGGGCCCTGTCCAGCAAGACAGTTCTTACGCTGTTGTACAAGAGTACGTGGCAGGTCGTGTTACTCTATCCAGCCTCTTTGTATTTTGGTTGGTATTGAGGGGAGCGGAAAAGAGCTGAGTTTCTTAAGAGTGACAGTTGAGGCGTTCTCCATCAACCCCAGCCCTGCTATAATGCCTTTTTCCAAATGCCTCTTCTGTGGTAGGTGCAGACTGCCCCTTGAAGGATGCCTGCAGCAGGAGAATCTCTAAGCTCACAGTGAAGGTAAGACAGGCTGGTTAACGTTCAGTCTTGTTTACTTGCAAAGAACAATCAAGATTCTGCCTGCCCCATTCTCACTCCTTCAGGACGGAAGTCCAAGGGGCACGGTGACTTCTGTAGAGCATGTCTGAGTATCCCATGTTTCCTAGGGACGGGAGCACTGCTTGAAGATGCTGGAAGAAGCTTTGAGCACCAATCAAAAGGTTCCAGCAGCAGGAGGAAACGGGTATAAGATTAGATGAGACAAGGGGTAGCATATTGACTCCCTTTAACAGAGAGCCTGCTCTTTCCTCAACATTACCACTCTCAGGGAATGCTTTTTTAAGTCATTTGGTCCAAGAATGTAGTTTCAGTTAACGGCATCCTCCTTGTAGTGATGCTCAGAATCAGATACGCGGATTCCCGCTAAATGAGTCTGCTAGATCAGCTTGATCCTAGGAGTTGCAATTCTTCCCTGTCCCACAAGATGGGGATGGTGTACTTCTCGAACTGGAAAACTGGACGAGAGAACTTGCATTTAAAACTGCGTCCGCCACCCTTTCCGTTCTCCAGCAATTCCCTGTGTATCTCTTGGGACTTAATTGCAAGTTATCACTTATTCTTGCACCGGAGAGAGTGAATTTTGTACTTTCTGGGAGCATTAAGCATTAGTGTTCCCTTTGCAGATGTAGAAGTGTGTCTTGCCAGAAATCACCCCAGCCTGTGTTACAGGTCAGACCCTCATGCCTGTGCTGTGGACCTGGAGTACGAAGCTTTCCGAACCAGTAAAATGGCTAACTCGTACAAGGCAACTGTGCTAAAGAAGGTAGGGCTGTACGTCTGCTGTTGTTCCCTTGGACATGGTGTGGCCTCAGCTCGAGGGGAAATAGGGTACAGTTTGTGTGGGAAAGATGAATGAGGAGCTCTGCTTTGCCTTGGATGGCTTCCAAATCTTTCTTCTTGATTTTATTTACAGGAGGGCCCAGAATCGCATTGATTTCCATCTTTATTGGCTTTACAGGCTTTAAAAGCCAGTGCAAGCTTATCGAGATATCCGCTAGGTCTGGCAATAAAGGAAATGAGGAGTTCCTCAGACTGTCACTGATAGACAAGCCTTGGTTTAGGTTAGCTGGTTGCTGTAAGTCTCTTTGAAGATGTTTCTGTTCTTGAGACAGGTGTCTCTCCAGGAGAGACGTTTGGTTTGCCACTGTGCCTTTTAGTATGTACAGAGGCAGGACACAGATTTCTGGCCGCTGCAGAATATTTCTGTTCTCTTTTCAGGTAGCAGAAATCAATAAAGCCTCAAAGCAAGGAGAGTTGTTCTCAGTCTTTGGGTCCAGAACTGGTGGCAACAGCAGCTTGGAAACAAAATCTGAGTCTCCAGCAGAAGAGGACTTCCTCCCCGCATCCCAGGTTTATTCGGTGAGTGAGTACAGAAGGGATAGACAAGGAGGGAATGGTGTGCTTTGTCTATCTCCTTTTTTATAATTTTTATTTTAAGCCCTTTGTATGGCCATAGCTGTATATTTCAATTGGAAATCCTTTCCCTGTGCCTCCTTTGATTTTGGAGTGAGATCAACTAGTCATGCTGGGTCCTATTAGTGAATACAATCTATGTGCAGGCCAGACATCAAATAAGTTTTTCAGGTCTTGCTCTAACCAAAGATGCTGTCTGTTTCCTTACTGCAGGCCTGTGACTTTAACCTAATCCATTTCCCTGACGTCTCAGTGGATGGTTATGATAATGAGTCAGTTTTAGAGCCTTCCCCAGCCTACAGCCGTACACACTGGTGTTTGTGTGCAGAAACGTAGCTCCTTTCAGGGTTCTGCACACAGGGCTTCCTTAATGCTCTCACATCCAACATTTCTTCTTCTTCCTTTCTCCCTAGTTTAAACCCAAGCGTGTGGGAGCCGGATTTCCAAAGAAATCCAGCTTGTTCCAGACAGCTTCAGATCTACTGAAGATTCAGGAGGAGAGCGATGTAAAGCCTGTTGTGAAAGCAGATTGTCCAAATGGGCAAGACAACAGAGACAGCAGTCTGGAAGCGGACACCAGAAACCCTGTTCTCCAGAAGAAAGAATTAGCAACCAAAGCAATGTGTGAGAGTGCTGGGGTAGAAATACTCCTTCCTGAAAAGAGGGGACAGCAACCCACTCCAGACACACAAGCTGCCCTTTGGGATAGCCCTCGTAAGAAGTTCAAACCTAGCAAGAAGCAGCAAATGCTTGCAGAAGCGGCCAAAAAAGAATCACAGGATATTTCCAAATTCTTCTCCCTCCCCAAAGGTGGGTCTAAAGCCAAAAGTTGCAGCTCAGCAAAGGAAGATGGCTGTTCTGCAAGCACACTACCTCAGGTTTCTTCTCAAAGCATGTGTCAAAAGAAATCGATACCTCAGGAAAACAAAGATGTTTCTGGAGAAGATGTGACTGGACACTCCCAGGCAGAGAATGTAGAGCTGGAAGAGACAGAAGTAACACTGACTGAGCGGGAGGAGGATTTTAAGAGCCAGCAGGCTGCTGAATCTGAGCTCCTTCAGGAAGAAATTGATGTAAAATCCAGGTAAAATGTCTGCCTCTCTACTCCCTGTGTTGCGCTGTTAATGTGCTGCAGAGCCCCACCAGCCTTGTCCTGGAAACTGGGAATCTGTGTTAGATCTCTAGGCTGGTGAGGGAGACTCTTGCTTTACCACAGAGAGTCTCATGGCTGCTGACAGTGAATGCAGTAATATCTTCACTATGGAATGACTAAAATTGGCCTTTTCTCCACTCTTTCCAGCAGTGTTGCTGAAAATGTCACAGAAACTGAGCCAACTGTTGTTGGGGAAGGTGAGTGTGGGAAGCGACGAGGATCAGATGAGGTAAGACTTTAATGGATGCTAATTTCCTCTTATTTCTTCTGCTCATCTTGTGCCAAGTTTCTCTCTGGGAGTGATGCACCTGGTCAGAACTTCACCTGACACCATTATTTATCTGTCTCTACTGAACAGTGCAGTTTTTCTCTTTGCTCTTTCAAACTGAACAGGAGTGTGGTGCTCCTGAAGTGGCTGATTCTTCCTGAGGGGTGTTTTCTCAGCAGACATCATGGGAAATATTTTCCTGCCAGTTTTTGCTGTATAGAATGGGGCAATTATATATAATAAAAATAATAATAAAAAATAATCTAGCAATTAGCTGCCCTAATAAGAGCATAGGGTAATTCTTAATGTGGTAGACTTAAAGTTTTTCTCAAAGTCCCTTTGTGTGGGAAACAGGGTGCTGTGTCTGCACAGCAAAATGGATTGCATAGATTCCTGCGTGGTACTTGCTGTAGGGAGAGCCTGCAGGATGCTGAGAACAGGAATCTTTGCAGAAGGTAGCGGCTGCTTGAACGTGTAATGCTGCCACAGGAATTGGTGGTTTTGGTTTTCTTCTGTCCCATCTCCAGGATATGGAAAGTCCCGCAACAAAGCAGCTACGGACAGTGGCAAAATCTTCTATTCTGTCCCATCCAGAAAGCAAAACTGTTGGTTCAACAAAGAAGAAGGTGACCTTTGATCCAAACTTATCACAGTGTGATAAAGAAGGAACCAGCAAGACCATACAGCCAGTGACCAAAGGAGTGTCCCTCAAAGAGACAGCAGACATCGTTGTCAAATATTTGACCCCATTCTACAAAGGTGGCAAATTTGCTTCCAAGGTAGGGCACAGCTCGAGACCCTCTCTAGCAGAAGGAGAATGCATCTCCGTGATGATCTGGATACTGCATTTCATTTTCATGTCACATCTTGGTAGATCATCACTGTTTTAGTGACTCCAGGTGCAGCAACTCACCTGTCCCAAGAAAGGGTTTGTGTGTGATTTAGAGTGGTATCATGTTGGTCCCACGCTTGTTTGTGATTATTCATGTTTTCACACCAAACTCCAGTAAGTTTGTAAGAAATCCTGCCCGTGAAGCCGCAAGAGACCAAGTTCAATTCTGGTGTTTACAAGTTCACTTGATGTAAGGCAGCATGTGTGTGCATGTGCTTCTCCAGCACTGCAGGGTCAGGTGTATTTGCAGGTTGGCAACAATCCCGTGTAAAGCGGAATGGTTTGTGCTATACCCAGCCTATGCTAAGGGCAAGACGAACGTTGAAACAGTCTGGTGAGGTAACTGATGTCTGCTTTCTGGTCTTTATCTCCCCCAATTCTGCAGAATCTGTTTAAGGGCTTTGCTCGGCACCTGTCTCATTTGCTGGCGGAAGAGCAGAACCCTGCCTGCAAGACTGGTGAGTTGGCGGCTGGGGAGAGCACCAAGAGTCTTGTGTTATTTTGATGCTAAATGAGTGGATGCCTTTGGAAGGGATAGATGGCCTCAGTATTGGCTCAAAGGTGGTGCTTCCTCTCTTGCAGTGAAAGAGGAAGCACAGAGACTCATCAAGGAGTTTTTCAAAACAAGGGTCAGGTGTGAGAGCGAGACAGACTGGCAGGACCTGCAGAGCTCAGAGAGCTGATCCTTGCATCGTGTCGGCTGTCTTCCCGCCTCCAGCAGTGGGACCAGGGAATGTTGGAGGACTCAGCCATGGAGCGTTTCACAAAACTGCAGAAGTGAGCTTGCTTTTCCCGCTGCATTTTTGCTCACTTCCATCCTCAGTGACGTGCACTTCCCGGAACCAGTTTCTGTGAACTTACGGAGAGTTTCCCCACCAGCCAGGGCACTGAAGCCCTCTGGTACCTTTTGGCAAGAGGTGTGATGTCTGCATCTGCTGCGCAGGTTAGGGGCTGCTGCCTGAGATGTTCTGCAGTGTCTCCAACCTCTGCTCCCTGCAGCCGTCTGGGAAGGGCTCAGACTTTCCAGCTGGGACTGTGCTTTGGGATGGCATCTTGCTTCCTAGATGACTCCTCCCCACGCTCCCGCATCTCTTAGTTCTTTATTGAGTGTTACCAATAAAAGCCTTACGCTACAAGTTCACATGCTTTGCTCAGGGCTGCCAGTGATGAACTTGATGGTTGAGTTCCTGGGGGGAATGTTTTCCCTTGAAGGGCAGGAGGGGGGTGCTTTGTTTTTACCACGGAGGCAATACCTTCTTTCTGAAAGTGGAGAAACTTGGATTCTTTTTCTTTTAATCTTAACTTTTTGGTTTTTTATCTTTGTCAAGTTCCGCCTGCCCTTTAACTTAACCAGTGATGCTCTTTCAGTATTAACCTCTCCAATAGTGGCACCAAGGTTGTTGACACTTTTCCAGCGTTTGCTTGTAACCCCTAAAGCCATATTTGCTCCCTGTGCCTCACCCACAGTCGACAATACAGAGGGCAATGCTGCTGTTGCAACTGGTTAAGGCACTGCTGTGGCCCTCAAACTGACACTGTGGTGCCTCTGCTGCTATATTTATATAAGGACCTGAACCTTAAGGTATCAGGGGGCTCAAAATAACCTGATTTCCTGGCACAGGTCTTTTCTGTTGGGTTCTTGTTGGGTTCTGCCTTTGTTCTATGCCTACAGAGGCTGGTGGCCTCAGGCACTAGTGCTGCTAGAGGAATCTGCAGCCTGAGGGGTCATCAAACAGGCTGCTGGATCACTGTATTCAACAGATGTATTTTTTTTTAAATGTACTAAAGGGTGTGTGTGGAACTGACAATAAAACAATGTTATAGCTGCTGTGGACTCTTCTTGAAAGCTTTGTCTTACCAATTAGTCATACAGAGTAGTATAAGATACAGTAAGACTCCATCACTGTGAACATAGACACGAAAGCTCATTTCTTATCTGAACAGACAGCTAATAGATGCAAGCCTGGGATGGGACACATGGGAAGCATGTGCCAGCAGACATCTCCAACCCCTTATAGCTGCAGGACTTCTTCAGCTAGAGCCAGGAGGAGATCCTGGAAATCCTTAAGAGCCATTTTCATCTTCAGCTTGCTCTGCTCACTGAAGGACAAAGGACTTTACAAGAAGCCCTTTATGCAAGAGAAGCATCTTTCAGCTGTTGCTTGCTGGCTTCTATTTTACCTTTCCATTAAAAATCCTGTTTCATCAGCCACTTAAGTGGGGGTACTATCTCTCCAGCATTCAGTGCTTATAGAGTTCAGCTGCTGTCTGAGTAAACTTCTCAGGAATGCTTTGTCTGTCTTCTAACTCAGGGGGCTCTGGACAGGGCTGGTTAAGGCATGGTGTTGTGTGACAAAGTGCTTTGTCATAACGTGGGCATGTCTAACCAGGTGAGTTTTGCTTCTGTGTATGGCAGAGAAAGAGAAGGTGAATAAGGGTAAGTTGATCTTCAGAGATCTTCTCTGTTCCTTTCTTTCATTACACTGTGGTGCTTTACCTGGCCTTGCAGTAGCACTGCTGAAGGGGGAAATGGACAGCTAAGACCTCACAGGGCACAGCAAGCAGCGCGTGAAGGGAAGTTCCTGACAGGGAAGATGCTGTAGTTCCCGCTGGCATCAGCTCACCAGCAAGAAGCGAGCTGTGCATCAAGGCTTGCACTGAGCACCCTCAGACCCATCCCCTTCCCAGCCAACAGGGACAACCAGTTCCTCAGGCATTGCCAGTTACCGGCAGACCAGTCTTCCTGTGTTAGATGTAAACCAGTATCTGTCACATGATAAAATCTCTGTGATTATTTTATTGCAGTCTCCTAAAGTGCAGATACTTTTCAGTTCAGTAGGACAGCTGTAGCAATAAAAATAAATTAAGCATTTTTGTACAACCCAGGCCGCTCTTCTCTACTATAATACATGTTCCATTTGAATACGCTTCTCCATGGGCACAGAGCCATCAGTTAAGTACGACAGCTGCATGGAGAGGACATGACTGACTTCTTCATAGTAGAGGGAAACATATACATATAATTATGTCAGTAAGAGATTAATTAACAATAAACTTTCTTACCATTGCAGCTCAATCTGTGCCCCAGCATATGTGTTAATTGTATATCAACACTGATCTGCTTTGCAATTAAGATGTTTTCTACAAGCTCCTGCTTCACAAATCCTGCTACAGGGCCTCTTGCCTATCAATACAGAGAAAAAGCTGGCCTGTGGAAAACACCGGCAAGCAGTGTGGTCATTTCGTAGCCTCAGCTTTGCATTGTGATACACCAATCTCTAGCAAGCATCAGTCTTTCTTCATGTTAATTAATTCAGTAAAGAAAATAGTAGAGCCACACTGCATAGCTTGAAGGCAATTGGTTGCATCTGTTCAGCTGCTCTGTGTTGAACAGGCTATGAAAAAGTGATGGTGTGAACAGATGTATGTGGTTTGTTTAGCCAGTGCATATATCGCTTCAAGGAAGAATACCTGGGGACTGAACAGGAGGTCACAAGGGTGATGATACAGTCCAGTCCATCAACAAACACTGTGGTGGCAGTCTTACAAAGCAGCTGTCTGAGGTCATGGATGTCTTTTGGAAGAGTGCGCTCCAGAAGACAGGGCAGGGAGCATTGAACAAGCTCAGAGAGAGGGAAACAGGGCTGGTTTGCTTGGTCATTCTCCTCCTCTTAGGCTTCAGTGGTGTAATTCTGTTTTATCCAGGATGGCAACAACCATGTGATACATTTCTTTAGCCTGTCGGAACACAAATCGGTATCAGTCATTCTCTGCCCCAGAAATGGCTTCTTCTCATAATTAAATATTCCCATAAATCAATTTCCATAATTAAATATGAGGTAGGTGCTGGGACAAAGCTGCACTTCGGGGCCTGGGAAATGCAGTGCGCCCACCCACCTCTGGGACAGAAGAGAACAGTAGAACTGTCTCTTAGCAGAGGCTCAGATGGGCAGTGCAGGGCAATTTCTGACTTGCCAAGAAGCAGCTGTAGGCCCGGGCTGATCTCACCTGTGACAGTTCAAGCCACATAGTCTTGGGGTTGACAGCCAAGCCATAGTTCAGTTCTATGCCAGGAAGCCCACCATCAGAGACAGGCCGCAGGGTTTTCATCCTCTGCAGCTCCTTCAATGGAATGATGCAGGAGACCGCCTGTGTGAGGAGAAAAGCCACAGAACACTCTCTGGTGCAGTCCTTACAAAGAAACCATCTGATCTCACCAAGGAGGATGCACCACAAGAGCCTATTGAAAGCTGAGACAAGGACTGGGGCGCAGGGCAGCGTGTACAGAATACAGGGCAAGCTCCCGCTGCCAGCGTGTCCCTAGAACTGCTGCAAGATTGGGTCGAACAAGAATGTGACCTACACTTGGTTTTACTGTGAATCATCCTTGTTAGCATGATCACTAGACTTAGAAAAGAGCACGTGCCAGTACTAACTGTTCTACCACTCTTGTCACTCGCTTTGGGCTAGGGCTGTCGTTAGTGTGGCTGTGATGCAGGTAAATACAGTCTCTTCCTGCACAAGTTGTTCTAAAAGTCAGAGTTAACCTCTGACAGACAACAGGCCTCTGGACTCTAAGGAGTAATTGTCTGGCATACCAGGGTGGTGCCATCCACCACAATGATCTCTTCTTTGTTCACGCCAAAGAAACAAGGCACCGGGATTGTATCATCGCTGACTTTCTCAACAAAGTAGATGTTGTAGCCAAAGAAAGGGAATTTCATCACGTGCTCTGTAAGAAAGCAAAAGGTGGCTTTTAGGCAGAAGTTTCCAGCCAGCAATCTGCTGTACCAACCCAAGGTGGTCAAAAGCTTTTTTACACTACAAAGTAAGATTGACAACTTCTCCCTCCCTCCCCGACTGCTGATATTAAATTCTCAGCAACCTGAATAGATCTTCCATTCTTTTCCAACCAGAAAACAGACATGCAGCCAGAGTATCAATTAAAACACAACTTGTACAGAGCTCTGAAAATCTACTGCAGACTTCAACCAAAGAGGTGGGACTTCTGCCATGATCACCGTGTTTGGGAACAAGTGCGAATCCGCAGGGGAGGCTGTTGGGGAGTCATATGTCATGGCCCATTCCAAGCTCCAAGGATCCTCACCAACTTCATGAACTGGCCCAAAAGTGAATTCAGAGCAGCTTCCGTCCTGCTCAGGGCAGACAATTCAAGCAGATCTGGAGGTCTCCTCACCTATGAACTGGATTTTTGCATCTGCTGGCTGGAGGGGCTGCCTGGTTCTCAGCAGCATGCCAACTTGGTTCTCCAGTGCCTGGGGACTGACGAAGGGCTGCAAGGTCTTTGGAATGTACTCCTTCAGTTCTTCCCTGTGCCAACAAGCAGATACTAACTTACCCCATGCCCAGCTAAAAAACCGAACATCAACCAGGGGGATTAAGAGGAAGGAGAGGGTCTGGCAACAATCTTCAATCACATGGCTGAGGGCAAGGGTGGAGGGAGGAGGGAAGAGCACAACAGGTTGTATCTGGACTGGATCACGTGAAAGGAAACATCAGAGACAGTGAGACCACCATTTTCCACAGAGAAGGCAGCTGTGCAGTGTGACTAGTGCGCTGAGAGAAATCCCTCCTTTCTGGAGACAACAGGAGCTCTTCAAGCAAGGACTGTAGCATGGAAGTAAAGCCATGGGGTGCTTCTTCCACAGGCAGTCTCAACCAAAATCCACCTTACTCTAAGTCTGTTGTGCTCCTGTGTCTCAGTAGCACTACACAGAGCAGAGTTCCCCATGCCCAGCAGGGTTATGCCATTACCCCCTGCTGCTGGTGGTGTCAGGGGATCTCATGGAGACGTCAGCTCCACTCCAAGTCAAAATGCATAAGGAAATGGGAAGGACAGAGTCTGAAAATACAGCTCAGGGCTGCAGCACAGAAGGTTTCCAATATCCAGGGACATTTTCATTAGACATTCCACTACAGATTTCAGGTGCCCGGGGTTGAAAACTCTGGCACTCGTGAGAAAGAACAAAGGAGTATTCATCCCAACTATAAGCTCATGCACTTTGTTCTTGGTATTACAAACACATGGCACTCAAAAGAAATGTCCATGACCCTCAGCTCAGGAGGAGTCACAAAAGGAAATGTGGATCGGAGACAGTCAGCATTAAGAGTGTGAATAGGAGGTAAACTACCTTGATTACGGGCAGGAGTCAGTCACTAACTGACATTAATTAGTAGCTCACGTTCTCCAGAACTGTCCATTCTTTAATTCTCCAGACAGCACTTTCAGGCACCTACCCCTAACCCCTGTGGTGCCAACAGCCACTAGAGATAGAGACCCACCATGAGACAGCCATACCTGGAGGGAGCAGAGCTCTGCTGCTCTGTTTTGGCCCAGTGCTGGAGCATTGCCAAAATGCCCACCTGCATCTCCGTATCTTTACCATGGCTTAGTAGTATCCTCCCATTCAGGTAATCCCACAGCATCTGAGAAACAGCAAAGCAAAGAGGCCTCTGTTAAACCTTGCACAAGGTCTGGCCAGTGCCAGGCTGCAGGGACCCACATCCTGCCTTGCTGATAGATAACACATCCAGCTCAAGCTGCTAACAAGAAAGCAAAGGCTTTCTGGGCTCAGGAAGAGCATGCAGAGCTGCACAGTCCATCCCTGGAACAGTACAGCTCATAGGCTAGAGCTACAGGCACACTGCCTTCCTTGCGTCCGTAACTTCAGTTATTAGTCATGCCCCGAAACAGCAAACGAAGCCATCAGGCAAAGCCTTCCTGCACCTTCAGCACCCTTGGGACATTCCCATTGTCCTGTACACTAACTGCCCCTGCTAGGGAGATTCCTGGTGTACACACTGTCCTTGTTTCTTACCTGTCCATAATGGACATCAGTATATATTTTGTTCTCAAAGTGCAGAGGCGTCCTCCAGATGAGCCTGCGTAAAGTCACAGTGACCAGCTTGTCCTCCAGCAGGTAATCATGAAGATACTCTTCTGATTTTATTGGCCTCACCATTTTACCTATATGTTTACACAGAGAGAAGGTCATCACTCTTGATGCTGAGACAGTGGGCTGAGCTCCACGGCCTGGGACAGGACTCTTCCTGCACACCTCTGTGCCACCCTGCCCTTACAACTCCCAGCATCCGCCATTCCAAAAGGACATGGGCCCACACAGACATACCTCCCTCTTTCAGGAACAAGCAATACAGCCCCTGAGAAGGCACAATCCTTAACACTAGTAACAGAGGGTAGCCATGGTACTCCCTGTTGGAGAAACCGCTTTAAGAAAGAATATAGATGCTAGTCTCTACTTGCCGATATTATCGCTGGCACTCCTGATGGCAATAAGAACAAATTCTTGTATCTCTTCCTGTTCGCCTACCCCCATCTGCTCACAGATCTCCTGCAAGAGCTCCTTGGCCACCTGAAGCAAGGAAAGAAGCAAATAAGTACCATGGCCAGACCAGCCATGGTCTGCAGCACCAGAGCAGTTAGACATACTGGGCTTGCTAGAGGGGAGCAGTACGGCTCTGGGCATTGCACAAAGCATCAGGCTGGGTGAGGCATCCCATCACTGTGCAGGCCCTGCAGACATAACGCTGCTACAGGGATTCCTAGGAAGTTAGTGGGAAATTGTCACATTACTGTAGGAAGCACAGGCCAAGCCCAAGGTTTTGACAGGTAAGAGAATTCTCTGGTGTGGCTCAGAGTCCCAGTCAATGAAGAAATTCAAAGCAGAAAACTCACAGTGAATGTCTTGATCCTGGTGAGATATTCTATGCCTCCAGGCATCAGGATCACTAGCCGTCGGGCACCCTGCCCCTTCTGCAAAGGACAGTCTTTAGGCAGCAAGACATACAGTATCCCATCAGCTCCACAACTCTTCCTCCCTCTCCCTTCCTCTTCCTCTCCACATCCCACTACTTGCCCATAGTACCTGCCTCTTTCCTGCCCATATCCCAGCCTACTCCATGACATTGCACTCCCCAATCCCCTTACAGACACACGGTCACTTCCTCTCTCGGAACACTAACCACCCCTGCAACGCTGCACGTGGCACCTCCTGGCAAGCCTCTGCCCTCCCTCTCTTCCCAGCATTCCCACTCCTCTGCCCCTCAATACCAGCAATGCTTCTATCTCCACAGGGAAAGGAAGGTGGCGACGGCCCCCGTACATGACATTTTTCCGCAGGTTGCTCTGACAGATCTTGGCTATATCTGCAGGAAAAGGAAAAAGCTTCAAATGCTGAGCCAAACAGAGGACTTCACGTTGCCTCCTATGGTGTTGGGTCATCCTGGCTGTGTTGAATTTAACTCAGGGCTGCTGCCAGGAGAGGAAAGAGACGTGACATCATCTCACACTCTGCCAGGACATAGTCAAATCATGAAGGGCCAGTCCCAGACAGTGTCCAGGGCAGTAGGAGTCCAGAGGAATGACAGGATGGAAGAACTGGAACCCTCTTCTCTGGCACGACTCCAACCCAAATACCTCAGAGCTGATGACTCTGGAAGACCACAGCCTACCTTTCTCCCCCCAAGGCCTAGCTGTCAAATGGGGCCTAAGTCACAGAGCTGAGTTAAACCTCAGAGACACAATTCCATCTTGCCTGGGTGGAGATGCAATGGAAAATGATCTCTGCAAACAGAAGGACTAGAGATAGAAAGCAGACTCTTGCCTGTAGTCTCAGTTCCCGTATTCTCCTGCCTAACAGGATAAGGGAAATTTTCCCTACTGGACTATGACCCTACTTGGACCCGGTCTTCTTTCCTTGACCACTGGACCTTAGTAACAAGGAGGCAGACATTTATTTTACAGGTCACAAACAATCATACCATGGTGGGTGCTGGATGGATCACTGCCGGCTAGCTGCAGAAACTTGGTGGCATAGGGCATCAGAATGTTAGAAGGGAGGAAGTACCCAGTTAGCAGGTTTAGGAGCAACCAACCACGCAGCACACTCTCCCTGTAGGACAGAAAAGTCTGTGGGCATCTTGGAACAAGACAATTCCTGCTCCAAGCAGCTCAAAGTGAACCTCTGCCCTTTTGAACGCCTATGGCAGATGGCAGAAAATGAGGTGGCAGCCCTTGGTCAGAGATTTCTTACGCTAAGGAAGCGATTGATTCAGACATTCTAACAGCAAACCAAAAAAGTGAACAGTCAAGGCCACTCTGATGCCATTGCTGGCATATTGCAGGGTAGCATGAGGTCAAGCCAATCCTAGCTGTTGTACCAATTCCCCAGGCCTGTGAAAAGGAAATCAAGGCTCTGAGCATCACCACTACCGGGAGCTACCAGAAATGTTTGTTTACCAGTGCCCAGATATATCAGCAGCCAGAGATACAAGCACAAACATCTGCTGAAATGAAAAAAACAAACTCAATGACTGGCTAGATTTCCTGAGTGCTCAGCAAAAGCCCCAGCAACTGAGCAACTGTGGACAGTATGTCATCAGTGGACAGCCTCTCCCCAGCCCTGCTGTCTATGCTGCAAGGCAGACAGTGCCCCTCCTGCTGTGCACGCACAGGAGCCGACAGTGCTGGTACTCACTGGTTAGGGTTCTGAGTGATCTGTTTGATGACCTGGCAGTAGACCTCATCATGCAAACTCTCCTTCTCCTTGCACAGCTGTATTCAGAGAGGAGAAGACAACATCAGAGAAGGAATGAGAGCATCAGAGAGGCCCCAGGTCAGTTATGTGCCATTCCTCTCCCAGCTCCAGAGTTCTGTCAATGTGACTTAAAGCTTGGGCTTTGCAGCCTCTGGTCTCTAGTGCTATCTAGGCCCAAAGAAGAAGAGGCAAGTTGTGCTGTCATCCAGACAGTGATGTCCAGGGAAACCATTTATATGCAACCCCTCCCCTCTATGTTTTTTAATCAGCCTCTCTGTTTCAGTTCCTTTTCTTAGATAGGCAGTTGCATTACAGGTCTCCCTGCTCTCTCCCTTCCCAGCAAGGTCTTGGGCCTTCATTCCCATTAATACTTCAGCAGCTTCCTCAGGAGAAGGTCACAAACCTGTAGGATTTCATAGATGCATTCAACCTCTTTCTGGTTCTTGGGTTTTGGTTGATCTCCCATGAACTGCATCAGAGCTGCAAAGCAAAGGCTAGCATTTAGGTCTAAGCAGAGATGGTCCTGCCATGGGGCAGGCAGTAGAATACAAAATGTCCTGAAAGCTTTTCTGCTCTGCAGGCTGTTACTAGGCTTGCATTGGATATGTGTACTGGTTGGGGCATCAGCCCAGGCAGTGTGTGTCCTTGGAGACTTTGCACTCAAGGCAGAACACATTCTGCTGGACACGTTCAGCAAGGTCACAGGGGGTTATTAACTGCAGAAGGAGAGGCTCTCCTTGCAGAGTTTTCATTCCTGCTCTGGGTCCAATCATGCCCATCTGTGACCCCCAAGGCTGTCCCGCTCACCCCCCGCTCCATCCTCTGCAGTGTTGTGTCCTAGGGAAATACTTACTCTTGAAGTTCTTTGTCGCAAGCTCATTCATCTCACTGTCAGAGTACCAGAGCAAAGATTCCTGGATTGGGACCTGCAGGGCCAGAATACAAGGGTAAGCTGGGGAGGCAGACCACACAGAGCTGTGCTGCAGGCTTCACAAAAGACACAAGCTCCCACTATCTTGCCGACAGGATTGAAGAGTTGAATGTGCTGACATTTCTCTAGAGAGTGCAGCCAAGGATCTGCCCCCTGTGCATTTGCCATGTGGGGCAAAGCTAGAGACAATGCTGGAGCTGAGATTCTGGCTGGTAGCCGTGGGGAGAGACTGGACTCACCTTAGTGTGCTGGACCATGTTAGCTGTACTCTTCTTTTCAGCAGACACCCCCTTCTGCCCCTGCCTAGACAAAGGAGAGAGAACACGCAATCTAAGAAATATCCCTAGAAATGGGTTGGTGTGGGCCAGGCTACACAGGTCCTGTGTATGCCTGTTCAGGAAGGACCACAGCCTACTCACACAGACTGAGCCTCTCGGAAGTAGGCTGCAGCGAAGTCCATCATGGTATAACGATCACCAGCAGGAACTAACATGATGCTGTCAGGTTCTGATATCACGCTGAGAACAGAACCCTGCAGGGACAGACACCAAATCCACCCTGAAAAGTCAGCTGAGCAACTGCAGTGTGTATTCCCCTCACCACCCAGACCTGGGAAGGCCTCATCTGTGTGTGATGCCTCCCCCCCTCTCACTATGAGTATATTTGAGTGTCTCCATCCATAAGGATTAAGCAGTTATCTTCCCTCTAGCCTTAGGGGTCAGACACTACCAGGGCCATGGACCCACCCTGGCAGCTCCCACAGAACCTGGCCATGTCCCCTAGCAGTTCCTCAAGGACAACTCACCTCCCTGCTGGTGGTGTTCCTGCTCTCCGGGGAACCTTTCAAGCTCTTCCGCAGCCCTCCATGTCTGTCCATGCTGGTGCTGAGGTAATCAGGGGCTGCAGCCAATTGCACCAGATTGATGGGGAAAATGCCACAGCGGCCACCAGTGGAGCCAAACTGCCAGCCTGCAGAAACAGAGAAAGAGTCAGGAACCATGGCAGCTACCAAGAGAAACAAGCAGTGAGGCATCCTACTGGCAAAGGAGAGCACCAGACTGACCAGGGTTTCCAGCATCCTAAGATGACATCCCCTATAACTATGGCAGAAGGAGCATGATGGGTTGTGGTCAGAGAATGGCAGAGCAGAAGGCTGGCTATGCCAGCCCTTAACAGTCTGCTTTATACAACAGCAGCATGTAGAGCTTCTGGGCACCATGGTCCAGCAGGGCCTTGAACCCCGTCCCCATCTTTCCCGCCAGTCTCAACAAACTCCCTCACCTGGCTCCACGCCTTGCATGGGCAGTAACTCAATGAGATCACCCTTCTTGAAGCTAAGAAGGCTCTTGTCATCCGTGATGTAGCTGCGCAGGGCAACAACGTAGTTGGTATCCTGGGGGAAAAAAAGTGATGGAGAGGTCAAATCTCATCCCCAGGATGTGAAGGACTCAGACCATGTCAGACCCTCTCAGGTCCATGTGGGAAACCACCTTCATTCCCTACTGCACTACAGCCACTCCCTCACCTGCCTCAGCTCCTGGATGAAGAGGTCCACCATGGCCTTGATGCACGGAGCCTTCGGAGAGTGCAGGAAGAGCTGCTCTGTCTTCAGAGAGAACTCCAAGGCATTTCTGCCCTTCAGTTCCACTGATAGCACATCTGCAAAGCTGAGAACACAGCCAGCATGCTCAGGCTCCTTCTGCCAGAGATAGCGATGCAGATCATGGGGATGGGAGCTCATTCCAAGGACTGAGAATGCAGACAGGCCTCAGCATGATCCAGAAGGTGACCCTTCACCAGCACTGTATTACAACAGTAATAGCACCACAGGTTGCTCATGGCTTTCACCATATCGCTCTTGTATCACCCTTGTGATGACACGCATGGAGTTGACTCACACCTGGCACTCATCGTAAGCAAAGGACAATGTAGGAAGGAAAGGGAAAGGCTAAATTCATTAGAAGAAGGGTTAATGAGTCACAACTGGCCTTGGACACAGCACAGCACAACCTAGGAAATTTTCCAAGAGAACACAACACAACCAGGGAATTTTCAGCTCCCTCCATTGCCTCCTAACACTCTGAAAGCATCCTGCAAGTGACAAATTATCATCCTGCAGCAACCAGTGCCCTTTTGCTCACCTGTAGCTATGAAGAATCTTCAGGTGCTCAGGATTATAGCCAGCTGCTTTCACCACTTTCAGCAGCCTCATGCCCCGATGAGAAACACCCAGGATTTGGACATCACTTCCATTTTCACCCTGTAAGGGAAGTGCAGCAGAGAGCATCAAAGGCTCCATCCCACCTGGACAAGATGCAGCAGGGGAAGAAGATGGTACCACAGGTACCGTGAAGGAGGCTCTGGGCTGACAGAGGTGTCAAATCCAGCAACATTTTCACAGAAGCTTAGAAAATGGAGAGAGCAAGTAAAAGAAGACAGAGGAGCAGGACTCTGAGGGTGCAGAGAGGCAAATGGGAGAAATATGGGGACAAGAACTCAAGTGACAGCTGCCAAGCAAGCAGCCTGCGCAAACAGGGAAATGATTAGGGCATCAGAGTGATGCAAATATGCAAGTAAGAAGAAAGGTACAGAAGGCACAGAAGAATGAGTAGCGTGTGGCCAGGCAGGTGAAGACAGCCAGGACAGAAAATGATCCCTGGTGAACTAGAGCCACACAGCTAAAGCAAGCCCAGGATGTGGTGAGAAGATTAAGACTCACACGAACTGGGAAAAGGCGGGAGAAATAGGTAGCCCAGTTATCCCGAGCAGCCAATACAATCCTCTTCTTTATCCCATCCTCCTGAATGGACTGGACATCGTTGCCGACCCGGAACTCCGCTAGCGGGGATACAAAGCAGATACTTTATCAGTAAGACAAAGATGGCAAATCTCCCTCAGTCCAGGAAATCATTCCCACCAGTCCCCCTCAGTGATTACAGTGCAGCAAACAGCATACAAGACAAAAGGATACCACATTACTTCCACACACCAGCCTACTGCTAATAGATTTCATGAAGCTCCTGTCAAAGACAACGATTGGGCCTCAGTTTCCTCTCCCAATAAACAATCAGAACTAGGTTTTTCTGACTCAAACTTCAGGGCCGTTTTCTGGCCATTTGGAACAAACACACACTCCTATGCTGCTCTACACAGCACACACAAATGTGCTTTCTTGCTGCTGCGACAAACATTTCTCCTCTGCCCTAAGTCCTGCCTGAAAGGGCTTGGAGGCCGGTTTCTCATTTCAAATCAAAAGCTGGGGTGGGCACAGGATGGAAGGGCTGATGGGGCTGTTAATTACCTAGCAGGTCTTTCATCTTGCGCTTCTCCTCCCTGGAGATCCGAAGGCAGGAATCGGAGAACGTGTCACGCATGATCTGCAGAGGAAGAAAACAGAGGATTCCATTGAAAAGGCCACATCTGACTGTGTTGGAGCATCTGACGCTGTTAAACAGACTCAGTTTCAGAAAGGAGTTTGCAGGGGCTTGACTAGACGGACCCGGAGAAGAGACTAACACCACTAGGGATGCAGAAGTGAAGGCAACCTATCTGATGTAATTATGGAGCGTTTTGTCCCCAAACACAGAGACAATAGGTCTTGAGTCATACATCAGTACATACCTGTTCACACAGCAAATTCAGACAATAAGGGTGACTGAAATTTTCTTTGGGGTAAAACACCTGCAAGAGGAGGAAAAAAACAATAGTGATGTTACAGATGTTGCGGAGATAGCTCCCCAGGGATGTTTTGCAATCCACATGCCCTACTGCCAGAGAGGAGTGAGTCCATTTCCAAGGACAGGCAGGGAAAAGACACTGTGAATGTGAATAGAAGGACCAGGAGTAAAGGATCAAAAGTGGTGAGACCCATGGGATGAATCCCGGTCAGTTCCGTGCACTCTCCAATACTTGATTTTAAACACATTTGTACTATTTGAACAGGAAAGCACCAGGTAACAACAAATTGTCTTTATGCATAGATTTCTCAGTGCTTTACAGAGGAAGGAAAGGACAGGTAGAGAAATGGAGCCACCAGAGTCAGTAAGGAAGAGTACGGCCCACATCCCTTATGAGATGATCCTCTACCCCTGTGCCATGTGACCTCTTCCCAGAACTGTCTTTGTGCTTTTATATCGCACTGGGTGCCTATGACAAAAATTATTTTAAACAAATGTGGGACCAGTTCCTTCCCCCCAGAGCCAGCCCTCAGCTAATGAACTGTACCTCTTTGCGCAGAAAGATTTTCCAAGCAGGCCTGACATAGGAAAAGCTGACGCTGGCAGTGAGCTTGTACAGCTGGGTCTTGATACCATCATCTTCTGCTACTGTTACAGTAGAGGCTGTGTGAGGAGAAAGAACAGTGAAGATGGACTTTGCTGACTACAGGGTCACCCTCCCACCTGCCAAAGACCTACCAAGAGAAAGGGGACAGTGCCACATGCCTGTCAGGAGATTACTGTCAGGAACCCTCTTGAAGGTCAGTAATCAGCTAATGCACCAGTCATCATGTGAGTACCAGCATTTCTGATAGCATTTATACTTGCTGTATTAGCCACAAAGTTCAGTGCTCATAATATAAACACTCCAGAGATTGGGAGCACACAGTATCCCAGGCAAAATACTACCCCTGTGCTTAAGGTTGAATACACAAGTTTCACTTTATGTCATTATAAAAAGGCTGCTAAAGGTTTCAAAGGGACATAATGTTCTCCCCTGAGCTGCAGACTGCAAGGTTCTGGGACAAGCACCCAGTACTTGCACTGGATTTTCTCTCTGCAGGAGATTTATTAAAGACAGGCTCAGTTTGAAGGCAACCATTCAAAGGCATTGCTTTATGAGATAGGAATGTCTTCATTTAAGCACTCCCAACTTTCAAAACTTCAAAGTTCGTAGACAAAAAAATGTAGTAGATCCCACAGTTCAGCTGTTTTTATATCCCTATTCAAAAGCACGTAGGGATTTTTCGGGCTAATCCAGTTACTTCAACTTACTTTCACAGGACTTCTTAAAGAAGCATTTTTTTAAAAGAGAGAGGGAATGAAAACAGGGAAATTCTTTTATACCAGGGAAGCTGCTGCAGGATGGAGTCCTTCAGTAGTGTGTTTGGCCAACTGTTCCTTGCATATTATGAAATGTGATGCTATGAGAGCTTTAAACGGCTTGAAATACATTGGTACGTGTATCCAAAATAGCAGCGAAGTATAAAATTAATTATGGCTCCAGGCTCCCACTGAAATTGAGAGGCAAAACCTAAGACTGAATAACACTTCCAAACTACTGCTGAGAAGCATTAGCTATGCCATTTTTTAGGTGGGCAGCATCCAGACACTTTTTACATGGCCAATGTCCAAAGTCTCCCAGGCTCTCATTCTCCCTCTAGAAACATTCTCTCATTCCTCAGCATGTCTCTAAGGACCCTCCAGAGGCTCCAGAAGGTAAAACATCTGGCTTTCCATTCCTCCTTGGTCTAAAGTCCATCCATAGAATTGCAGCTTTGATAAAGTAAGTGTGCTTCAGGCAGGCAATAAAATGTATTGTGGACTTGACCTTGATAAAGCTGTAGCCCAAAGGTCTTTTCTTTTTTCAGCTGCTTTTTTCGGAGAAACCCAGCCCTCCTTTATTATTTGTGCCTGACACCCCTGTACTGCCCTGGGAAGAAAGCGAAGAGTTAGAGCAGGGAAGTGCCACACTGAGTGTTGGGCCAGAGTGGAACTGTAACTGTCTCTCTGATTTCACACAGCACACTCATTTTTTGGCCATCTGGATGATGACAGAACATGTGCTGTGACTCTCCTGGACCACTGGGCTGATTCTGACCCCATCCCCTCCCCACCCCCTGCTACCTGGGTGAAGTCAATACTCACCCTTCCCTGTGGATTCCTGCCAGTCTTGGTTCTCAGGCAGGAGAGGTGAAGGCATTGGTGGGGGAGGAGGGGGAGCAGGAGGGGCCTGGGAAACTGGTGAGGTACTCTCCTGATTGAAGATGGACAGGAGAGGCAACTGTTTCTCCTTGATAGAGCTGGAAGCTGAGCCTGGCTTGGGCTTGACAGGTGGAGGTGTTCTCTTCTCTTGTGGCAAGGGAGATGGCTGCAAGACAGCAAAACCATTTGACCCATTACCATGCTCTGTCCTGACACTGCTGTTATAAACCATCCCTAGGGCAGCAGTCCAACTCTAGAAGCAAGATCCAGGAACACCAGGACCTTTAAATCAGCACATGATGTACAAACTGATGAAGATCAAGCAAACCCTGGTGAAATTGAAGCCTCCAGTTGAGAAGGGGAAAAAAGACATTAATGGGCCAAGACCTTGGTGCCAAATGTGAGGAACATGAGTTGCTTGCTTCCAGATCAACCTTTAACATACTACAGTAGGACTTGCTGCCCCATAGCCTTTTCTACAGGACCTCAAGTGACTTTACAGACTGGAACCCAATCTAGGATGGCCAGCACCATGGTATGAGCTCGCAGCTATCTAGTAACCCAACAAGAACTCACCAGGCTGCTTCTGTACTACCAGGTAGCTACCAGCCTGTTGGAGATTGGATATACAGGCCCTCTCTACTGAGCTCTTAGGTGACCAGAGAACAAAGAACTCACTGATTTGGGGGATGGGAGGTTCATCATTCCCAGCTTGGCCAGAGCCTCATTTTTGGGGTCGTTCTTCTTGATAAATGGCTTGGACACTCTCCTGTAAGGAAATGGGGAACACAGTTACAGTGGCTGCAGAGGAGTTGTGGCCACATGGCAGTGCTGGGATGTAGTCCCACCCTTCTCCTACCTGCCCACCTGGGTGAACCCCACTGTCTCACCTGACAGGCTCGATAGGCAGGGGCTCAGGGGCTGGCCTGCTCTGGTACATTTTGATGATGTTGCCAATCTCACGGCTGGGTGCAGGCCGTGACTCGGGGCCTGAATGCTTCACTACAGGAGGCTCCTTCCTCGCTTTTGGTGTCTGCTGTTTTGGCTTTGGCTCAGGAGGTGACACAGGGGGAGCAGGAGCTATCGGGGATGACAGCTTTAATCAACAAACCAACAAAGACACAGAAGAAATCCCTTTATCTCACTTGAAGCTCTCTCTCTTTCACCCCTACGCTGACTGGCCAAGGCCTTCACTGTCTTGCTTTGGGATTCCATTTCCCAAAGCTCAGGAGTTTCTCTCTCTCGTCTCCTGTCAAGATTCAGACTCTCAGAAGAGGCAGATCCTTCCCTCTTCTGCCTATATCCTGGCCTGATGTTCCTGGAAAGTTCCTGCTTCTCAGCTTGCCTGGGTCTCCACTGCACAGCATCTTACCTGCCTCTGATTTAGGGCTGGACTTCTCTTCTTTCCTCTTCTCCTTCTCCTCTTCTTTCCTCTTCTCCTCTTCTTTCTTCTCCTCCTGCTTTGGCGGGGGATTTGCTGGAGGGGTCCAGGTTTTGGAAGGAGGCCTGACTTTTTTCACTCGGATCTGTTGTTCTCCTGCATAGAAAGGGGAAAATGAGTTAAACTTGCAGCCAAAACCAAGCACTAGTGGCATGGTTCCCACCCTTGCATCAGTCAGCAGCAGCCTGTGCTTTCTAGAGGCAAAAGAGAGTGTAGCAGCCACAAGCCCAAAGATTTCTAGAAAACTGGCAACACTGGCAACACAACATCTCAGAACCTGAACTGTAGCCAGATGAGCAGGCACCTGAAATTCCTGCTATGCAGCATCAGCACCTCCTGCAGGTATTATCTGAGTTACAGACAGGGAAACAAGAAAACCTTGTTATGCCTGAGAAGCTGCAGAAAGTGGTAGATGCCAAAGTGGTAGACACTCACCCATCTTCTGAAAATATTGTCTCTTCTGCTGGAAAGTTTCCCGAGGACAGTCATCATCTTCACTGCTGGAAAACTGGTCTTCTGTGTAATCATAAACCTGCAAACAGTTCACAAGATGGTTAGCTCTAGCCAGCAGATACTTCCATAGTTGCCTTAAGTTCAACAGTGATCTTCCCTCGGCAAGTTCTGATCTAGAACTTCTCCCCATCTGGGAGTAAGATCCAAAGAGATCAGCCTCTGACCTAAGGAATCATCAACCAAGTCCAAAGAGGAGGACTATGTTAGAGGCTCAAGACAGCTTGCTGGAAGATAAGGAATTCAGAGTGATGAAGTTTTCTGTGGAAAAATTCAGATCAGCTGGGAACTAATTGGCCAACACTGCAGCCAAACCTCCACAGAGCTAATGCCACCAAGGTTTGATCCTGCGTCTTAAAGAGACTCAGCAAGTAGAGTTTGAAAGGCATCAGTGTCATAGGTAAGCATAGCTCTCCGCTCTCCTCCCTGCCAAACCACTGTCACACTGGAAGGGGAGCAGAGCAAACAGAAATAATGAAATTCAAACAAAATTCACCACCACTGTTTGTTTCTCGTACCGGTTCTTTTGCCTCAGCTGGTGGTTCTGGAGCCTTTGGTGTTGGTGGAGCATTCTGGCTGCTGGGAGGTTTCTTGGGTTTTGGGGAAGTGGCTGGGACTGGGGCTGAGGCTGGAGCCCGGGCTTGCGCTTGTGGTGGACTTGAGACTCTTGGCCTTGACTTCTGAAGAGACTGTTGCTGCTGCTGTTGCTGGGAAATGCTCATGGCTTGAAGGGTCATCTGCTGGGCCTGGAGGAAGGAATTGCAATGCCCATGAGCTCTAGGCTACACAAAATCACCAGCCATCAGTCAGACTGTCTCATTCTTTCACTGTTAATCACAGAACATCTACATAGTCCACCACAAATTTCCCAGTGCTATGGACAAAACATGTCCAGGGAGTCTGCTGCCACCTGGCCAAGTATGTCGAGCTCCTAGCAACACCCTAAAGACTCAGCTACCAGTGACATAGCCTGGGATCTGCATGCACTTTGTACAAATCTGCATCTGTAGCAAATCCCAGCTTAAAAACACAAGGAAATTACAGCTGAGGTTTGTCAGGGCCTGCTCTTGTCCCTGCTACTCACTCACCTATGGTGCCTCAGTGTCCCCATGTATGCAAAGGGACAAAAAGGGGGTTCCCAGTTTTGCAGTCTTAAATAATCCCAACTTTATATAGCTAACTCCCAGCAGACAAGCACAGAGTGTTACAGAGCAGGCCTAAGGCTGGAAGGGAGCATTGCTATCGTCTTCCCAGCAAATACACTGAGGTGTTGTTCTTCCCCAGTCCCTGGGCCCCTCCCAGCCAGTCTCTTTCACTCACCATGAGCATTGCTTGCTGGTTGATGAAGGCTTGCTGTTGTGCTGCTAACTGATTTGGATCTACAGCTGGAACCAAAGGCTGGGGCATAACCATGGCTGTGGAAGACACACACGTCTGCAAACACCCACAGGCAATCAATTGTTCCTCATAACACCCAAGATCAGTGCAGGCTGAGTGTTCACTGTGCACCCTGACATTCAAATTCACAGGCTCCATTACAACACTCACCCATCCTCTTCCCCTGTATAGTTACTGGAACACTGTGTTATTACCTGGGATAGGTGCAATCCCACCAGCTGCTGGCATCATAGGCATGGCTGCTGGCATCCCCATCATCGAAGTCATGGGCTGGTAAACAGGTGCTTGGGTCATTCCAGAGAAGCCTAGAGGCAAAAGGCCACATGCACAGTGCTTTTGGGGAAATTTCAGATCAGAAGGCCCTGATCAATCCCCACATGTGAATGGTTTAGCTCTTCACACACAGCAGGACACTGCAAAACTCAGGTGGAAAAAGGAAACCAAACAGAAATGTGTGGCTTCTCAGACTTTACAACAGCAGAATCCAGACCTTGCTTCTGCAGTATAGCTTAGGATGCCACCATCCCTCATGAGTAAGCATATAAATAACTCCTGCCTATCCTTTATTACAGAGAAGGGTTTCTCTTCAGGGATGGACAAACATCTCTGGGTCTCTTTGCAGCAGGTAGCAAGGGTGAATGAACAATGAGCCCTGGCCTGGGTGGCATTGTGTATCATGTGAAGGAACTGTGGGGAGAAGTGACTCCCAGAAGTCAAGTCCCACACAAGGCCACAAAATGGTGATCCCATTGAGGGAAAAGCCAGCAAAGCAAGGGGCATGGAGACCAGTCTCAGCTAGAAGTGAGTCAGCACACTGCACAGGTCTGCTGAATCATGACGTCCTTGCCAGTGAGAATGGTGCAGGGATGCCATGCAGAGAGCTTCACATCCCTCACTGATGTAAGTAGCCACATGAGTGACAAACTGGCCACAGGCCAGTGATCTGTAACAGGGCTTGTCATACCCCAGAGCCTCTACAATAGCCAAAAGTAGTCCTGGTCTCAGTAATGATCTGAACAGGACTCTCTCCACCTTTCTGAAATAGCCAGGTGTGTTCCTACACATGCAGATTTTTCAGTGCCATTAATATATTGGTGTTTGACTTCACCCTACTGAAAATACTTGAGTCTTAGCTCCACAGAAGTAAGGAAAAGTAAAGAAACCAAACACACAAACCAGAACCTCTGCAGGGTTTGGACTTACTAACCCAAGGAATAGCTAGAGATGATGGGAAAGTCTGTAAGGAAGTAATAATAAAGATTAAACCCCTCCCCTGAGAAAGGCAGTTACTGTTTTGTGAAAGCACAAGACAAACGGAAGGTGAATATAGGACTTATGAGTATTGGCCTAGGGAAGAGGTGGCCTGGGTCAGAAGCAGCTACCTGTTGCCTTGACCTCAAGACCAACTCAAGAGAAAAATTAAAAGCAGAACAAAGGTGGTACCTTATCTAGCACCTTCCCAAAGCATCTGTCTCCCAGCACTTGGAAGTGAGAAATGCAACTTCTGATAACCTTCACTAAAGACCAATGCTCTTCACGAATCAGTAGATCCCATGCAATAAATAGCATTTAAGGGACTCCCTGACTTGTGCTCATGGAATCTTGTGTAGCCCCACAGGTGTTCCCAGCTGTCCCCTTTCCCTTACGGACCTGTAGAAGGAAAGATTCCTCTCTGTGTGGGTCCAATCTTCCCACCTCCTTTCATGCGTCCATTCAGACTTTCCCTGTTCTCCATATCCTGCATCAAGAAAAACAAGAGTTATCTGAGCTCGGCGAGATAGACTTCATGGAGGGAGAGCCATCTAAAGGCATATCTGAGCTGAGCAGAGGCCACATGAATAGGCAGAGACATGCTTCAGAGAGTCACAGGGACAGGAAAGATACAGAGAGGAAGTACGAGAGAACATCATGGCACTTACTGGTACTCTGGAGCCTTGATGCAGCACAGGGCTGAAGAGATCATCCACATAGTGATCCAAGCCTACAGGTGTCCTCAGGTCATCTCTGAATCTTTGATCTAAGAGCAGAGAGAAGTCTGGTGACAAGGTAGATAAGGAATATTCCCCTGTCTCCAGTCCCTGTTATACAGTCATGTTTTGGAGTGGAGCCCTTTCTTGCTCTACCTCAAGAAGAATCACCTGTCTCCCCCTCTGCTCTGCTTCCCTGGCTGGGGCTCATCTGGCCCTTCCCAGTGACATCCACACTCCTGGGCAAGAGCTAACCTGGATGGCGATGACTGAATTCTGGAGGCATGCTAGGTGGTGGGAAGGTAGGGGCCCGGATGCCTGGAGCAGGAGGGATCCTGTTGAAGAGGAAAATGAGATGAGGACAGCCCAGAACTCAGAGAGAGACACAAGCCACTGGATCACAGGGCCACAAGTGGTGTGGCAGGAGGATTAGGTGACTTACAAATCCAGGTCAGGGTTCTGGAGGAAGCTTCTCTCCCTCTCAGAAGTGATGGGATACTCAGCTGAGGACTGAGAGGGGCTGCTGAGGTTGCTGGTCTCCTCCATCTCTCCAATGAGGTCCAGCACAAAGTCACAGCCCAGCAGGTCCTGCCATGTGTTGCCAGTAAACATGGAGATAGACCACCCTCGAGACTTCTTATCACAGCCCCTGGTAACAGGGAAAGGAAGGAGAGAAAAGGTGTCCAGGTAGGCAGGGGAAAGAGAGAGGAAGGAAAACATTGCATTCAGTTTCTTTTTGCCCTGTCTATCGTGTCTTAAGTCCTTGAGATATAGGGTGTGAATCAATTATTAATTGCTCAAGATCAGGAAAAAACTAGAATCACTCAAGATTTGCCCTGTTTTTCTTTTTTTTTTTTTTCCCATTTTTTCTCCAAAGCTGCTCTAACAGATCACACCAGTAATTCCTCTGTTCCTAAAGAGGCCCACAGTTCACGCACACAGATGGAAGGGTGAAGAAGAGAGCACAGGCCAGAGTGGGTAAGGAGTGGCTATTCTATATCTGACCATATAAATTCTAGCTTGCAGCCCTGACTATTCTGAACCTTAGGACTAGTGACAGCCTCTTTCACAACCCCAGATCTTCTCCCATCCTCTTGGCAGTACCTTGCACTCAGGAGCCAGCCTGCATAGTGCTCCCCAGTCATCCAGGACTCCACCTCAGCTGAGAACTTCTCATCTAGCACAGGAAAGAAAGTCAGTACACACTGCCTCCCTGGCAGGATCCAAAGCAACACCTAAGCTGCACAGGACACAGGCAGAGCCCAGCAGGAAAGTCTTATAAACCCCCGGAGGGGTGGGGCGGGGGACACAGGACAATGGAAAGCACATGGAGGGCTCTACATGAACACATTCACATCCAAAATAACTGTTTGATGGCACAGGGTGGTATTTCCAAACTAGGCTGAAAACCCTTGCGGTGTCCTTGTTCGTCTGGGCCACCACTCCACTCACCAAGGAGCCAGAGTGGGGGTGTTCTGCATTCAATACGCAGAGCTTCTGAGCACTCAAGAGACAGCATAAGTCAATATTTGATAAGGAAGAAAGGCAGAACGTCCCTGTAACAAAGGCAGCAGTTGCTGCTGCATCGGCTATGCAGTAATGGATAACAGGAAATCTAGACTCATAGAGATGCATAACCAGAACAGCCCTCTGTTGAGATGGGCCCAAACCCATAAGTCTCCATGAGTAGGAGGTCTCATCAGGCCCAGACTTTGGCAGCTTTGTGTCTAAATTCAGATGCTTGAATCCCCCATGGTTGTACCAGCCAGAAGCAATCAGTGTTCTGATCCCTCTTTACTAAGCTGAGGGCAGTATTTTCTGAATGCTGTTTTCTGCGCTGGAAAAGTCCTTAGGGACTAGAAGATAGCAGAAGGGTAAGAAGCATGGGTTACCATTAAAGGTGTGAACATCCAGCACCATCTTCCCTCTCCTCTGGTTTGCAGTCCACTCCAGCTGAGTAGGAGGGTAGGCCCGAGAGAATGTAGAGTCTATCTCTGTGTGCTGTGCTGCTGCTAAGATCTTGCGCTGGCAAACAGCATTGTAGCCCTCCATGCCATGATCTGACACAAATCTAGGAAAAGTTAACTGCCTTTAGCACACTGCTCATCTTTCTTAACCTTAATGAAAGTATATCTAAGTCTTTCCTCCTCCTTACTTCAGCAATGGCTTCTCCAGTGCTGGTGAAGGGGCAAAGCAGCTCAGCAAAGTTGCCATCAGGACCCAAGCTCGCTTGCTGTGCTCCATGTCTGGATTCTTCCACGTTTGGACAACCACCTGACTGAAGATTTCATTGCGCAGAGCCACATTATTCAAGCCTCTCCCAGCAATGTAGTTTCCCAGAAGTACCTCCTGCCAGCCATGGAGATTCTTGTCACCAATGAACCGCAAAATCTAGAAGCATCCAGGGGAAAAGGAAAAGAGAAAGAAAAAAAAAAAAACCCACCAAGAGGTCTAGCTGTAACTCTCTGTCCCAAACTGTGTTGTAAGGTGACAGCATGGATTGTAGACACCAGAGTGTTTGTGAGCCTAAGAAGAGCAGTCAACACTGAGATCAGGATCTGAATTCAGGTTTTGTGCACCACCGAAGTTCTGAGGCATTTGAGAGGGAGTGTTCATAGAGACTGGACCCTGACTGAAAGTCAGGATTACTTCAGTCTCTTCTTAGTTATGCCTCTGACTCAGAATTTGGTTTTGGGCAAAATACTTCCCCTTCTTTGGACAGAGCTCTGTCCACAATACACAAGCGAGTTACCATAGGCTATTTGTTACTGTGTCTGAGCCCACAAGCTGCCTGGCTGTAAAAATACATAAAATAAATTGATGCTTAGCTGATCTTTGTGAAAAGCTCAGAGACTTAAACATGAGGAAACACTAACAACTGAATGTTAAAAAGACTTTGGTGTAGTTAATATATCAAGTAGTACGAGATGTGGCATCTCAACCAACTCACTTAGGCAATGATTCAGTTTCTTGGTTATGCACATCAACATCTTAGATGCTTTTGTAATTTGTATTTCTCATCCTTAGGTACAGAATAATTTCTTTCACTCTCTATACTTCAATATATAATTAGATTAAATTTTTTCTAAAATGTGCCGTGGACGTCTTAGTAAAGAACATTTTTTTAGTGATGGGCTATTTTTTTCTCAGAGAACAACACTTCTTAAAATGGTGAATGGTAGTAAGTGTGTCAGAGATTCACTGACAAAGCAGGAGATGGTGGATGGAATTCTTTGTAGTAAATCCCTATGTATTACAGCCTTTGCCAAAGAAATTTTTTTTTAAATTAACAATAGAGAAAAATTATCTTTGATCTTCAGGAAATATAATAGTAGCCTGCTTAAACACAATCCTATTCACAAGATTCTATTGAAGCTTATGCTGTTCTGTAATTGGGAATACTAGGACAAAAGAGACTGTGTTTGGCTATCACCTTTCCTAATAGACTTATTTTAATTACATGTAATTCTCAGAAGGATTATTAGATTTACTTAGAAATTAGCTGAAGCTTCATTCTATTTAGAGAGTCAACATCACCATTTTGAAGAAGAAACATATGTTTCACATCCAGAGAGATGAAATAACACCATCCGCCTTATGCAAACACTACGGAATTCGGGTGTGGTTCCAGGTGTACTTTTCTTCATGACAAAGTCCCTGCCTTTCTCCAGCCTTTATATAACAGTTCACTGTCCCCTGTTGTGTACTGATGCAACTGCATGCCTGAGATACAATCAAAGTATTTACTCTAAACCACATCATGGAAAAGATCTGGGTTTTATTAAACTTTTTATGACTGATAGGTAATAATAAGTGTTTGAGATGACAGATCTCCTTTATGCTGCCATTGCTACTGAATCTGGAACACTGGGAAACTAAGACTTAGCAGTCTAATTCCTACACGTCCTGCCCAATTCTGAGACTACATCACCAGGCAATTCACTTTGATCCTATTGGTCTATGGCTGGTCTATGCCTCACCAAGAACACAGCAACCCTATGGGGCTGCATGTGATCCCTGCCAGACTGCTCCAGTGCCTTGAAGAAGCTTTATTCTGCTCTCCTAACACACCTTGTATTGTGATAACAGTAGCCACCACCAGCATCTTGTTGTATAAAGGCATCAAAACATAGTCTTGTGCCCACATGTTCTTCAACGAGGCCCTGGTCAAGAAAGACGTCACTTACCAGTTTGTTGACCTCAAGCACGCTCTCCTGGTATTCAGCGTCCAGACGGGTTAAGGGGTGCTGTAGGGGCTGACCAGGGGCAGGGAAATCTGTCTTCTACAGAGAATCAAAAGGACAAAAATAGAGTTTGTTTCTGGTGTTACTAGAACTAGTGTGTCTCCCCAGTGGGGAAGCAATGAAGAGATATAAAAAGAGTTCCCACCTGGAAGTGTGACTTAATGAAAGAGGAGAAAGGATAGCTGTTGATCATGGGTGGAAGGGAAAGGTCATCTTTGACCTTGACTTCTGGAGGCAATGCCTCAGTTATCTGGTTGTCCTGTGCTCGGTACTGACCTGCAAGAGAAAGAGGTCTTGTGTTGTAGCAGTTGGAAAGGCAGCCAGAGGACTCCCAGTACACCCCTGCTGCCCTAATCCCCCAAGCAGGCACACTGTCACTTCCTTGAGACCACAAGGCCAGACTTCAGGAGAGAGCTTTTACAGCTCAGATCTTTCAGACTCTTAACCCCGGATAACACCCAGAGGGCAGACAGCACTTGGAGTTTCAATTCTATTATGCAGAGTTTCCAAGGCAGGAAACACCGAACCTATGCAGAGATACCACTGACAACTGTTCAGTCAGCAAGCAAATGAGAGGTCTTTGTGATGAAGCACTGGATGAAGGATTTATCATAGATAATGTAAGAGCAAATTCTAAATGAAGAGATCTGTCAATGCAGCACAGCTTCTGTACATTTCTCTGTCTCCAAACCAACATGTTCCTTGATGCTGTTCTCCCCCTCCCTATTTACATGCCATCATCTTTCACTTTCAGCAGTTTCAGTGTGTTTTGTCCCCGGAGCTCCTCTAGGTAACATTGCTCACTAGACCAGCTGATAGTCCCTAGAGGGGTATGCCATGAAGCATGAGGTATTTGGGAATCCAGCACAGTCTGCTCCAATTCACAAGACTCTTCTGCCTGATTGTATCTTTTTCTGTACTATACAGAAGGCCAAAGATACAGCTGTCATTTTGTTAGGTGCTATACCAACCTGAAGAGGCAAAACCTGCCTCAACCTATTTGCAACTTAAATATATACATTGTACAGAGAGTTAGAGAGGAAACAAAACCACAAAATAACTTCATGTCAAGATCAGGTCAATAACTTGGGAAATTGGTTCAGTGACTGGTATTTTGGCAATATGAAAACAAAACAAAAAGTTTCCATCCCAAGCAAAACGTTTGCTTTAATTGCTACACTGTGACATCCTTAAGTTGTTACATTGTTTCAACCTACTTCTATTTAAAAAGTAGTAATTACATTTGAAGAAGTAATTTTTAATAAAAACAAAAAAAAATTTCTTTGAAAGTACCAATATCGTAGATTTGACAACTTCACGGTCAATTTCCTTTTTTTGAGTAGAAAAAAGAGATGGGTTTAAGTTCTCACACCCCAGATATCCAGTTCTGCAAGAGACCTGGGTTCATTACACAGTTTGCTGTCACATAGCTCTGACGGAAAAGTTTTGCACCATCACAATCAGGTCTATTAGCACAGTTCAAAAGAAGAGCTGAAAAGGCAGCAAAATACTGAATTTTAATCTGGTGTTCTGTCCACTGGCCCAAATCGCTTTTCCGCCCTGTTATGTTGGGAAACAATGTCCATGACACTGCTTGCCTTTATCATATTTACATTGCAATAATAATAAATCAAATACAACCCAGGTGACAGACAGCAGGTAGAACAAGCACGTACTTAAACTGCTAGAAAACAAGGAAATAAACATTAAAATAAAAGAGTGCAGGAGGATTTCTCACCTTCACCTGACTGCAGGAGGGCAGCAAGCTCTGCTGGGATCTCCAGCAGTCCCACATCCTGTGGAGAGAGCAAGCAAGTCAGTCACTGGGGTGCCAGCACTGAAACAACATAGAAACCATGAGCTGTTCTGCTGAGACTGGGGAAAATTGCCTTTGAAAAGCTGGCCAGAACAAGGATGAAGCTCTACAAATAGGGAAGTGTCATATTAACATAGGTATATGACATGGGTCAGCAAAGGAGGGAGAGATGAGCAATTCCTAAAAAAAATAAAAAAATCAACTGTCACAGGGGAAGTGACAAGAAAATTGCCTTTCTTTGACTCATCTATCATTACTAACAAGTTTGTTATATTGCACAGAAGAGATTGCAGTTCAAGGGTAAGGGCCATTTGCTCCTGCTCCTTTTCCTGACATTCTTATTTTTCAGTATCCAAGAGTGCTACAACACAGAGAGACCTGATTCTGATCTTTGACACACACCACTGTTTTGGAGGTTGCTAAGGAAGCTCAAGTCTGTACCTTAGTAATTCAGATGAGAGTCTGGGGAAGAGCCTTGATTTTTCACTCTTTTGCACCTTGCATGATACATGACTTTGTGCAAGGTAGGAAGTAAATGGGCCAGTGCAACACAGTGTGTCAGCAGCAGTGTCTGCTTGTAATGTCAATTCAGGATATTTCAGACAGGACTACTCAGATTAAGACAGTATGAAACCAAGCCAAATGTGCAAGGCCTGAGCTGTCGGGGTTTGTTTTTTGGGTTTTTTTTAAGTTCTGCATAGTAAAGCCTCTACTACCAGCATACTATTCTGACATCTCTCTCCACATAAACTCTCACTAATGCTTAAAGACAGACTCACAGATACTTGACTTGAAATCTAGCTTTTCAATGATGGATTCTGGAAGTGGACTGTGAAATTCCAGTCCTGAACCCACACCTGAGGAAGCAGGTGATATTGCAAGAGTACCCAGTGCTAAGTATTCCTGGTTTTGTTACTGACAAATCTGCAAAACTGTGATGTCAATTCAGATTCCCTTGCTACACACATCATAGCAAATACGTGCCCAGCCTAAACATACAATGACATTAGTTAGCAGTGTTACGTGTAGTAGTTGATACAGGTTAAACACCCTGCAAACTATGTAGCTAATTTCTTATGAAGCATTTAATACCTCCCTTCCTCTACAACATCTTCCATACATACATTTGTGCAGAACTGCCTCATCCCCACTCTTCATAACAGAACGTGATTATCAAAAAGTCTTCCTTCCAGCAGCAAAGAACAGGGCCAGCGCTGTGAACATACACAGTACTGTGCCTCAGGACCGCTCTATGATGCCTATGCCCAGAGACTGGGAAACACTGAACTAGTGAGATAGAAGGCTCTTTATACCAGGCTGAACTGCACTCTTGTTCCTAGGTTTCCAGCATACGTGTGGGCTCTGTACGCTCTTCAGATGTTTTGCTGTTCCCCAGCAAACCTGGGCTGAGGAGGCATAGGGGAGGGGGAACACCTCAAGAGCCTCAGACTCTCCCAGACTGTTTGACAGCTTACCATTCCTTGGTTCAGACTGTTCTCTGTGTCACCACTGGCCAGGGTTGTCCTTCTTTGTTTCCTTTCCTCCAACTCCTTCTGTTAGGAGATGAAAAGGGAATAGGGGGTGAGAAAAGATGTATATGAGGTCCCTTCCAGCTACGTCTGGGGGCAGACTCCGTGGATAGGCAGGAACTGGTGTTCTGCTCCAGCCGATAAAATGACAGATAAATGACAGATCAAGTGACAGCTGTGGAGCCTTCTTGGGATTCAACACAGTGCAGTGCGAAGGGGATGCCCAGGCAAAGCCCTTCACTTTGCTGAAATACCGCCTGCCCTGCACAACACAATTCAACACCAAGACCCTTCACCACCAGCATTGCTGTCACACCTGGCCTCCCTTGCCTGGCATTTGATGTGTCTCAGGACAGACGCACACAGAAGCTGTCAGAAATATTCACCTGCCTTTTCCAGCATCAAAGAACATGATAATGCAGCCTGAACACAGACAGATGAACTTGTCCACGGAAAGG
>VWZZ01006495.1:357247-424889 GCA_013399095.1 Psophia crepitans | reverse complement strand
ATACCAAAACCCAAACTCCCTTGCAGCTCTGCCCTTTCCCATCCACTCTATTGTCCCCCAACCTTGGCACTCACCTGACTCCTACTCCGAGATGAAAAAGGAGGGTCTCTGTCTCTCCCTCTCTCTCTCCTGTTTGTCTATGTTACAGAATGGTGTGACTAGATGGGAGGTTATGAGGGTTGGGCAGAGAAAGACAGTAGGCGTGCTAAAGTCCAAAGGGCAGAGCTGTGGGGTGGGGGGAAAGGAGGAAATTTGTAGCAGGTGAACTTTGAGACCTTTATTGTTTCTACTGCATGTACAGCGACCTCAGCAATCAAACAGTAGAGGAAAAGAAACAGATTCAAAAGAGCTAGCTGTTGTGGTTACCTGGGAGAAAGAAAAGGTGGATCCTGTCCAGGTAGAAAGGGGCAGGAAGAGGAACAGAAACACGCACTGTTCTGGGCGTGGCACAGCAGAAGAAACCTCAGCAGTCCTCCAACAAGACTGACCTTAACCCTCTACCCCATCCTTTGCTAGTCATGTCAGCAGCCATACTGGGTCCCTCCCTCCCTCTCTCCTGAAGCTGACAGCTATAGGGATGTTAGTTGCTACCTTAAGGATAAGTGGTCTGGTTTTCAATTTTCTTTTTAATAACTTGTGCAAAATCCATTCAACTCATTGACAGAACCACGGCTTTTTCCTGCACACAATTTTCCATCCTCTTAAACCACTACCATCCTGTTCTCACCCCAACAGCCTAGCTAATTTCCAAAAGGCCAAGGACTTCAGCAGCCTGAGGGAGCTAAGGAGTCAGGGAAGGATTACTGTGGACTGAAAAAAAATCTTGTATTTCAGTCACCATCTGAGAAAACACTGGAAATTGAACTGGACAACTAAAAGAGCAAGATGAATGACTCCTTATAGTGTGAACAGAACAGCAACTCTGGAGGCAACAGACAGAATAAGCTCACATCTTGTGTGGGCAGTTTAGAGAAGCTCACATACAGACATACAACATAGAACATTGCTGGTTCTGAACTTCCTATAGGTAGAGAAGGCTCCAGTCTCTGTGATTCCTTCTTTTGACTACCTTTACATCAGCCAGAGAATGAAGGACTCCTCATTGGATCGTTTCCAAGAAACCTTCTAAAGCCTTTCCTGTCTTGCTCTCACCCAATCACCAGCTCTTTCTACCTAGGGCAGAAACAGCTCCTGCGATACACTTGGTCCTGAGAAGAGTGTTGTTACCTGGCAGTGCTTCCTCCTTTGAATCAAAGGTCTGGAGATTAAAATCATGGTATTAAATTGCACCAAAGTCTTCTTCAGCCTCCTATAACGCTTCCTAGAGGGATGTAAAAAGAGAAGAATTGCTAATGAGGAAAACATCAACAAAATTTAGGCAGATGATGGACTGTGAATTCAAAGGTATGGGCTTAACAGAACATTAATACAATCAGCCAGTCCGGATTTGGTCTTACTGTATTAAACCTGGTCCTGTCTTAGATGTTTTCCCTACATCCTTTAACTATCACAACATCAGCCTTAGCAAAGGCAAGTTACTATAACAGTTTTGACAGCAGTTGTTTTTCCTCTGGAAACTCTGCTCAGTGCTGGGAACCAGGCTGGGAAGTCACTCCTCCACCATTCCAGTAAAAGGATTCTCCCTGGTAGAACGGGCCAGGAGCCAACATGAGGCGAGTCTTGGTCAGGCACATCCCCATGTTGCTGTCCTAGACAAGGACAAAGGGCTGTACCTTCCCTGGCCTTTGACTCCTGACCTTGCCTGGTAACCTCGGAAGTGAGCCTGAATGATGGTGACTTTCTCCTGGAGGACACGGAGGCGTCTACGGCGAAGGAGGCATCGGAAGTTCCTTTGCAGGGTAACAATGGCCCAACTCTGTCTCTGCTTCCATCGTCTCTCCAGAAGCTGCCTGGCCGCCTCCTTCAGAAAGACCTGGGCAAAGGGAACAGCTACTGACTCAGAAGGAAAGCAGCCAGCTTCTCTAAGAGTTGATCAATAAAAAAAGCTGCTGCTTTTTCTCTTTGTAGCCTTTTAAGGCTCTCTGCTAAGGAAACTGCGCTCGCTTAATTGGGGAGGGCAGGAGGTGCAGGTGACAGAGATAGATGCATTTGTAGAGGAGAAGGAATCAGGGGGTGATGAAGGTTAGTACACAGGAGAAGCAGAAGCCCAGGTCTCCGTCAAGGAATGCTGGGTAGACAAAGGAGTTGCATGTGCTCCTACAGCCTGGAGCTGGCATCTCCTGTTCTTTATCTGAAATGCTAAAAATACCTCCTTCATACTTGAAACAAGAGGCAAAGCGAAAGGGAAGGCAAGCAATGTTCTGCCTCTTTGGGCAGAGCACCAAGCTGCTCTCTGTCCACTGACAGCCACTGAATAGATGGCTGGGTCTGTGTGATTAAGATGGGATTCAATACAGGCATCACCTTTGTTACTCCAATCTGATAGAGATCTGACGGGTTCCCAACCACACTAGACAGCACTGCCACGCAGCCTTCTCTCTCCTCCAAGCAGTTGTGCCCTCGCCCAGCCAGGAGGCCATACCTGGAAGAGGAAATGTTGATATGCCAGAAGCCAGGGCTGTCACTGGTGTCCTCAGAGAAGAACAAATCACAATGTGCTGAGGAGTTCATCCAGGCTTTGGGTGGCTGGGGAATCCCAAGCCAGTATAGTACTCTACCTGGCTAGGAAGTTCTGGAATGGAAGACGGACAGGGTATCCCTCCTTTCTGATGTGGATGGCCTCCAGTATCCCAGAATGCCGCAGTTGACAAGTGACATACTCCACATCAAAGATATTTGACAACTGTGAATATAAGGTAGAAGAACAACGTTAGACCAAGAAATAAAAAAAGAAAGGAGACAGAAGGTGGAGAGTTTAGAAAGAGTCTCCTTCTATTGTCCTGTCCTTGGGTTAGATCTTGCCATGGTCTGTGGTCAATGGAACACAAAACCAAACACATCCTTTGGTGTCCAACTGACACTAGCTTCTTATGCTCCAGCGTGTGGTCACCTCATACAGCCACAGGGAAAGATAAGAGACAGAGGAAGAAAAGTTTCAAGCTGTCAAATGAAGCAAAGAATTCCAAACCCCAACTGCAAAAGGAGAGCTACTGGAAAGGACTGGGCTTCAAGGAACTGAGGGACTCCATAAGGAGCTCAGGGTGCTGCCCTACCTTTTTGGGATTAGGGGTGATGCACCGAATGAAGAAGGTATGGCTCCTGCAAAACAGGAGAAAGAACCTTTGATCATTCTCCTTTCTGTGCTGACCTGGGAACACTTCACACTCTTCTGGGTGCAGCAATCAGCCCAGTGCAGAGATGGCACCATACCAGCATCTCTTACCTTCTCAGCTTGGCTGTGAGATCCTGCAAAGACTGCTGGAATCTGGAGACCAGTGTGGAGGCCTGAGGCTTGAGCCCTTTGCCTCTGGTCCCCAGCTTTCTTTGCTGACTATGGGCATCTTTAGCCTTCTGGAAAATGTGAGACACCACCTGCAGAAACAAATGACCAAAGCTCCCTCAACTACATAGAAAGAACAATCTCTTCTATCTCAAACTGAGGCACATTCTCCCTTGCTCCTAGCAGTGACAGGAACCCAGCTGCATCCTCTGACAGTCTGTGCATTTTATGTATAAAATTCGTCAGTTGTGGACAAAGACGACTTGCTCAATTCCCAAGTATCCTTCAGTAGAACAAAACTCCTCACAGTTCCTCCTGGTTCTCCTGACACCTGACCAAGATTTTTCTGCTTCTCACGTGAAAGCAATGAGTGACTCATTAGGTGTCTGCAATAGATAACTTCAACCTGAACCACTACAGTACCTTGAGGCGGCTCTGAGAGAAGATATCCAACACCTCTGGACGCAACTGGTCATGGTTTTTATTAAGAAACTTGTGCACCTGCGGAGGCAAAGTCTGATTTAATGCACTGTTGAGACTGCCAACCAGACAGGCAAACACCCCTCTCACATACAGCTTGACTTGGGGCACACAGCTGGAGAGGTAGAACAAGGGTAAAGCCCTAGAGAACGAAGCTTGCTGTTCTTGCTGCCAGCAGGAGTGGAGAGGACAATGACTTCCACTTTTAGGAGGTATTGCTCCTTTTTCCCTTCACATTGTCCAGCAGGGTTTGACCCCTCACTTGCTTTCAGCAGCAACAGCTTTCCTGGATTTCCAGGGCTCTGAGACAAGCAATGTGGGCTGTCATGTAGCTGAGGCCATTACCTATTTTGCTTCTGCCCAGAGGCAGTTTAGTTGCCTCTCCTAATAAGAATCTCCCATTTCTGATAAACTGGTGCTCTAGAGGGGTGTGCAAGTTACAAAGAGAGGGTTTTTTTCACAGCACTCAGAGCTGGTCCATCAGGACATCCACAGCATGTTTCCCAGCTGGCCTATTGCTCCAGCTGCTCAGAGCCCCCTGCCAGCTCACCTGATAGGTGACAGGGCCTGCATAGTGCTTCACCGTGAAGACTGGCAAAGGCAGCTTGGGCTTGGTGTACCAAGGGCTGTTTCCATGATGGTAATGACACTTCTGGAGGAAAGTGTGGTCAGTGGCCTGTAATAGAGACGACAAACATGTTTCCTGCTGCTGCAACATATTCAGCAGGCAAAAAACCTTGCTTTTAAACCAAAGGTAAAAACATCTAATACTTGTGCAAACACAGTCCTTGTTTGATCTGCATAAATGCATAACTGCCATAACCTTCCTGTGAAGGGATCACATAAAGGCTAAGAGCTTCTCACCTGAGTCAGTGAAGTCTGGTCATCCAGGATACACAAGATGCCGTGGGGTTTTGCAGCAAGGAAATCTAGGCATGACTCACTGTACGTCTTGGAAATAGGAATCCAAGCTAACTGCTCTTGGTTATATTCCTCCTGTTAAAGACGAATCAGTCAAATCCAGCCATGTAAACAAAGACAAAGGTAGAGAGTTTATCTGACAGTAAGTTAGTGTTTCAATCCTGTTAGAAACTTGCCTCGAATTATCTGGTTTTGCCTAATGAAACTTCTTCTAAAGCCCCTAATGGTTTTCCTAATTTTCCTTTTAATAGAGGAAGGCTGCTAAGCAGAATAATAGTGAACTGTAAAACGCAACAATACACTTTCATCTCCAGGTCGACATGAGCGGTACATGAAATGGTACAATGAATCTACCAAACAGGTTTTAGAAGTACCAGCTGAGGTCTAGGGTCCTTGATCATGCCCAGCTCACTTAAAAAAATCTGTAAAAGGAAGCAAGGCACTAACAAACTCCCCTTCCCTTAATTTAATACAGAATTAGTAAAAGACATTAAATACCCAGCTCTTTGGACTAGGATTCCATGAGTACAGCTTAAGAGGGCCAGGCCCCTTCAGCTTCCTGCTTCCCCAGCTAAATGGTGCTCTCCAGCTGAGGCTGCTCAGCTCATTCCACATGTGCTGCCTTTCCCCTGCTAGCATGAGTTCCATTTACCTCTTCCTGAGCAATGACAGTCTGGCTGAAAAAATGCTGGAGATGCTCATTGGCAAAGTTGATGCAGAGTTGCTCTAAACTGTTCACACCTAGATCCTGCAAAGACAAAAAGGCATCATCACTTCCAACCCACAGCCCTCCCAGGAGGCTGTGTCTTCTTGCAAATAATGCACAGCAGCAGATGGTGCTGAACTGAGCTGCTGGTTCAGGCAGCTTGTTCTGATCAGTAAGTGTGAATGAACCCGAGAAATTCAAATCGTCTTATGTCTGGTTTGCAAGCTCTCAACCTGGTTTATCGTCTAGGCTGAACAGCAAGAGGCAAGCAAGCCATGGTGGAGCACAGAGAAGAGATCTACTCTTGGATGTATACTCAAACCTGTGCACGCTCCATTGTTTTCAGCATTTGTCAGAACAAACAGATTTTAACAGGAATCCTAAATATAAAACTCAGAGGCCTTGATGAGCACATATCACTGTAAGTCCCTGCTCTGCCTGTTATTTACTTATCGCAAGTCTGAGAAGCCCCTGGAACAAATTGGGGCACTGGCATGGGAGTATAACTGCCATTCCTGACCCAGAACTCTAGATGCTACCCTAACCTCAATTAAAAAATGTAACAACTTGCAGGGCCTTTGCTGAAAAGATTATCTGCACTTCTCCTATCCCTGACCTGATCCAAAGCCTAGTGGATCAGGGAGAATCTCTTCAGAAACTTCACTGGTTTCTGGACTTGCCCCTACTCAGGCTGGGAATAACAGAAAAGCAGGGTCTGAGGGGGATCAGCTCGTGCACCTTCAGCCCAGAAAATATCAAAAGAATAGGAAAAGCAACCTCAAAACCATGTATGTCCACAATGCCCACGGCACAGTCTGATTCCCAGGGAGCCAACCACTCATTGATTCTCAGCAGCAGCCACTCAAAAAGCAGGTAATAAAGAGTCTTGGCAATGGAGTCCCTGAGTAGGAGAGGAACGTAAAACCAGTTACAGCAAAGACAGCACCCTGGGGTGCATCTCACCAACTCAAACAACAGCAGAAGTCACCTGGCATCGATGGCTCCTTCTACAGACAGAGGGGTGAAGATCCGATCATAAGATGTCACCTGGATACATATAGAGCTAGAATTTGCTGTTATTATCTCACAAATACACATACTTTCTTAATTCCACAAAGAAGTCAGCTTGGTTAATAAATGGATTGTTTCTATTTGACATGAAAATTTACCCAAGTCTCAAAGGAAAAAGTAAAACCAGAATTTTGCTGCCACATTTCAGGCTGGGATTCAGAGTGTTAGGCTTGAAGCCACCTCATGTCAGAAACCAGCCCTCCTAGATGTGAGTTCTCCATCTCTAGAGAGTTGCCTTGAGGGATTCAGCCCATCCCCATTACTGATCCAGCACAGCACTGATTTTACTCCTGCTGTTACCTCCCAGATTTCGGACCCTCTGCTGACAGACCGTTGGGCTAGGGCACTCTATGCTTCAGGATGAATGAGAAATCAGCATAAAGGTACTCACAGTGACACGGTGAGTGACAGCACTTTGCAGGAAATCCGCTGAGACATGCAACAAATTGGCCACAATCTGAATCTCAGTGTCACTGGCAATGGCTGCATGTTCATAGGATTCTTTCTAAATAATGGAGAACAACAGATACAACTATGGGTGGGATACTAGGTTCCACTAGCATTAATGTTCTCAACAGCATCTCAGTTACACAGAGCTGGTCACAGCCTGGACAAAACACCAGCATCTAGGTTCATTTTGGCTCCTCAAAGAACCACCCAAGTTCTAATGACCTTTGATTGCCTCCCATCTTCTGTCCTTGCCTAGGTCGATCTAAAGCCTAATATCATAAGAACAGAATAGTCTTCAAAGGATACCATCTTCAGTCAAGAATAATGTCCCTGGTCCCATCACATGGGATAACAACAATGTTCAGCACAAATGGCCCATTCCCAAGCTGCCAAGGATTAGTGTACCTCATAGGAGGTAAAGCAGATATTCCCCAGCTGCAGAATGGCGGCCAGGACAGCCCAGGTGGAGGTCAGTTGATCGTCTGTGAGGCTGATTCCCTCCAGAGCTTGCACCAAGACCAGAAAGTCCTGACTGTCCTCCTTCCCCAGGATGTCACAGGCTCTCCCCTGAGAGAATAGGGACAGATAATCGTGGTCAACCCCTTTTGCCCCAGGCTGGAGCTGAACTACCATCAGCAATATTCAGAGAAGTAATTCACTGCTTTAAGGACTGGAGAAATCTGAAATAAAAAAGACCAAAGACACTGCTAGTGGGAGCTCAACATTCATGACAGATCAGTCTCTTTTCTCTCTGGAGTTTCTGAGAGGAAGATCTCTCTTGCCCAGACATGCTAAGTTTTTATTATGGTTCCAGTAGAGCAACCCCAGCTACCCCTTGTCAACTGCTGGAGTGCAGCTTGAGAGAAGGGATGCCAGAATCTGCTCCAAGGTCAGTCATGTCAGAGTTACTACCCCAAGTGGTACCAGCACCCCGTGTATCAAAGCAAATGGATTTCTGTGCACCCAGAGATTCATCCTGGGCTATAGTCTCACTTGCCTCTGCCACAGAGCTTCACTGCAACACAGGCATATCACTTATTCTTCTTGTGCTTTTCTCTATGAGAGGACACTCCTAACAACTGCCCGTGACCCTAAAGTTCATGGCAATCCTGGGTCAAGGGGATCTGTAGAACCTGTTTGTTTACAAGGGCATTATTTGACAAAAGCTTCCATATCACTACCAGATTCAGATGAGGTCAAGAATGAGGTCCACGCAACCCTCGGGCTTCTTGCCAGGACCAAGATCTAAGAGAGATTTTGGTCAGTCTCTGCTAACTTCTTTGCGCATAATCTGATCTTTTTCCCTTTTCTTCTCTGCAGCAGCCTGAGACACTCCTGTTAGCTACCACCTTGAAGAGTTTAGTTTACAATACAGATCCTTTGCCAACTAGGAACATCACGGGTTAAGGGATGGGCCCTTAATTGCCCTCCATCCTCGAGTCATTAATGGTACTTGTCCATTCCTTGCCTGAAGGAAAGCTGATAGCAATCATTCCTCAAGGATTCCTCACATGACCACAACTGCTGTAAAGAGTTTGCCCACCGGGGAAAGCTGACCCACACAGCTGAAATGGGAAAGATATCTTGCTATTGCTATGAACTCCTTGAGTATGGAAAACATCCTTAAACAAAAGAAATCATGCTCCAAGGTGAAGCTTGCCAGAAGTCTGGCAAACGATTTTCTAACTTAAATAGATTGTAATCAGCAGTACTTCTCGGTGGTTTAAAATTTCCAGCATTGATTCAGTCAATGAAGCAAGTGTTTTGCCAAAGGTAGATATATCCCCTGCTCTTTTCAGTCCCATGCTAAAGGCAATGAGAACAGGATTTCTTCACCACAGGGTGAAGCCATGGGCCTACACAATGACTTCTTTTTTAAAAGGCTTTCTTTGGGAGCAGAAGGGGCCTGAAAGGTGAGAAAAAGATCACATAAGAAACAAAGGCAGTCCTCCATAGGTAAGGCATGAGAAGGAGCAGAGCAAACTTTAGCCTAGGCCGGTGAGGGACACAAAGTTATCAGGGGCCTCACTAAGCAAACAGAAGAGATGTCTTGGCCATTTCACGCTATCAGCCACTCCAGACCATCCTCACCTCACTTACCTGATTCAGGTAAAAGTAAGACTCTGCCTCTTGCAAGTACAACTCTTCTTTCTGCTCCACAGGCAGCCCAGCCAGTAGCTCATAAAACACATGGTAGTTCCTCTCACCACGGGCCTGACAGGGGACACAGTTCATAGAGTTGACTCATACCCAGTTCCAAAACTCTGCAAAATACATGCTGCCAAGAGCCAAACACTGGAAGAGCAGGACACTGAAACTCTCAGGTCAGCAAGATGAGGTCAGAAGCCTCAGTTTCCAGGATTTCTCACTGACACCTTAAAAGCTTTCCATCTGAGAGCAGTCCCTTTCACACAGCTCCAATATTTAACTTTTTCCACACTCCAGACAGTAAGAAAAAATAGTTGAGGAAAGATTTAACTTCCAGTAATCCCTAATAAACAGTTTAATTCAACCTGTTTGAGACAGAGTGACCTCCTATTTTAGCCAAATAAAATAAGCAATCACCTTGTGCTACACAGAGGGAACGTATTTCTTGCTAACAGAAGAAATGGGAGACAATTCTTATACATACTCCCACCCCTGCTATTTAACAGTAAATTTAAGATTAAATATAAATAAGGGAGAGAGGGATCCCTCTAGGAGGAAGGGGCTCATTGGTCCTCACCTGAAATACCACACGAGACTTCTCCAGCAGATACTGGGAGATGGATGTTCCCACCACGACGCCACTGAGCATAAGACAACAACAGATCCTGTCAGAAGCTAGTGACAGGTTTTCTGTAGATCCATTTCTCTGAGGGTTTAGCAGAGGAAGTTGTTGAATTTTGAAGCTTTCCAGCACTGGTGTTTTGTATCAGACTATTACAGAGAAAGCAGCTATAAAACATACAGGTTCAAGTTTGGGTCCTGAACAGTCTCTAGAGTACAAAGGAGCTTGGACTTGAATGATCCTCAGAGGATATGTCCTGAAAATAGTCCGGGGAACATGCCATACACCTTCCCTTCAGCCATATCTGATTGCCATTGCATTATCACTCCCCTGTCTGACCTTACCAACCCATTTCACATGTCAGGCTGGTAGCCTGTGGAGACAGGGACCACCTTTTTGTTTTGCAATTTAATTGCATCTTGCACAAAGTGATCTTGGAACAAAACCAGGATGTCAAAGTACTACAGCAATAGCAGACCACACAGCCAGCAGCCTGGAGTTAAGCTGTGTGCAAGGATATATAGGCCTTTAAGTCTGTTGTGTGTCCCATGCAGATTAGGCAAGTGTGTGATGAAGGGCTGAATTAGTGGACACCTGCATATAAACAATTGATTTGAGAAGAGTCAGTATGGCTTCTGTAAAAGGAGATCCTGCCTCACAAACCTTCTGGAGTCATTTGAAGGGGATGACAAATTTGCAAATAAGAATGATCCGAGGGATATAGTCTACATGAATTTCCACAAGGTTTTGACAAAGCTGTGGGAGTTTTAAGGAAACCAAGCAACCACAGCCTAAGAGTGAAGGTCCTGACATGGGTAACCCGCTTAACACTGAGAGGCAACCACTAGAGTTCCGCAAAGTGTCTCTCCTCTGACCTTGAGCATCAGTCAAGGTTTGATAAGTGACCTAAAAGAGGACCTGAACAGCAATATGACAAAGCTTCCTGACTGTATGAAATATTCAAGGCAGTGAGGATGAAGGTCGACTGTGAATAAAAGCAGACAGACCTTACAATACTGAGAGCGCAAGAAAATGCCACATAAAATTCACTGTAGATAAATACAAAGTGATGCATACAGGCTGAAACAATCCCAGCTTTGTGCATAAACTGACAGGCTCCAAGTTAACCGTTGCTGCTTAGGACTGAGACTCAGCTCAGTGCTAGGCAACAGAAAAAAAAAAAAAAAAAAAAAACCAAAAGAAACAGAAGTTAGAACGATGGCAGGATCAAAACAAAAAAGGTGTTTTTCATGGAACTGGTTAGACTTGTAGAAGTCTTGCCAAAGACTATTGCAGAGGCATGAAGTTTATATGAACTTCCATGAGAAAACTGGAAAACCACAAGAGTCTCAGAAAAACTCCTGGGCTGCTGCAAATGATTAAGAGCTAACAGAGTGTTAGAGAAAAGCATTATATATATTTGGCCTGTTCTTACTGTTACCTTAGTGAATGCTTGTGGCCAGTGTTGGAGACACAACACTGTATTAGACAGTTCCTTAGTATAACCTAGTTCAGCCATTCTTATGTTCTTCATTTATCACCCATCTTGAGAGGTGAAGACCTATTCTTTTGTGGAGGAAAACCAAAAGCAAAATAGGGGCATAAACTCACCCTCTTCCTCTTCTGATGATAATAAGAATGAAGAGGAGAGAGGGCTACCGCATGAGCTCTAGGCACTGCTAGACCTTTTCTCACCCAAGCACCCCTTGACAGCTGTAACTCACTGTTGCAGGTGGACATTCAGCAGCTTTCCAAAACGGCTTGAGTTGTCATTGAGGATGGTTCTGGCATTTCCAAAACTCTCCAGGATGGGTAGGACATTGCAGGGCTTGAAGAAAAGAGGGAGAGAGCACTTCAGTGGCAATCATAGGTTTTTAAACCCCAAAAGGACTTAAATAACTGTTAGTTTGAAAATCCAAGAAAAATGGGACTTCACTGAAATAATTCTTGCCTGGCTAAAGAGTCTCTTCTTAAACTTGTCTTGGTGGATTGACATTGGTGAGTTGCTCTATGAGCTCTTTACCTTCACCGCTAGGATCTTTCACTTTACTTCTGCTCTGTGTTTGTTCAGATTCACCTCCCAGACACTGCTATAAGGTCACTAAGGCAGGTATCATCTCTCTGTTCAAACATATACAGCAGTCTGTAAAGCATCAGAGCTCCCAGATACTAAAATATAGAACAACAAATACATCTGCTGTCCTGTCTTTATGGAAGCTTCACCTTGAACCACAAGCCATCCAAACTCCAGCTCAGTTAAACAGGAAGAAAGAAATAACATAAATAGTATGGCTTCTTTACCCTACCTTTGGCTTCTACTTCTTGCCTGACCATCACAGCATAAAGTAAATCTCAGTGCCTCTTACCTGTCTGATCCTGTGGCTGTCTGACCTCTGGTACAGCATGGTCAGGTATTGCACAATTGCTTTGGCAGCTTCTGTTTTACCTGATCCACTGTGTCCACTGGAGGAATAAGAGGTAAAGAAGCTGGCATCAAAACAGAATTACCTAATTTAGACATATCAGAGGACCCGTTACAGTAAATCAGCGGTGCTGTACTGATCTACAACAAATGAAGATCTGTCACATATTGTTTGAAACACTGAGACAACTTGACAAAATAGGCCTACTCCTCCAAACTGATGTGATGCTAAATTCAAACTGTATTTGTACAGAGTGAAATAAAAATCCATCTTATTCATGTTCTCTATGGACAGTCATCACACAAAAGCCAGAATGATAAACTCACGAAGAGTGAATAAAAAGATGAAAGGCCGACATAAATAAATTAACAAGCCTTTGAACAAGTGCCCTTATTTCCTACCTGATGATTACACACTGTTCTTGCTCTGATGACTTGGATAGCGTGTAGGCCATTTCTGCTATGGCAAAGATGTGCCTAGATGTACAGAAAGAAAACCTCAGTGAACTGACCTCAGATTTCTACCTCACAAATACAGCACCAGAAGTTTACTCATCAGTGATCTATAAAGTTAGAGACTGGCCTGTATCTTGATCTGAGAAATGTGAGGAATCAGGGAAATCAGATCTTTGTTCTTGAATACTCAAGAAAATTGACCTGAAGAGTTTAGCTCTGCAGCATTACTGCCACTTTACCAAATGGATTGTTCACTACATGCTCTGTCAGACAACTGGAGGAAAACAAAATACATTCTGGAGCACAAACAGAACAGAGTTTGGGGAGTTATTTGAGAAAGAGAAACATACGGAGCATTTTTTGAGAGAGTCCCTTGGTGGTACTGGGTAGCCACATCTTCAGAGTAGATACTGAGCTCTTTGAAAGGATTCACAGAAATCAGAATTTGTCCAATGTAAGTCTAGGACAAAAATATGAAAAAGGAAAAAATGCTGGTGGCTTCTTAGAATTTTCTGAACAAGGAATGCAACAGAACATATATATTAACACAAAGATTAAAATTACCTTTAAAGGAGTACTATATAACTGACTATACTGCCAGCTTATTCAGGGCATGGCACAATTTTTCAGTGATCATTTTCAAAGGTCTGCCATTACTATTCTGGGCAAGTGGGCACTAAATTGTCTGTGTTCACCTTTCACTTGTCACTGTCTATTCTCCAAGCTTCATGTGAAATTACAGGCACAGGTTTGAACACTTAAGCCAGTAAATGAAAAAGAGAATAATTAGCCATCCAAAACTAGCTCTGGACTGCAACACTGTGAAAAGTTTGCAGAAACTCTGAAGTTTCTTCTCAAGATCCCAAATTTTTACTCAGAACTGTTTTGCTAAGACAGGAGAGTTCCACTAGGAGTAGCTGAGGCTAAAACTGAACCCAAGTATACTCATGGGTTGATAACAAATGCCAAAATGAAACTCTGGGACTTTCAGATTTTACCACAAATATTTCATGCTACCCATTTCCTCAGCAAAAGCAGTGTGAGTATCCTTCTTATCGCTGTTCCCAGTAATGAGTGATCTTTTGAGCTACTTGGTGCATTATTAAAGCTTGATAGAATGAAAGAAATAATTTTCTCTTCAAGCTCAGAATAAATAAGCGAACAAAACAAAACAAAACACTGCCCATACATAAATAAGATTGCGATGGAACCTCTTCTTCAGACACAGCAGAACTGAGCTCTCACAGACTTCCCTACAAAGAGAGGAAAGGACTTGTCAGCCATAAGCTTCACTTGCATGTGTTTAATATTAAACTTTCTGCCCTCCCAAGGATTTTGTAGAAGGCTGGGATCTGAAATTATTCACTGCCTTCACATGGTTCCAACATGTCTAGGATTAAACATGTCTCAGATAAAATCAGAGAACAGAGCAGACAAAGCTCAGAACATCCAGCCTGCCCATCCCCGTAAGATCACACCTCCTTGCACACAGCCTTTACAGTTATTTATCTCAACAGGATAGCAAGGGTAAAGAGTGCACAACATGTGTGAGAAGCAGTGTTAGGTGTGTCTCTTTCAACAGCAGCAGTGAACCATAACTTAAAAGCTGTCAGAAATGTAGGCCCTGAGTTTGCCATAGCTGAAGGCAACAGGAGTCGCTAAAGCCAGGTGCCTGTGTCGGTAGGCAAACAACAAACAAATGTGCCTCTCATCCTGAAAGTCTTCCTGACTTACCACCCACTTCATGTAAGAAGAATGGTATGTCAAATTCCCAGTTCTGTCCCTCTGCAACACCACAAAAGTCACATCAGCCTCTAAACCCTGTTTCCCCTACCCATAAAACATATTTGGTTTCTTCAGAACCCATTTCAGGACTGGGAACCTTTTAAAAGGAGAGGTAGAGTTCCCTGGATGCATCTGTAAGAAAGTCTGCTAATTAGGAGGAGCTGTTCTCTCTGGTGTGTGACTGCAGAAATTCAATGTGCACTCTGTGCAGCAGAGCTTGGGGACACATTATACACAACAGTCAGGAGTTCACTCTGCAGTTGTGCTCCTCCCCACATGGTTCAGTGTAGGTGCATAACTTAAATAGTGCATTTCAACCTTTTAGTTAGCTTTATGGAGGAGCATCAGCTATGATATGCATCAGATTAAGTCTGTTTTCTCACATGGTAGTCAAGGATCTATAACGTGCTTTCTGTTGTTGAGCCAACAGTAGCTTTGAAGGATAACAAGCAGAGCCCATGACCTTGAATTAGATACAGAATTCCACTGACAACACATACTCCAGTCTGGTTAGATCTTCGATCTCCTCAACTTCTACACAGTGGTCTTCACATACGTACACCTGAAATACATAGATACATTACTGAAAAATGATGAGAAGTTCAGCTTCATTCCAATACTGGAGACAATACCTGTACCTGTTTCTGCATGAATTCCATCTCTAGCATATTGTCAGTGATGTCTTCTGCCTCCCACTGATCCTTGCAGACCTTCATCACATGGCTGTTGGCCATATGTGGGTCCTTGTAGATGGCCCATTTGCTTAGGTTCTCAATGGTTAGTCGTGGCAGCAGCAGTTCAGAGTTCAGCCATGCTGCAGGATCACATCCCTGAGCCTGCTGCTGAGACCAGTGAACACAAGGTGTGACAATGGATCCTGTAGCCTGGAGGACACTTGAACCTTCTTTGACATCTACCTCACGGGAATAATCTGATGTACGTATTGCATCCGCTTCTTGATGTGGAAGGAAGCTCTGGTCACTGTTTCTCTGAGGGCTTTGATCCATCAAAGGTCTGGAAAGGTCACATTTCAATCTGCAAATCTGTTGCACAGGCATCACAGATTTTCTATCTGATAGAGATCTGAGTTTCTCCATGGAATAGCCACTCCCAGAGCCCCTGGATAAGGAGCTCCTTGTCTTAACCATGCTGTGGACTCTGGGGAATACTATAGCAAATTTGGCATCAGTAGCATTGTTGTTCTCCTCATTCAAGCTAAGTAAGTATGGAAAGGAACTGGTTCCATGAAGAGGGGAATCACCAGAAGGCAAATCGATTTGTCCCACTTCCTCTGCCATTTTAGGACCACCCTTCCCTTCCACTAATGGAGGAGAAGATTCTTTGTCACTCAATTCAGCCCTCCCCAGCTCTCTGGCTGCATCGGGCAGGGCTTTACCAGATCGACCACCCCACCCAGCAGTGCTTACAATCCGGATTGCCACTCTACTTCTGAATCCAAAAGGTTTGCTGCTCTTCTTTCTCTTCCCAAATTTCTTCAAGAGCCATCTTGAAATACCAATTGCACGTGCCACACTCAGAAGACGAGTTTTCAGGCTTGCTTTCTTGGCAGGTTTTTGACCAAGCCAGCTGGTGACTTTTCTAAAAGCAGGATGGGTATGCAAGTACTTGGATCCTTTCCCATCATGCACATTTTCCTTTTCAGAAGGTGCCTCTGCAATCACTTCTGTTTTCTCTTTTTTTGCCTCTAAAGTCTGGCCTGAATTCAGTTTCACTTTTCCAGTAACTTTTCCAACTTTCTTCTTGCCAAGGAGCTGCTTATCAGATGATTTTTTTGTAATAGTGGAGCAGCTTGAAATATTTGAAAGATTTAATCTTTTCTCTCCAAAACTCTGAGCTATGTTGGGGTTTTGCTGTATACTGTGGGTTTCTAGAGTCGTGGGTTTTGAACAGATGCTTTCAACATTTTTCAGGTCAGAGTTGGTTCCCAAAGCCATCTGGACAGGATTTGGTTTACAGCTTGTTAATAGTTTGGTCTCAGCATTTTTATGTTTGTTTTTCAGATTGAGAAGGATTTGGGATTGAGAAGAGCATTTCTTTGTAAACGTCATCACTGCTAACTCCTGCTTGCTGCAGTCTGATAAACTGTTCCTCTGTATATGTCCTACCACTTTACCTTGTTCTGCAATTTTGCACATCCCAGATTTCTCTTTCAATGTCATCTGCTGCTTGGAGAGCAAAGGGCTATCTTTCAGTGCACTGCCTTCATCATTCACCTTCTCTTCCTGTTCAGTTTCTTGAAGTACTTCGCTAAGTCGAACATGGAGTTTTGCTTTCACAGCACTAGGCAGTGGTTGCTTCGTTGCATTTTCTTTGTCAATGTTCTTTTCAGTGCTGTTCTCTCCATTGCTGTCAGAATTATCACATGCATCTTTTGATGTATCTTCAACTTTGTCATTTTCTAATATATTTTCCTGTTGTCCTCCATTATTGCCATTTTCTGTGTTCTTAAGACTTTTAAGTTGGAATCCTGAAACACTTACATTATCATCTTCCTCATTGCTCTCAGCTAGAATAGATTTTGGTTTTCTTGGCATGTCGTCTTGCTTCTTCATTTTCCCCTCTGCCTCCAATCCTGCAAAGTCAGTGCCTTCATCCTCAGACTCATTCCTTCTGTCTGTGGTCAACTTCTCCATTTCAGTTTCATTAGATGCTTCATTGCTTTCATCAAGCCATTCCTTGTAGTCTTTTTCTTCAGCCACAGGAGTATCTTCCAGCATGGATTCTTTCTCACTCATGCCATCTTCTTCCGAAGAACTGCTCTTCTCTTCACTGTTTTCAGAGCTGTCCACTACAGTCTCTTTTGTACCTTTTTGGGTCAAATGGCCTTCATTGCTGGAGTCAGGACAGGAGTTATCCAAGGTTTCCAGGATGTTTTCTTCTTCACTTTCAGTGACAATAATCCTGGTGTGTTTTCCAACTTGGTTTTTCCCAGTTCTGTCACCTTTTCCCTGTACCATACTGCCTTGGGATTGAGAACCTGACTTCTGCTCAGAAGCTTCCTTAAAGCCATGACTCTCATTGTGCTTTTCTCTGCGACTGGCATTTTGTGCCTTCTGCAGTGAGTCATGTTTCTGAAAAGAGCCTTCAGTGCTTTGCACTGCAATTGACTTTACAGACTCTGATTCAGTGACTTTTTCACTAACAGGAGGATGCTTTCCACATTTCTTTTTAAAACTGTGTTTCTTGCTGCTTGTGGTGGCCTTTTCCTCCTTATCACTACTGCCCTCACTTTCTTGTCCTGATATAATTTCCTGTCGCTTGCAGGCCTTTGCTTCTTTTCCCTCCAACCGGAACACTGATTGTTTTCCAGGTTTTCTCCCCAAACCAGATTCTCTTTTATCATTTCTCTTGTAGGCTCTTTTCCCCTGGAATAACTTTTTGTGGCCATTTTCTCTGCTTCCCTGAAGCCTCATCAGCCTCTGGCTTTTTAAGGGGTCCTTTTCGAGGGTGTCATCTTGTTCAGGCAAGGACTCTTTGCCCTTCACCTGGCCTTTACTCTTATCTTCCCACTGTCTCTCACAGTGGATCTTTGAATCTCCTGGGGAGCTTGCCTTTTTCTCACAGTTCAACACTTTCACTTTTCCAGCCTTTCTGTGTCGCGTCTTAGATCGGGAAGGAGGCATTTCTCCAGTGTTTTGGAGTATGTGAGGGCTTACCTCAATTCACCTGTGAAAGGAAACATGCATTTTGCTGTGAAATAAGCTACAAGGATAGGCTAGATCCTCCTATGTGGTAATTTAACTCATTTCTACAGAACCAACGTTTGCAGAACCATACCTGTGCAGCTGAGGAGTGCCAAACTGACTGCCCTGTTCCAGGTTAATCTCTGTTCTATTTTGTCATGCATCACCCTTATTTTCTTCTCTTGTTGGGACTCTTGCCAGAGACTAGTCATTACAGGCAACTGAACGAATGTACTTGGTCTTCCACAGTTAACAAAGGTTTGGTCAGTGTAGTTTAAGAAAAAACTATTATATAATTTCAGTTTTTCCTTCTCCAAAAACCTTCTTTGTGATGAATAAGGGAGGAACACACCTGATGATCTATGTCAAATGAATGAACAGTAAATAGAACATAGCCAGAATCACATTTGGACCTACATGAACAACACTGGCTTGCAGGTTGAAAATACACAATACTGGGGAGATAATCTATTGCTGAATAGAAGTGAAACTACCACAACTGACAGTTAACAAAAAAGAAACAAACAACAAAAAAACCACCAAACAACCCAAAAATTTAACTCTAACTGTACCAGCTGAATTGATGCTGCAGGTCTAGAATCTGCACAGGCTGAGCTGATACATAATTAGTAGAAGGAATGCAAAAATATAAGCCACGTTTTTTGTGCTTCTTTATTATTCTTCCCCCACTTATTTGAGCACTTGTCTCTTAGCAAGCAAATAAGTACTTGGTAAATATAAATATGTATAGCAGTTACAGTTAAATAGTATCTGATTTTCCAGGGAATAATCTTTTTTAATTTTATGCAGTGCAAGAGAATGACATTAATGAAGAGATCATACTCAAGATCTGACCTGTCATGAAAAGTTTAAGCCCAAATAGTAATAGTTATTGGAAATCATCTCTCATAGCAAATAATGTCTGTCCCTGAATACTCTTCTGCAATCTTACTGGAAAGAAGGCTAAATAAATAAGGGAATTAATGAAGGATGGGAAAAAGAAAGAGGCAATAAAGTAGTAGAAAAAGAAATGTAACAGTGTGGACAATGACAATCATCCAGTCATGTAAACTGATAATCTCTGAAGGAAAACGCAGCTGAAACTAAGTAGGTCACTTTCATAACATAAATCTCCACTTCAGAGTTGTTTCTGAACACATAAAATACTGATAGAAGATTGCCTTTTTGGGGGGTTGGGTTTTTTCTTTTTTCCAAGGCTAGTGTATGTTAGTTGCAAAAAGATTTTCAAATCAGTATAACTGATTCTACATCAGGATTTTTGTTGATACATATGTGTACTTTAAAATCACACTGCATCAATCCTGGCAAGCGTTTGTACGCCAAAGAAAACTCCGAATACAGACCTGGTGTGTGTCTGTGAAATTGCCTGACTCCATCTTTTCTTTTAGTGTTTTGGGGCTGGTTTTGAATGATCTGTTCCATGAGCAAGTGTTCAATGCCTTCGGGGATCTGGCTAAACTGTGCAAGAAGTCAGAGGCAAATATTACTCCACCATGTAATGGCATTGCCACACAACTGCTCCTGAGTGCACTGTTATTAGCTGACAGGCTAGGAAATGTCCAGTATTCTAAGTGTTAATCACCATTGCTTATCTCTTTACCTTTCCTCTAATCATAGGCAGGAAATAAAGGATGTAAAAGTGCCCAAAGGATTAGTCCTTACCATTCAGCCTGTTGGAAAATATCACTTCTATCCTTTCTAGTTATAAAGATCCTTTATTTTATGAGTCAACCTCTTGCTGCTTTAGACAGACCAAAATACCACTTGGGCTCCAGACTCCACTTCTATCCATTTGTCTGAATGAGGTGCTAATGGCAGAGCCTGGTTTTGATTCCCTAGCTGCTAAACACTTCAAGGCAAAGGTCCAAACCAGAAAACAGTAAGGGCATAAACTGAAAGGAAATGATGGACCAGAGAAAGGAAAACTTGGAGGTGAGTGGAAGAGGAGAATGGGACTAAGGAAAAAAAACCTTATAGAAAGGAAACCCAACACTCTGCAACATCTTTCCAAAGGAAAAAAGGTAAAAAGCCTCCTGTTAGAGGCATTTGTAACTACCTTAGAGATTACAGTAGCCAGTGATAGGCAGGGAGCAAAACCAGCACACAGGACACAGGGATATTTCATGATATAGATACTCTTCTCTCACCTCTTTCTCTGTGAAACTCTTCTCTACCTTTGTTCCTCCTTTTTCAATGAACTCCATAGATTCTCTATAGGCAGACAAGAAACTTCCACCCATCATAGCCTTACAGTTTCTCTCAATAGGTAGCAGAGGACCTAGCAGTCAAGATTTTGTTACTAATTCCTACCATCATCATAACTCCACAAAGGAGTGGCTGAAATATGGTGTCTGGAAGCCTTCAGCCAGATGTTGGATATTATGGGATGCCAGCAACACAGTTACCTGTCTTACAGCTCTGAACCCTGTATCTCAGTGACCATAGTACAAGCAACAGCAATGGGAACTGCAAAGACACACAAGGGCCGGTGGGGAATTCTTGAGAGATGGGACTGAGCTGGGAGGATTAGCTATACTACATGGTACAAACGTTTTCTTCCCCATAATGAAAAGTTAGCCCTTGCTAGTTATTGTACACACACTGCGAGCCCAAAACAGTTCTGGCCGAGCTTTGTTGAAACTTGCTTACGTCCACAGGCCTCTATTTGCCTTAGGGTAGGGGGATGGGGGAAGAGTATGTGGTCAAGATTGCAATTCAGCATAAAGCTGTAAATCTTTGAAGCTACTATAAAGTCTGAGAAGGAATGAGAATTTTTAACATGCAGTACCTCAAGAAGGCAGTCTACTCTGCTGCATAGAAATCCATCTGCTCTCCAGAATACCTTATGACACGCTTGTGGACTAAAACTTGTCCAAGCATCCTTACAGGTTAAAAAGAGGCCATTAAAAATACATTCCAGTGCTCTGTGAACAAACTAGTAAAGAACAACTCAGTGAATCATAGTTTGCCTCACCTCAGTCACTTCAAGGAGGGCAGAAAAAACATATTTGAGATTTACACAGTCCAAGAGGGCCAATGCTCTTAAAAAAGCACACTAGGCATATGTAAAGCACATGATTTTATTGCAAATATTTGGGGTTTTTTTTTGCGTACTACCCATTTTGTACTCTTCTGCATGACAGAATGATCTTCTGCAACTGGAAGAAACAGTATCTCCATTTTCCCCAGTTGCAATGACACCATGCAGAAAGCTGCTGCCCTGAAAGCACTGTGACGTGCAGTTTAGGGTTCCTCAACAATCACTGTCTTTAATGTCCCCTCTAAACTTGCTTTTTTGCTCTGGTCTAGAGTTGCCACTATTCAAAACACCTTGGACATGTACATTGGGTAGTACAGAGTTAATTTCTTAACATCAAAGCCTCCCCTTTTATCCCTATCTTTAAACAGTAGTCTCTATAATACGTAGGTGTCTGGTCACCTTATTTTGGCCTCCCCCTCCCTGCTTAGTACACCAATACTCGTGGCCTAGATCTCTAAATCCTGCAAGAAGACTTTTGTTACTGAGATTAATGGTAGCTGAATTAGACCCTAAATCCCCAGTACAGAATAGTTGTTAATATTCTATCCTCCTGGGGGCTTAAAGCTGATACTGCTTCTCTACAATGCCAAATGCAGTAGGAAAAAAGAAAAAAATCAACGTCTGCTTTTACGCACTACTGCTGGATAGTAATGTGTATGGAAAGCTAAAGCCTTCTGCAACACAAAAATGCTGAAATACTCAGATGATGAGGAAGACCAGAAACAGTGTCCAAATTTGTAGGGAGCTTATACACGGGACTTTAGTCTGACTCACTGTAAAGGTAGGACCCCAGACTCTGAATCTAGGTTAGAATGTGGAAACCTAGAGTTCACAATTCTTCTGAGATAGGTTTTTAGAGCAGATTGTTTTGTAACACCACCGTTATTACTGGGAATGGTAAGATGAATCACTGCTTATATAAACAATTCCTTTGACATCAGACCTGCTTTGATTAACTGCCCTGGACCATCTGCTTCCTGGACACACTGGAGCAGGTGAAAGATCCTGCTCATCAGTTTTTCAACTCCCTTCACTATACCAATTTCGTCTAAATCACTACGGCAAAAAAAAAATTCAATTTTATTCTTCCTTTTTAGAAAAAATAAGAATACTTTATATCAGAGAAAGGAGAACCTCAATGCTATTAAGAAACACAGCAGGCACCTACAGACAAAAAGAAGAGCAGATAGCTCGTGCTGTTATTTTAAGACCAATGGAGAAGTGAGTTTCATCTTCCCTGAACACAATGGTTCCCAACTCAGTAGAAAAAGCACAGTCATTAATCTTAAAGGAAAATGCTTGAATCTTCATTCTTAAGTTTCTATTTTCATTCACTTGTACAAATTGCTCTAGCTCCTTTATCACTCTGCACAGTAACTTTTTCAACATACCTATGCTGCCTGTCCTGATTCCAGCGAGTTTTTCAGTTCCACGTATCATAGGTCATATTCAGGTATATGGTAATATATTCAGTCTCCTGTGCGTTGTTTCCATGCAGCTAGAGTCTGTTCCAGTGTCCTTGCAAGCCTGCCCAGCTGTGGAGTCTAACATCAGTTCTGGCTGGGCTGTGCCCAAACAGCAGATCATTACAGGCATATGGAAGGAAAGTGGCATCAATAATTCAAGCTTTCTCATGGTACCTTTGAACTTTTCAACCAGTGATATCACCAGCTGGTTAGCAGAGTTTTGGCTAAGAGGTGGGATTTCACCTGGGCACAAATCAGGCTCAGACATGGTACGACTAGGTACATCTCCAAAGACAGACAGATAGAGAGGTCAATTCCAATACCAAAACATCTCTGTTATAATCCAAGAGGCTACCAGACAAGGCACAGTGAATACTATCTAAATAAGAGCTTAGGCCAGTGAAAAGGATTAAATCATAGGTCTTTTCCTTCTGCATCCCTGGAGTTTTATTTCAGGGAGCCAAGCATGGATAGCTCAGCCTTTGCCCTCTTCTCCTTGCCAATACCAAGCTCTCTGCTGACAACAGGAAAGTAGTTTCCAGCTCGCACTGAAAAGACAGCAAAACTGGCACCATTTTTGTCTCATTATGCCCAAATCTTCGTCCAAATCAAGCAGAATGACTAAATCTCCTTTCAACTTGAATTTCCAAATAAAGCCATGCTTCCCCTTCAAACAAAGCTTTTACAGACAGGAAAGGTGATTATGTCCCTGCAACATTGCTGTCTAATTCAGTGATGGCTTTCCCATTCCTAGGTTTTTCTCAAGAAAACAGGTAACAGAGCAGGCAGAAATGCACAGAGTCTAGTCTGTACATGCAGTCTGTACATGCAGTGTCCCTCTGCACTCACCAGGTTGTGAAGTGACAACATAGTGCAGAATTTAACTACTCTGAGGAGGACCCTGGTTCTTTAAGGCAAAATCCCCTATTCCCTACCCCCTATCCCCTTCCAAAAAGGCTTTCCAGAGGAGTTGGAGATTGAACAAGATAAACTCAGGTGTGGCCAGCAACCAGAACAAGTGACCCGAACATAAGATGTGATGAATGATGTTAAGATAAGATATTAGATGCTTAGCAGCATTAGTTTGGGTGGGGCCTGTTTTCCTATCTTCTTCCAAGAACCCCCTGGCTGTTATGTACTGTACTTTGAAGGCTTCTCCACTAAGTAGCAAAGATAAAAACTGGGTGCTGAGCTGGAGAACTTAAGAAACACACTCTACCAAAGCTTTCTGCAACTGGATGGTCCTCTTCTCTTAGCTCATAAGAATTAGGCTGTAGCAAAAGATTAGTAAACTATTTCATCATGTTCTTTTATTCATTATTTAGAAATAACTCTCTACCCCTCTCTACAGAGAAGAGAGATCCCTTTTGTAAAGCCCAGAATGACTGATGTCATCTGGATCATGAATTCCTTATCCAGTCTCGGAAAAAAGCCTCAGGGCTCTTAGCTCTAAACTTCTAATGTGTTCGTGGCAGAAACTTCTCTGAAAAATCCAGCTCTTTACAGTTCCTGAGGAGAAAGTGGCTCTAACAAACTTGATGTTGTTATCAGCTGGAGCCTCTTCAAGGCTCTGTATGCCCAAGGCAGAACTGGAGCCCTCTGTTTCATTGATTTCTTTGTCAGAAGTCTCAGATGGTATGATTGGGTTTTGTCTGAGGAGGATGGCCAAGATGAAGGTACTGATCATGTTCGTTATCTTATCAGACTACTGTCTGCTTTGAGCTACAGTGAGATGAGAAAGGCTAAATTGATGCTGTGCAAATACTCTCTCTCCATCCCAGTTATGAGCCTGGCTGGCTCAGCACCTCTAACCTGAATTCTCTGCGCAGACTAAACACTGCAATTTTTGGTTTTTTAAAGTGCTCCTAGCAAGATGCTGGCAGTTTGTTCATCTCTTTTTAAGAGAAGGGGAGATAAGCAGCAGGAAAGATAAAACCTTTTCAGATTTCAGCTCCAGGCCTCTGAGCAGACTGCGCAGTGGAGTTTTTGGCCCAAGACTTGGGTTCAATGCCCACCTCAATCACTGATTCATCATGCAGTTTTTCCCAAGCCATTGCTCCAATAACAAGACAGATTCACTTCAGCCAAGAGTATGAATACTGACACAACTTACCCTCATGCACAGCACCCTTGACATCTGGTACATGCTATAACAGCTAAGTCATCTTTTGAACTAAACTCTCGTTCGCACTTTCCCAATTTCCATGCCCTTCTCTCCTCTGTCCATTTCTGTCTAGACACCAAGGGTTGAGAAGACTATGCTGGCTCTAGGTAAGGAGCTGGGAAGTACATTGTCTTTGCCAGCTATGTGCTACCCAGGGATACCACTACCAAGAGGAATTTCTAGCTGGCCAGCTCCTCTGACTTAAAAGCCCTTTTACCTTGGAGAAACTGCTTTGACTGGAGAATCCAGCAGCAGATGGAAGGAACAGAAGGCTTTAAGAAAGAAGCTACATTTTCTGAGAAAGTACAAGGCTCCCCAGTTTCCTAAAGATTCCTTCATTTATGCAAAATATTAGGTTTTATCAGCTAGTATTCAGCCACTACTCTTTTCAAATGTTATTAGAGAGTGATAACATGTAAGATTCACTTTTTCACCGCAAATTCTTCTTAAGTCAACTACATAAAATAATAACATTTATGTCATTGCATAAAAAAAAAGCTAAGGAGGTAGCTCAATTTAAAAAAAAAAAAAAGGTTAAATCACATGAATAAAAGAGTAGAAACCGGTCATGCCTGATCAGAGAAAAGACACTGTACACATTCACAACAACCTTGTTTGTTTGGTAGTAGTTTGGGTAAGGGGGCTGATCAATGCTATTCCTAACTATTTTTAAGATTAAACTTGATAAATGTACAAATAGGGTCTCCTCTTTGTTTCATTCTGTAGCAAGTAGAATTGACAATCCATTCAGGACCGTGCAGCCTGTAAGACTGTAAAAGTATCTTCCTCTTTTTGTGTGGTGTTTTTCCCCCCTAGGTTTCACTGCATAAATACAAAATATCATTAATATAAAACATCTGCTGTTCTTTCCACAGCAGATGTTGCCTCATATTGACAGAAAACATTCTTCCTTGAGCCTGTACCCCAAACCGTTGAGAAAGAATCCCTGCCTCTCACTGCTTCAAACTGGTAAGGCCTCTGCTCCCTTCTTCCACCTATTTTAAGGTGAGCTAGAAGGTCTCCAAGGTCCCCTTCCCCAGCAATAACCTGAGGAAGCCAAATAAAGTATTCATGACTGCAAGAAGAAACCAAAACAATTAAGTTACATAGGTTTGAAAACAGCCTCCTTGAATATTTCAGGAGCACTTTGTTGCCCAATTGTCTGCCATTCAATGAGGCTGGATGATCCAGTTACACTGGAAGCCAGTGCCCCATGGCCTCTACCCAGAGGTCAGCCAAAATAACAGACCAACACGCTGAACAGATGGTATTACACCCTTCTGGAGGGATGGACTTGATCTGGGTCTGAGCCGAAAGACTCTGCACTATGCTAAGACGCAGCTCAGGCTTCCTCCTTTTAATTCCCTAACCTACCTCTGTAGTTAGTGTCTAAAAAGAGCAAACTGAAGATGCAAGGCCAGGCAAGTCCGTACTAACTTTGATCTTCCTGATTTCATAACCAGAGCAAGTACTCTACCAGTTATTCACTGTTGTTAATGACAACAGCAGGAACTGCTGAGGGCTACAAAGATGATGAGGGGGCTGGAGCATCTCTCTTATGAGGAAAGGTTGGGAGAGTTGGGGCTGTTCAGACTGGAGAAGACTGAGAGGGGAGCTGATCAATGCTTATTGATAAAGTGTGGATGTCTAGAGGATGGGGCCAGACTCTTTTCAGTGGTGCCCAGCAACAGGACTAGAGGCAACGGGCACAAACTGGAACGCAGGAAGTTCTATCTCAATATGAGGAAAAACTTCTTCACTTTGAGGGTGGCAGAGCACTGGGACTGGCTGCCCAGAGACGTTGGGGAGTCTCCTTACCTGCAGATATTCAAAATCTGCCTGGATGCAATCCTGTGCATCCTGCTTTGGGTGATCCTGCTTTAGCACGGGAGTTGGACTAGCTGATGTCCAGAGGTCCCTTCCAACCCCTACCATTCTGTGAACTCCGGCCTGATTAAAAACCAGCAAACAGGCCCCTGTGCCATTCTACTGCATCTTCACTGCTGTTGTGTCCTGTGCTAGCTAGTGTTTAACTAAGGAGGATGTGATCTTTGTGCTTCCATCACACTTTCTTTTTACTAGGCACATGGAGGTGCCTGAGTGGCTGCAAATACAGAGCAGCCCTTGATCCCTTTTCTGCATAGCTGGGAACCATGGGTTTGATACAGAACTCATTTGAGTTGGTGAAATCCCCTGGATTTGAACAGGCTTTCAAACCAATTATGGATGCAAGAGACTGTCCAACTATGTGGCCCAGAGCCCTGGTGTGTGGCCGCCCACAGGGCCTGTTCTCCCATGAGAAGTGACTTCTCTGCAGAAAGCATCATAGCCCCTGAAGTATAAATCAAAGGATCAAAGTGGAAAGTTAGATTGTCCAGACTGAAACAAATACACCCAGGTATCTGAAAATCCCCAGCAGATGCTAATAAGCTTGCAGAGATAAAGGTAGAAGGAATCATGCAGCTAAGGGTGAGGTTTCCTATTACAGCTAAAATGACTTTCTGACTGCTATCTGAAAGGTGCCGCTCCTTCCTTCTAGTATCTTCTATATTCCTCAGCTGATTCCTTGCAACAGTTCTGGTGGTCATCTCAGCGCAATTTGACCTTACAGGTAAGCTGATCTAATGGTGAGCTTCCTCTTAAATGAGTGGGCCCACTTGCCTGCTATTGCTCTTACTGGTGATTCTCTTACTCCAGATCATAAGGCATTGGTGCAGTTGACTAATTCAGCAAAAATTTAACATAATTAAAAACAAAATTGAAAAGCACAAATATGTGCTAGGAGAAGAAAGGGAGTAGGAACAAGTGGGCAGAACAGCTGTTAGCAGTGACACCACAGATGTGAAACTCTCTTAGGACTCCTAATCTGTGGGAGGGAAAGAGGAGGAGAGTGCAGGGAGGTTAGAGTACTTAGAAGAAAGTTTGGTTTTGAACCTTTGACAGATGCTCTGTCAAAAGCCAATTATTCTGCAGTAGAACAACAGAAACTGTAGCGTGATATTTGGCCACTCATGCTTTTTGTACCTGGTATATTGTCTTTGCAGTTTTGCAAGCACAGGAACTCTTATTATGCTTTGCTACCAAAAGATCTGGGGCAATCTGGGAGTGGTTTGCCCAGCCAGGCATCAGAAGACACACACAAAGACTCTTCTCAAGGGCATTGCCTCCAAAACTTGTCATTTATTTTATAGGCATATATTTTATTCTCCCATTTAATATTAACAAGTCTGTCAGTATCTCGTGTGCTATTCCACTGCAGATATTTAATCTCCTGTAGATAGGCCCTATTCATTTATGAGAGGTCTCATCTCTCCCTATGCACTGGGGATATCCTCATAAGTAATAAATACCTCTCAAAAGATCTCTCTTTAACAAGGAAATGATTTATAGAATTTGAGTCTCTTCCATGCTGTATACGTTCTAATGGAAAATTCCCTTTCTGTCCGTAAGTCCTAAGACAAGCACATCAGTGAGCAAGTTAACGTGCTGAACCATGTCTGTTCAGCCTTACAAAACAAGAACACAGCTACTATCTGCTGCTTCTCATCAAAGAAAATATACCAGTGTTAATGACACCTGACTCCCATGTTTTTAACTAATGAGGCACATGGAGCTCTGGTACATTCATTCATGACTGTGATGCAAGCTACCGAGAAATTAGCATTTTTCTTGTGCACTAAAAAGACCCTGCTAGATGAAGATCTTACTCTCAAACAGGTTTTTTTAATGGTTTAATGAACAAACCTCTCAGTAACAGTTGAATGGGCACAGAGAACAGTACGGAGGAATCTGCCTACGCAACATCATTAAACAGAGTTGAAACAGACTAGGAATGATTTCCATCCAACCCCAGGTTAGAGTGTTTGAAAGTGCAATGCAGATAGATGACATGATATTATTTCACTTTGAAATTCTTATGTCCCACTTACCACAGTCAAAACAAGCCTTTTTAAGGGTGGACCCTGAATGTTGCACGACAGCAGTCATAGAAGCTGGACTTTCCGACTGCTTTTAGTAAAGGTTTCTTTCTGTGCTTCCTGAGCCTTTAGGACTCAGGTGTTGCCACCTGCTGTGGAGTCTCCAGCAAGTCAACTAAGTATAAAATAAAACCAGTCTTTTTTAAAAGGTTAATTCCATAGTAGGTGACTACTACTTAGTGCTTAAATTTTATTATTTCCAGAAACTGTACCTCATGGGCCTAACTTGACAGAACCAAGTTTCCTTGAGATAGATTTTTTTTAAGTCCTCATTACTGTTTATTTGCATTCAAAATATCTTCCTATTATGAAAGTACAGGCAAATATCATCAAGTCTAAACTACGAGGAAACTGTCACATCCATCAGACCAATTGAGGGCTATCCTTTGGTCACAAGCCTGCATTTCATCTGCACTTATCTGTGTCAGAATAAAAACAGGAGAATGTACTTGTCTGTAGAACAATCACACCCTTTAAGAATACCTCTTCCAAATTCCACTCCTGTGGCTAACAGGACAGACACTCTTCCAAATCCAACAATCTTCAGACTTTACAGTTTGGAATAAAGCTCCCTCAGCAATAGCTTAAACTGCTTTCTAACTCAATATACCACCTAAGCTAGCAGGTTCTCCGAAAATAACACTAAGCCTTTACTTGAACCAGCCATATTCTCTGCTTCCTTGGACTCTTACCTCCATCAAGACTTGTGCTGTAACACGGGACTTTGGGGTGGCATTCAGCAACTCAGACATGTCCTTGTGTAGCAGATTTGGATTTTTTATAAGAGCTCAGCCTGTTTTTCAAGGGCTCAGCACAGCAATTTGATAAAGCTAAGTTCCTTTCACGGAAGGAGAGTGTGAACAGAATCCAAGCTTCGTTTTTTGAAGTCCCTGCCCTAAGCACAAGCAGATAACAGGAGACTGACTTTAAGCAAACGAACAACTTTCAGAGTCTCTTTAGGAATAAGCACATAATATACAGACTCACTTGCCACAGGAGTATACAGGAAGAAAAGATCCATATCTTTGGAAGGGAAGAGTCAGTGAGAGGCAGGGCTCTGCCCATGGAGATACAGGTCCTTCCTACCCAGGTGACTCTCCCTGACTGCTGTCAGCACACGTTTAGGACCATCCATCTTAAAGAGAGCACCCTCACCAAAATGCCATTTTAAAATACAACTTAGTTCTAGACACAAAAGCTATGCCATGAACAGCCGGAGGGCAGCAGTCTATGCTTTTAGCGGGGGAAGAGGTGCGCAGTAGGAAAAGTCACACATCAAAGTACCTTTTTCACTACTTTCCTCTTTACTGAAACAGGCCACAAGTGCAAGAAGCCTTTTAGCTCTCCTCTTTGTTGTGTTTCCAGCAACCCTCCTCCTGCCATCCCCATGGTTCAGTCAACATTTATAAAAAGTGCATTTTCATGAGATTCAAGAGGAAAATGAGGAGTTTGTTTACACAACAGTTTCATTACAAGCAAATCAGTCCCTCTGGAGTCCCTGGCAAAGTTGACTGACATTGCAGGGCATGACTTCCCCAAGAACCAGAGCAGTCTCCTTTCCTGCCTAGAGCTGGTGGAAGAGACCACTCGCTTGAGTTTCCCATCTCCCACCTCGGTTGCTTTAAAGCTTTTGCAGTTCTATTTTAGGCGATAAAAGCAGAGGCTGCTGCGAAGGCAGCATTGCTGACCCTCTGCTGAGGAGGGGATGGACATTCAGGCCCAACTGGAAGGTAAAGTACCAGGAAGGTTATGTATTTTATGGATTTACACCATGCTCAGAAGGCATTCAATGGTGGCAGCCACAAACAGCATCTGGACCTCAACTGGGACACTACAGCATGTTTCTAAGAGACAAAGATGCTTCTTGGACTCCTGTAGCCCTTCCTCTATCATTACCACAATAAATAAACTTTTCACTGGTATACCTCTACAGGCGGCGGTGCCAGGGCTGGCGTGCACCGAGCGGGCACGCCCGGGTCCTCCCCTGAGAGGAGCGGCCATGGCGGACAGCGCCCTCTGCCACCTCCGCGAGGCAGGCGAAAGGGCGGGAAAAGGCGCCGCGTCCCGCTGTGTGGTGAGGGAAGGGGGCGGCAGGGAGCGGGGCGGCAGCACTTGAGGAGAAGAGTTTTGCCCGAGTACCGCCAGACTCCTACCTCATGGCTGTCACGGCTCGCAGGCGAAGCAGCAGGAGGGGACTGAGACCCTGCAACAGCCCTTCCACTGCAGAAAAGCGTCTGGACGGAGATGGTAGTGACAGCAAGCACAAAAAGCAAACAAGACTCACCAGAAGGCTGTGGGGGATGCAGCCATGAAGGGAAGAAACTCGCTCCTCTCCTGGTACCCAGACATGGCTTCAGCCCTCCTTCCCGACACGTAAGCCTATGCAGTCTCGCAGCATGACCACTTGCACCGAGAACAGTGTTTACTTTGGTTGTTGACTTCCCACGCCATGGGGAAGACTAACTAAAGGATAACCCAGTTAAGCAGAGAAAGCAATCCCCTTTCCCTGCAGCCATTTACTATTGTCATCGTAGAGCTTGCAAATGGCACCAATCGCCACCTCAGTCCATTCATCTCCATAGGCACAGCATGAAGAAAAGGCCATTCCTCAACCAGAAGCCACTACTCGGACACGTTTGGCAAGGGGCTCTGCTTGAGAAGGACCGTTTCTACCCAAGCAACGGTTGGAACCAATTAATCAACAGCAGAATGATCCCAAGGGCCATCCTTCCGCTACAGCAGCCTTTTCACATAGGGTTTTACTGATGATCTTGGAAGTTGTGTCTAATCTGAAAAGCCTGTCGAACACTCCATCATCATCATGTTGGAGGAAGAGGTCAATGGGGAAATAATCCAAGCACTTGGGGCTTATGACTGTTAGTGAAGGCATCAAGTTTTCTGCTCATAGCAGCTATTGAGGAGATCAGTCTTCTCCATCTGGCTTATCTCAGGGAATCAGCTACAGCTGCAACACAACCTTGGTCTTTGTTTGAGAGAGATCAATAAGTCAAATAATGTGGCTTGGTAAGGACTGTTGGGCTTCAGAAGAAAACTTCCACTGAAGTCTGTGTCATTCTTCAGCTATGCCATTTCAAGACCAGATCCCATATCTCTTATTAAAGACATCCCAATTCGTGAGGCCACACAGGCAGCGACGTGCTTTGCAGGCTGAATGAACGACTACAGTACAGGCATGCATTTATTTTAGCTGCAATAGATACAAACAATATTCTAAGAAACAGACCAATTAAGCTGTAAAAAAATTTCATTCTCACTAACCAGCCATGCCCCAGGCCTCATGACTAAGATGAAAAGTACTTTTCCTTCTAACGTTATGTTCTTGTAATAGAATTGCTTGACAAATTCAGCAAATATTCAGTTGCTAAACATCTGAGGAAAGCTCACATTGCTATTAAAAAAAAGGAAAGAAGAAAAAGCCCCAGGCCAAGCTTTTGTAGGACTAGAGAATTTTGGCACCAAATACACAACCCTAAAAGAACTCACGTTACAAGAAAGCATTTGACCTAAAATTCAGGCCACTATAAAACAGCATCTGGTATTAGGTACCCAATATATGTATTCAGATGTAGAAAAATTAGGCTGTTCTTTAGCTGTGATTCAAGACTTTCCCCTCTGCAGAGAAACAGGTCTGCAAAGGGTTAGGGAACATGCTGCCAGCGTAGCTATTAAGAAAGGATTTTTTTTCAAGCAGTGGCAGCCAGCAGTCAGAGCAGCTCAGCTCCTGCAGCGAAGGAGCATTTCACAGTGCCAGATCCCAGTGAGACGGCATAAAGCAGAAGGGGAGAGCACTGCCAAAGCCTGACTGGCAATAACGTTAATAAGGGCCAACGAGCCCTCAGAGTGCTTCCAAGCATTCAGCATTAGCTCTTGGAGACAGCAAGCTTCTATTAGATCCCAGACAAGGAGAGTTCAAGTGAAAAGTAGAGGTAGGCACAAAACTCAAGGAGCCTGGCAGCAGCTGAGTCCTCTGATCAGGAACAGGCTATTATTATTACTGTCAGCTGATGGGCAGACCAAGGGTAAGGGCAAGGCTCAGAAAGCAATTCCTGAAAGGGAGAGATGCAGAGGGATTTTTTCCCATTACATTCAAAAGCCACTTACATTCATTGCAGACTCTATCCTTCAAAAATTCCTCATCTCATCACTGATTTTACTTGCTAGTGGTTTTCTGACAGCACACACACAAAAAAATGCACCCTAGTTCTGAATGTCAGGAGCCTTTCCATCCACTCCTGCTCAGCTCAGAATATAATTGAACGCACAAGTTTCAGTCTTCCCCTGCTTTGCTCCTTTGTTCTTTCTCCTGTATTTTAGGCATGGCAGCTCTAAAAGCATTCTTTATGCCTCTGCTCACAACAGTAAGTCAAGCAGCTTACTCCAGCGAATCCTTCAGCCATAGGTTTCAAAGCACTGCTAGGAAAAATCTGCCACATATCAGCACACATCCTAAACTACTCAATCCCATTAATAGTCTGGTTTGTGCTTTCAGCCAAATAAGAAGCCTAGATAAGTTTTTTTTTGTTTTTACATCTAAACTAAGGTGTATGAATTATGATAGCATTTTTGTGACTTGTCTCTTTCAGCAGACCTACTGGATTTTTCAAGTTTATGTGGGTGAAAATGGGGAGAAGTTATAAATTGCTTCTGCCCTTTCTGAGCAGGGCTGCCATGTCACTTACCCAAACCTGACAGCAAATGAAATAGTCAGAAAAGGCATTAGAATCAGTCCATCTGCAAGGAGCAGGAAAGTAGCAGCTGGGTGCACCAGGATGATGCACATGCACAGGAACACACCAGCTCAGGAGCTGCTGATTAAACCATAACTTCCTGTTAATCTGCAGCTTCAGTGCCTGGCACAAGAGGTGGAAAACAGCAGGCCACCTTTCTGTTAGCCTCAACCCTGCAGCAATAGAAACAAGGAAATAATGAAGCTACTAGAAATAAGAAAATGGAAACTACTGTGTCAGACCATGCCAAGTAGGAGAGAAAGCTCTCTGAAACCTTATTAGCACTAAATTAGGTCTTAAAGGAGATACAAATACTTCTAGGAAGAAGGGTGCCTGAAACACCACCTGAGCTGCAACCATATTCTCCTGCAGAATAGAAAGTGCCACCCTAGTACTCTAGGAAAAAAAGGATCCCTCTGCCTTGCTCAGGAAGATAAAAGAGCTCGAAACAAGAGGGCTTGCAAGGAGAGGTTTCCAAAGCATGCCCAGGGTGACAGCTCAGCACCCAGTCTGGGAGGATTTAGTTCTCTCTCACTGACTCTCGCAGTGCTACAAGCAAGTTACAGGAGAGAAATCTGAGAATACTCTGTTCTTTCTCTTAGCTGGTAAAGAAAAAAGTGGTGTTAGGGACAAAGGAACCAAACAGTTTAAAAAGTAACAAACTGCTCTACCAGTTACGATTCAAAAATCCGTTGGCCGACGAGTACAGCAGCATTGCCAGATCAACCATTTCTCCCCTCAGTGTGTTATCACCCAAGCTATTTCAGGACAAGCTAGCAGATGACCTTCTGGGGACTTTATTCTAAAACTGCGTCCCTTCCTGGCAACACAACGCATGGATTGCAGGACAGTGACACAATCAGTTTGCTTGCCACGTGTCTTCTCCAAACCACCACCTTGCTTAACAAGGCCACTTAATCTCCAGGAGCATTCTTTGCGTCTACAAGTCGGAGAGGGACAGCTTCATCTTCTTCACGGGGTAAGTGGGCATGAGCCTGTTGCCAATGTGAAAGAAACTGCTGATGAAAAGAACAGATATGAGAGCAGACAAGGATCACAAAAGGGAATTCAGAGTTTTATTTCCAAAAGAGAGCAATGCAGTGTTGAAACAAAAATCTAGTTCAATTAGTTTTCCTCTGATTTGAACGGCTACAAAAATAGATTCTACCCAAATCCATAAAGCCAGTTAACAGTACCATAACAAACAAAATCCAAAATTACTCATTCAGGTACCACATACAGTAGTCACAGGAATCTAGCATATATTATTTAATGGGTTTTTTAAAACTAAATTTCTAAAATGTTTCCGTTAAAACTGAAATACCCATACGATTTTAAAAAATTGTACAAAAAATAATTTTAAACCAGTTGGAGGTAACAGTGTGCGTTTATTAAAATCCTGCACCAAGGCAGTAACATTTATAATTTAAAACCCAGCCCAGTAGAAAAGAGAAATGTGCAAACATTTAAAAGTTAGATGTACTCAGAGGCTTGTGGTGCATCAGACCTGGCGATCCACTTCTGTCCTAATGCAAGGCGGGCTCCAGGAGGAGATGTCTCTAATGAGGCACTAAAAGGGGAGGCAGAGGCAGGCATGCACGTGCATGCACATTGCAGCTCACTAGCCTGCGATGCAGGGAGCAGTGGTGCCCTCTCCCCCAGGACGGTTTGCCCAGTCAGTAGTGTTATGGCACTCAATCCGACGCCAGAAAATCTTTGATGAATTCCGGTCAATCTGCTTTGGGATAAAAGAATGCAAAAGCCATTTTAGAAAACAAAGTTGAAAGCTCATGAGAGCTAATGAGTTGATATACTTAACAGATTATTGCTCTGAGCTCTGGCTATCTCTCCAGCTTGCTTTACGGTAAGGTTAAAAGTTAGGCAAGAGCCTTCAAAGGATTTCTAGCTCTTCATTTAAAACTGATGCAGCAGGTTTACTTATGTGGTACATAAGGTGCTGAACAGTGTTAGTACATCACTCAGTCAACAGATTCCCACCCTGAAAATTCAGAGCAGAGTTCTGCACTATCACAAACCATTTAAATAAGCTGAATTTTATGAACAAACTCCATCCTACCTTCTGCTTCCTTTGCTACTTTCACTGGGCCTGAAATACCTTTAGCCTCACCTACCTCCTCCGTTACTTAGTCCATGACCTAATGGACTTCTTGCCAAATTTCTTTCTGCATAGCTCCTGCAATGACACAAGAAAAGATTCATTATTGCAATGCAGTATCATCCCATCCACTCCCAGCTGCTGACAGAAGACCAGGATTAGGTAGTGTCCAGAGGAAGTGCGCAGAGCAGAGCATGTCAGGCAGTCACTTATCCTTACACACCAGCAGTTACCAATCCCACCAAGCTTCCTGCATCCGTTGCAAACAGTAGTCCTTTGTCTACACTTCCGTAGCCCCTGTCACCTGAACATCAGTATTCTAGTGAAACAAGATAAAGCCCCGCACCCATGGTGGTAGTTTAGCTCTTTTGTATAGACAGAATGGGAGCAGAGATACTGAACACGTCCAAGTGACAGTGTCAAGCCAGGATTAAAAAACTCCAGAGTCCCATCCTCGACCAACTGAGCCCATGTGGCCTGCCCTTAGATCAGTATGGGTTGACACGAATAGAAACCTGTATGCGAATACTCAGAGTCCTGTTCCTTTGGGATGTGGGAATGTGATCTCTCCTGCTTTTCGGAGAGAAAGAGACAAAGCATTATTCATTAAAAAACGTCAAGGGACAGCATGTGAAAGAGAACCTGCCTCTCTCTTACTATTGCCCTTTGGTAGTTTGTGAGACACACACATGACCAGATTAGAGCACGAGGATCCCTGCCATCATGTTGGGCATTCCCCTGCTTTCAATTAGAAATGCCCTCCCTTGCCAGTCCCACCCATTAGGAGAAGCTGTTGATTGATACTCACCCTCTGCCCCCTTCCAGAGTACTCTGGATCTCCTTCAGGACTTCTGGAAAGCAGAGAGTTAAAGCAGTGAGTCAAACCAGTGGAGATCTGCTCTCAGGTAGCAGCCTAGCCACATTCCAACTCCCCTCAAACAGCCTTTAAAACCTGCCTCCCACAACACAGAGGTCAGACCTTATATCATTGCGTCTTCAACAGTACTAGGCTTTTACTGAGCATGCTGGCATAAAGGACTGAAGCAGTCATTTGCCAGAGGAAATGTTGCCAGTCCCAGTGTACCAGAGTCCCAAAGGAACAGTCTGTTCCAGCTGTTATTTTACACAAGTCCTATTGGAAAGTAAAGATCCTTCTCCTATCACAGCAGCAACTGCAGCTATATGGAACAATCCCTTCCCGAGGGCATAACTATCTGTCCAACCCCTCACTTGTACCGATTCATGGAAAGCCAGTACTTCTACCAGTCTTGTGCAACTGCAGATCCCTTGGAACTGAGCACTGGAGTCCACAAATTCCCAGCAGTTTCTTCTTTCCCCACCCAAAAAGGCACGAGCCCTGTCAGTAGCAAGACTTCATCTCACTCACTTTCATCATTGAGTAAGGCATGTTCCATGAGCCTCTCAGGCTTCCTTTCTAAAAAACAATAGGAAAACAGCTGTTACCTAACAATATTTTCCCCTTTTCATTAAATACGTGCAGTTTTGAAAACCCACAATAGAACTGGATTATTTTTTTCCTTTTAAGTACCTTTTGACTTTACTGAATGCTTCACAACTAATCCTTAAAGCCTCTCACATACTGAATTGTATTTTCCAGCAATACTACTTTGGCTAACAGAAGATCTGATCTGTGATTTCAGACTTTATCTGCCCAAGGTCTCTTCCTTCCAGCAGAAACTACATTCTATCTTTTCAAGGCAATCTTGCCACATGCAACTTACTTTAGAGCTAGCAACTACTGTGTCCAGGTAGGTCACAGTGTTTCCTTCATGTCCCTCCTCACCTTCCCCTTTCTTAGGTGAAAAATATCAACTGTAGCAATAGAAAAGATGTTTCAGGGTTTACACATCACCATGCTACACTTAGTACAATTACTTTTTGCTTACCATCTTCTGCATGGTCACCTGAACTCCTTCCTGACCCCCTAGAAAAAGAAAGGGGGCAGAAAACAATCAGTGACTCTGAGGATAGGGGTGCAGAGAATTCATATATACTCTTGGCAACTCCGAGAAGCTCCAGTGCATGCTAACTAAATGTCTTGTTCAGCAAGAATGCAAGGGCTTCATCACATGTTGGTGACACAGAAGACTGCAGGCACCAGAAAAACACTACTAAACATTTGGAACAAAATTCCTATGGGATCTCCATGAGTGTCAAATCTACTGTTATTTGCTGATGTTCCAGGAGGAGAGGAAGAACACTGGATTTCCCTTCACAGAGCAACAGTTCAGTGTTATCAGTAACACACAGCCCCTGAAGTATGTGAGTCAGGTGTCAGTCAGACACATCATTAGGGAACCAGTAATGCAAGCCAGAGCTCACAGATTATTACTCTCCCTTAAGAATACCAGTTTCCAATGCTCCACTATTTCGTCCCACCAGCTCTACTGCAAGTAGGAAAGCCATCAGGGAGAATGTTACATTTCCTTATGCCAATCTATCTAGGAATGTCATTAACAAAGACTTCAACGTCTTTTTTTTTTTTTTAAAGATGACATTCTCTATAAAATACAAAACTTTGTGGAATCAGTTGAGTAGATCTCTCACTCAGATGCAGTCAGCGTACAGGAGTTTTACAGACTTTACCTGGATTTTCTTGCAGCATTCTCCATGCCAGACTTGTTGTGTACGTGATTGTTGCTTGTAACTTCTGGAATGTCCACAATGCACCGGGGCTCCACTAACCATTTGGTAGAAAGCGAAAACCTCTCAAACTCCGATGGTGAGATCAGATAGAAACCTATAGATGATTGGGAATTCATAAGCAATTCTCAAGTCCAAGAATACAGTTCCAGAATTAGAAGTGAGCCAAAAAACCACAGATCTAAGGTATCATCTATGCTTGGCAGAAAGGGTTTAAGTTTCCTCTTATCTACATCAGGAGTAATCACTGAGGAAGGTATTACCCCAGTTTCCCAAGGACTGGTTAGCCTACAAACTGGGCCATTTCAGATTATGTTGAAAGATAATTGTATTGTCCCATGCTGACACTTACGAAAAGCAGCACAGACAGACATAAAAACTGAACTGCAAAGCAGTGATTTCCCCAGTGCCTGCTGCTTAGACAGCCGTTCTCTTGACTCCAGACAAGAGGAGGGCAGCCAGATGGAACCTACCTATGGGGCACATCCAACCTGTTAGCCAAAACCCACTGTATTCGTTAACAATAATGGAATAAACTTACTTCTGCTAATTCACATGTCAGTACCTGCTGGCAACTGGTACTGGCCAGAAAAGTATAATGGACATATTTATTTATGTAATATTCACACATATACACAGCCCGTTCCAAACCCTAAGCCTCTTCCATTGTCCCAAACACACAACAGAGGTAGATGATTTGGGAGAGGCACACCTTACCTTGGCCATATTTGGTGAAGACGCAAGATGCAATGCCACTCACATCCTCTTTGCGAATGCAAGGGTAGCGGATCTGTAACTTGAGGAAGGGCAGTGAGATGATCTGAATGTCTCCCAGGTTAGTCAGAACAGCCAAGTCATTTTCACTGTAATCGTCAGTCTTGCAGCTGCCAAAGTTTGCAACCGTCACCTTTCGTACCCTACAGCCTTCCAGGGCCGTCAGCTTGAGCTTCAGTTTGGAGCTAACCTTGGGTAATGTGAATACCTGTCAACAGAAACAAGACACTGACGTCTCTTTCCTGCACAGTGGCAGGAGCCGCACCCCAGGACATCTGCTGCTCCTGCCTTTAACAATGTTTTCATTCACAGTGAATGCACACAGGTGTAATCGAGTCAACCTGGCCCCCTGCTCACAGGACAAGTAGTAATCAGTCACAGTCAGTGTTAGAATCTGTTGCTGTTCTAACATCAAGCAGTTTTACCCTTCAGGTTGTGAACTGCATTTCTCACCTAGTTCTTTCAAAACCCCACCATATTTGGCTAAAAATTATTATAGAAAGAGAATAGGCTTCACACTGTGTGCTCTTCTGCATTAAAAAGCCAGGGTCAGCCTACAGCAAGCTACATCTAGTCTTCTCTTCTATGCTGATTAGGTTAGTGTGCAAACCAAGAAGCTTTTTAGTTCCTTCACAGAAGTGCCTACCAATTCCTGCTTCTGTACTAACCACAGCAAAAACTCTTTCCCAAAAGCAGAAGCAGCCTTGTCCAAAGAGTACGATGTAATTAATATAAGAATAAAATTCCTATGTTCAGCACGGGCGTCACTATGCTGAATATCCAATTTGTCAGCACACACCTGATTTATGGACTGCACCAAATGCACACTGTCCCAGGGGTGTTATTCATGTACAGAAGAATAAACACTCCCAAGAGTTATCTTTCCAGCAAGCATGGCTCTAGCAGATTTTATGTGCAGTCCATGTGCACCTGCTGGGTGATACTTACCTTGAATTGCTCTTCAGACACCACCAACAGCTGATGGCTGCCTTGCATATCAGGACTCTTAGAAAGGTCATGTGCTACTTCAAGAGGTTCTGGGAGGGGAGTACTGCGTCCATCCAAGACAAGTATACCCACAACAGGAGCCCTGTGCATCAGCTGAATCTCTTTGGCTAGACAAGCAAGATAAGGAGGAAAATAAACAAAAAACCCAAACAGGTGACTAGTCAGAGACACTGTGTTAGCACCTCACTCACATCCTCTCAGAGCTGGAGACGTATACAATGTGGCTATAGAAGAAACCCTGCCTAAAAACAGTTCGTAGTTAAGAGATATTTCGACTGAACTGGTTGATGTTAAACAGTAACTATTATTACATAAAGATAGCAGGTCCAGACGTCAGAATAAGGTACATGTGCACCGATGCTTGACAGTAAACTTCAGTGACAGCCAACACAAATTTAAATTTCTGAAGTCAGTAGGAAGTGAGGCTAAGGGATGTCAAGGCAGTGCTGGAGCTCACCTACTCCAGCTCAGTTGCTGCAGTGAGCACTGCTTAGCTCAGACACGGCTCCATTTAGCGCCACTCCCACTGATGAACAGCAGCAATTGAGCTACCTTACTTTTCTGTGTGTTATACAAGCGATAGCATTAGGACCTTGCTTTCACAAGGCATACTTACCCTGCTCTGCCCTGACAGGTTCATCCATCCTCCTCTCTGCTGGAGGAACACGTAAACAGAAGGCGTAGACTGTACCTCCATTAGTGCCTGCCCACAAGGACGGGCAGTGTCGGGAGCCTGGAGCAACAAGAAGGCTCATGAGCAAGGCACCATCTGTAACAACCTGGGTCAACTGCCTTCCACTAGCTATACACATCCTCCCTCTCTTTGCATCCTAAATATCTTTTTATTAGGGCAGCCTTGCCAGGGAAACTACAGGTTCTTAGCACTTCTTTTCCCATTGCGTGTCCATCAGCAGCCCTGATAAAGGACATGGCACATGAGTAGAGGGAACAGAGCGCTGTTTGCATTAGACACCACAATTGCTACACCCAGTTCTCATATATTTATATCCCATTGAGCAGAGTAAACTTGTGCATGATATCAGTTTGGGCTCTGATGCACAACCAGCCACCATCACCATCAAAATTAGAAGGATCTGCTGAAGGCAGCAGGGAAGTTCAGAGTAACGAGACAAGGAAAAGCTTATGCTAAAAAGGCAGATGTCATTCCAGCACGTTTGAAAACCATATATAAAGGCCGAATCTAAAGATGAACTACCACTTGCCTTGGACTAGCCAGCAGTCAGAATGGCTAAACAACAATTCTGTGTGACAACATATGCTCTTGTTCTATATTAGCTTTTCAGCATAGCACAAAGTAGGACACAGGAGGTGCCGAATTTTCCTGGCAGTAAATCCTAATACATTCCTTGGCAGGAGGAGGAAAAATTCATTTAGAAGAAGGGAGAGATGCTTTTTCTACTCACTGTCTCTCAAGAAGGTATCAGCAAAATACAAGGTGCGCACAAAGCCAGTGAAAGAATCTTCTGCAGACCGGGCTTCAATCTTCCGCTGGACTGGAGCCAGTTCCATTTCCTGCAATGCGTCTTGGTCAAATTTGGCATTTGCTTCTTGCACCTTCAAAAGATGAGGAGACGTTTTGTCAGTCAGGCAAAGACATAGGGGAGAGAAAGAGAGAGAGAGAGATAGTAAAAGTGGTAGCATTGCAATAGAAAGGGAAAGCACCATCACACTGGTCAACAAGTATATTCTGCATCATGGGTTCAACTATAGACAGTACGTTTTCTCTAAAAATGTGACTATTTTATCCAACAGTAGCATCAGAATTTGTTGGTTTTGCTCTTATACCAGTAGCTAGTGATACCACAGCAGACTGCAGACCATCTCCTGCTCTAGGCAGTCTAATCAGGACTCTGCATGCTCCAAGCTGTAAACAGATAGGACCCCAAAAAGGTGGACCCCTCACCTCTGAGGCATTTCCACTACCTCCTCGTCGCTTCCTACTGGACACACGGCTTCTTCTGATTCGCCTGAATGATTGACGGAGGGACTTCTTCAAGGATTTCACCCGAGACAGTGGGCCTTCTAAGGCTAATTGGTCACTGGGATGCAAGGTACACCTGAAAGAGGGAGACAGTAGGCACGCAATCACTCCTAAGAGTCCAACAGGACACACACAAATGTCAGAACGTGCTTAGATATTCTTGAAGATCTTCAAGGACGGAGTCCAATGAGGCACAGCTTCTTGCTACACTGACTGCTCTTGAGAAATCGCTTATCACAACTTGCTTTGTTAGCAATTCCAGGCCATCTTTAACAGAGGATTACCACAGACCTCCTGGAAAGAAGACACTTACTTGACAAAGACCAATCGTTTCTGCTGGTGGTCAAAAAGCCCAAAACCATGACTAGTACCAAAGGCCACAAGCTTCCATTCAGAGTGAAGGGCCAGTGAGGTGACCACAGCTGGTGGTTGACATTGGACAAGGACAAATGGCTGAAAACCGGCTTCAAATCGAACAGGTCCATCTCGAGTTTTTAGTTTCTCGTGACCCTTCCATCGATAGCCCTCTTGGTCCTGCAGGAGATCTGCTTCAGCATGGTCCACAACATGTTCCGCATCTTCATCATTCAGTTCCATCACCAGTACCTGAAAGGAAGAAGACAAAGTTTGCTACAGCTTTTACAATTCAAGCAGTCCTCCAAGCTGCAGGCCTTGTCGGCAGGTGCAAAACCACAGCATCTCTAAGGGCTGATAAACAGCATTAAATAAAATCTAAAATACACCTTAGAGAAAGTAGAGAACCATGAAAAGATGTTTCCAGCAACTGGATCAATTTACCACTACAGAAATAAGTATTGCCAATTTTAACAGAGCTGCACTATGACAACCTGCACTAAAAGCAAGGTTTATGATGTTTATATTTCAATACCTGTCCTGCTGTACCAGCTACAGCCAAGTATCCGCTGTATTTACACAGGTAGATCTTCTGGATCCCAAGTCTAGGATCATCACTATAAGGGTCGAAGGTACCAACCTAGACAAGAGAACACACAGTGGCTGGTCTTTGCAGGTGCATTAGCTAGAACAAGAATCAAAACTCCTCAGGTTTTCAGAAAGCTTCCACAAGAAATAGCTATCTTACCTTGCGAAGTGGAGGCCATTCGTCCTCACCCAGGGTGTTCATATTGTCGTTGGGATCAGCATCAGTGAGAAATACTCTCACTGTGCTTAGCTTATAAAGGAGATGTAAGCAGACACCAGATGCGTCCCAAAACCGCACAGTGCCATCTTCATGCCTGTGTGGGGGAGGATTACAGAAACACTCAGCACACAGGAGAAAAAGCAGATCACCCAGAGGAGGATGAAAAAACAGAGGGGAAAGTATACAACCAAAGATTAAACCACACTGTTTGCAAAGCCCTGAGCTGTGGCAACTTAAGAGCTTCCAGAGAAAGGGGTTGGGATTTTTTGGTGGTGGTTGTTTGGTTTTTAGGAGGGGTGTGAGGGTTGTGCTGTTTTTTTGTTTAGGTTGCCTTTTTTCAATCCAGTTTGTTCTCTGTGATCTGACACCAGTGTACAATTTAAGGTTACTCCAAAACCAGTGAAAAGAAAACTAGCTTAGCATATAGAAGGAACAACACATCCTGAGAAAAATAGTATTACTGGAGAAGTAAAAGAGGGTGAAAGAAATCAAGATTTAATCTTAGATCTCTCCAGGTGAAAATTGGCAACATTCTTCCAACATAGGGTAAGGACTTCTAACAACTTGCTGCATCAAGAATGAAGTCTGAAGAACAGCCCACAGAAATTCTTAAAAGTACTTTGAAAAGAAAATTACACATTTTTATGGGATGAGACAATCTCTCGCTAACTACTTCCAACACTTAGCTAGATCTGTTCATGCCGATCAAAGCAGACAGGAGTCCAAGCTATTTTTTGAGATTCAGAACAGTGTAAAGTAGGGGGAAATACACCTTCAAAACCTGCAGGATTAAGCTCCGCTTTTACATTGGTCCCTTTGAACCAGTCTGGATTACTGCCTGCACTTCTACACTGGTGTTAGTGGGAGAAATGGGTAACATCAGAACTACAAATAAGCCAACTTTATAGGTTATCTGTGGACATTATGACCTGTTTGCTCAGAGGTAGTAAGTAGAATGAGTTAGCTTTACAAAGCTAGCAGCCCAGCTTCAAGAAATTGTATTATACAGTTACAGCCTTCTCCCCACAAGATGAGCAGACTTCAGTCTCTTGGGAAAGCCTCAGTTCAAAAGGAAGAACAGAACCTGGGAAGGGCTCCTTGACTGTTACCAGTTACGTACATACCCTGTTAGAAGCAAGTCTCTCTGCGGAGGATCTGGAGCTATGTTGGTGCCACCATCAATCGGCCATGGCTGCAAATACAGTAAGGGAAGACTGTGACTTCCTAGGCAGTGACAGTGTGAAGAGAATATGCAGTCAGCAGGACAGCATGAACTTCAGTGCAAGTGGCAGTGAAACCATCCGCGCTGTTAGATTTTGTTTGGATTAGATGTTCCTGTTCTGACACCAGCTGTGCTTTTTAGAAGACATTCTACACATTTCCTCAAGAAGCTGTGCCGAAAGCTTCATGCTTCTAAACAAGTTTGTTACCACTCACAGCTGGGAACACTCAGACTTTCCTTCTAGCTTGTCAAAGCCTGAAAAAAATATCACATTTTAATCCCCCAGTGTGAGTAACTGCATTGGTGGTGCTCTGGGAAAAAGCCTTTCTTGACCCTGTTAAGAGGCAGGACAACGTCTGTTGGGACTCGTCTCTCCACAAGTGGTCAGCAGCAGAGACCACCCACGTTCTGAGCAGTCATGCTGTTCTTAAATACATGAGAACACATGTACATTTAAAGCTGCCGTACCATATTTGAGTAGTGAATGTTCTGCTTGCTCCCAGCACTGATAATCCTCTCCCACAGCTTCAGTGGGATGTTGGAGACATGGTGTGAGCAGGTGATGGCTGAGCAATGGAGAGAAGCCAGGTATGGAGGATGGACTGCTGGCCAGCCTGCAGTTTTCAAGTCTATAACTACCAGCTCTTCTTCTGCCAGCACCACCATAGCAGAAGGGTCATCAAACTCTGCAGAAACAAGATTCATCAAGGCTGACAAAAATGACTGTACAAGGTTAATAGAAACAAACTTCCCGTAAGGCTTATTTGAAAACTGTTATCACAGAGCTCTACACAAATATTTTTGTTGGCAAAACCTCTAAATGCTTCTGTGTTAACTGCACCTATTGAGGCACTAATATTAATAGATTTTTAGATACTAACAGATTTACTGCAAATTTGTGTTTCTTTACACCACTCCTGGAACTGTCAGAGTGACTTTTTATAGGTTCCACTGCAGAATAAAAAAAATGTGTTAACAACATATCTGGCTAAATAACACAAGTTCATATTCATCACTGTAACAGACAGAACTCAAAGGACTTTACCTACAGGTAATTAACAGCATGGGGTGGACAGACATGCATACACCCCAGCAGTGACCCATTTAGTACTGTGAGGACCACAGTCCATCTAGGCTAAGCTGCTTACACAGTAATGCTTTGGGTTCTGCAGAATGTTCCTCTGCTTGAACTGACAAGTGTTTACATTTCAGTTCTCTTACTTTTCATTTTCCCTGCTCTCAGATGTTGTGAGACATCATCTGGACTTCCTTTTTTAAAGCCTGTGAATATCATCTAATTCATATATTAGACAAGGTCCAAAAGACATCTATTAATGTAACTTTACAGATGACACCCGACAATCAAAAAGTTAAGATCTTCCATTGTAACTGGAATTAAAGTGAAAAAAAATTAGCCTACAAGGACAGTATTGCAGTAACGTTTGCAAGACAACCACAGTAGCAACTGGTGAGGAAAACCAAAACAACAAATCAGTTCACACCAGTAAAGATTAACACAGCTACAGAAATCTGAGCAAATGCATAGCTGTAACATGTCACATTGAGGGGGTGTGACAAACAGTGAGCCGTAAGCAAACTAGCAGCTTTTCACTGTCCTTCCCTGCTAACCTGTACTTTTATGTCCCTTCTGTAGTTATTCAATTACCTGGAATATACTTGCAAGAAGGTATGTCTATAAGCAAGCACATACCAAGGCTGTTCACTCAGCAAAATTAACTTTGAGTAATTAGTATTTGGCACCACTCTAGTTAGACACCCCAAGTTTCACCTCTGACTAACCACAGCCATAGCACACCAGTAATCAGTTGAGTTTCTTTATGAAAAAATGTTTTATATTCAGTTTTATTTCACTTTCTTATGTGCTGTCACTTGCAGTCGCCTACGGGACTTCTGAATAGAACAAATAACATCAAATCTGTACTATGTTCAGCCCTGCACCCTCACTGTTGCTGCCAACATTAACCAAATATACTGTTTTAACAATAATTTTTGCCCTGCACACATCTGAGCTCATTGCTTATTGCTGGAATCTATTTTAAGTTGCTGAAGTAGCAAGCATACTAGAATTTGTCATGACTGCCATACACTCATCCACCTGCTAATTTAAAAAGAAAAGAAAACAGGAACATCTAGTCTTTTAAAAACTGTTTCCACAGCATATTCAGGGTAGTGGAAAGTCACCAGCTACCACCGTGCAGCAATGCATAAGCTCTGTGCTTATTAAATTAAGTGGCTTTGGTATACAATTAATACCTTCGTATTGCCACTGCAGGGAAGACTGCTTAAGGGCAAACAAGGCAAGCTGCGTACGTAGATCCACTAAGCTTAGGCAATCAGCCACAAGGAAGCTTGTCAACCACAGAAACCTCATTTTATTGTAAAAAAACTTCCTCATCTCAGTGCAACAGCATCAACTTCCTGCAGCAACTCCTGTCTGTACCCACTAGAATTCATGTTAACTAGATATTTCAATCCTTGGGAAGTATAAATTTAAAGGCTGTTAAGTTCAGTTACTTCATCCGCAAGGACTTCTAATCCTATCCAGGAACTGAATTTTAAAAAAAACCCTCATATTTCTTTCATCCTTAAGACTTTTGTTCCACCATCTAGAATCACAGTTCTGACAACTTCATAGAAAGTTCATGATAAAAGTTAAACAGTACCTCAAGTTTAATGGCACTGTTAAGCTTGACGGTTTAGATCTATAGGTTCTGTCCACTTGCAAAATGCTTATAAAAGGCAGTGTTGTGTCCCAGCAATAGGGGACAACAAATCTATTCAAGCACTTCACCGCAGTTACATTCTGCCTATTTCTTTACCCTTTTTTTCAGTGACTTGAGAGGGTCTGTCAAGGTCTGGGGAGAGAGGCAAGGGGGAAATCCAAAAGCTGTTTCTTTGTGCGTGGTCTCCCAAGTTGGCCCTCCCCCAGATCTCTGTGCAATAGGCCAGAGGGAGCCAACCTTTGTCGACACACTATGCCCACGTGCAGTGCATGGCTGGGAGCTGTCACCACCACCACTGGCAGTACACAAAGTTTGGGATCTGGTCTACTAGGGAAATCAGAAACTAGAAAGCCTGTGAAGATTCAGTAAGATAATATTTGCCTACAAGTTCCTAAAAAGCATCTAGACTTCTTCAATTTGGTCTGACCCAACTTCCAATACTGCACATTTTTGGAGCTTAAAATAGCATTTCTTACTCAATTCAAATTAACCAGAAGCAAGACAGCAGCGTGAGACAAACAGATCTTGGGAAAAATCTTTTGCAATTCCATGAAAAGAAAGAACGCTACAGCTACTGTGAAAGGAAGGGCAACAAAGCTCTTCAACGCAAACAAGAATCTGACAAGCTTTAAGCAAACCGTGGAATGAGTGCTATTCAGTTTTAGAACTGTTTACATTCATGTTCACCAGCAGTGAAATAAATTAAGCTCTCTATATACTGACCTTTGGTTCTATGTCACCCTTTGCTGAGTTATTACCCAGAGCTCTAGTCATAAATCCAGGTAGTAATTAAAAGAAACACTGTCTCAGTGGGAGTAAATTCTGATTTTAATTATTGCGTGCTTTGAAGTTCTATTTCCAAACTTCAATATTCAGATCCTCATTGCATGACCTGGTTATGTCCAGTGTCCAGCTTACACTGACATGAGCCTAAGAGATCTTTTCTCATTAACGGAGTAGCTTAATTTTTTGAGGAATGTATGGCATTTGTTTACCAGCCCATTCTTTTTCCAGTATTTTACACTTCACTTTTAAATGGTGAATCCCTTTTACGGTTGAACTCAGTCTTAAGGGTCTTTTCCAACCTAAATGATTCCATGATACTCAAAGTCCCAAAAATACCCCAAACAACTGGCCTCCTTCACATTTCATATGCTATTTATACCGGGCAGATTTCCACGTGCAAACACACCTATTCTAATTATTCAGCAATGCCCTTTCATCACATACCTGCAGTAGGCTCTGAACTGAAGATTATAAAGAAGTCTATCACCCGTGACGTGAAGTCAAAGGCTGTTTGCTGACTGCCATGGACAACAGAGATGCTGTGCCGGTCACCATAGCTAGCCCGGGGCATCCCTCCTTGGAATATAATGTAAGGAACCCTTAAAAGAAACACAAGAGTTAGAGTGGTGTATGCTGAAGTGAAGAGTAAAGAAAATTTCAAAGTCATGAAGCAAGTCAAACCTTGACAAAAAATTCTTATGTTAGTCTAATGAGCTCTTGTGGTATCGTGCATTGCACCCTTTCAATGTCTTTTAACAGGTGAGAGCAAAAGGATACACCATGAACTTACCCATTTTTTGTTGTCTGCCAGTAGATCTTGGAGATGGCCTTGCAAGGAAAAGGACCTGAGAGAACAGAGTTATTTGCTGTAATTCAAGAAGTGCATCTTTACATTAAGAAGTTTCTTATTCTGCTTCACCCGGGTCACCTCAGCCTCCAAGTCAGGGCGAGCCACCTGAATTAGCAGGCATCACCACCACCTCCCCAGACCAAGCCACATCAGACAAGTCTTCCGGGTTGCACTGACCACAGTACTCCTCAGCAAAACAAGGCTTAGACTCAGGGGAAGTTTCAAATCACTTTGCTGATGGCCAACAGGGAATAAAAGTGCTGCTGTAGAAGATGATTAACTAGACAGGATTGTTAAAAACACTGGCATTCCTGAAACTAATGTAAAGGTGATAGAGCTTTAGAAGCTTCTGTATGCTTGAAAGATGAGGTCACCCGCATTTGATGGGTTTCAGCAAATCAGAGGCATCATTTCATCACTGCTCAGGTCAACAAAAAGTACACTTAGCTCACTATTAATTACAGAAGATCCAAGCAACTCCTGCTGAACAGGACACCTGAACTAAAACAAAAGAGCTGAATCACCCACACCCTTCTTTGTAAGGGACACTAATTTCTTCAACGCATTTTCTCTCCATTGTGAAGGAGCTTAAAAATCCAATAAAAAAGAACTCAAATCCCTTAGTCTAGGGTCCAGACCCATTCAAAGGGCAGCTCTGCATTTTGCCATTAGGATTAAACACTGGGGAGAATGTGACTTAAATATCCCTCACAAGCTCAAAATGGGTTTGCATTTAGACGAATACGCAACAGTTAAACCTCACTTACTGACCATAAGGCACAAGGTTTTCCAGAGGCTCAGGCTGCCTGTTGTCACTGGATACTGGCCACTGGGTGTAACTTCCATCATAGTGACAACTAATGAATTTACTGCCATCCCTCTGCCAGTAGAGGTTCTCCAGTTGCTGAAGAGGAAGACACACAATGACCACTCTCCAGAGAGCTGTTAATCCCCGCCAAAACCAATGTATTCTTACTAAAAAGAGAAGATTTATCAGGCTCTCCCTGCATCCACTTCTCTTCAGAGTGCTCTGAGAGAAGAGTGCCCTTCCTCCCCGATAAAGTGACTTTGGATTGAATTAATACCTGGCTGCCCAGGAAATGGTGTGTCACTTTGTTATTCTGCAGGTCCCAGAGGACAATCAAGCCCCTGCTGTATCCAATCAGGATCTGGTCAGGGTTCTTAGGATGCTCCCGAAGGGCTTCCACCAATTCACATGATCGCCTGTTACAGTAATCTTCTGGTACCCTACAGAAGCAGAAAACCAAGAAAAGTTTATTCCAGGTACAATCCAATATGACTGTAATAGCATTGAAGTATAAGAATGATAAATTAGGCACCAAAAAGTTCAAGCAGATAAGAGTAAGTATGATTTTTCAACAAATCATTCAAGCATCAGAAAAATCTTGTGTAAGACATCACACCAGGCCTGCCACACGAACATGCATCCAGTCCCACTTTCTTCAGGGAAAACGCAAGGTTTACAATGAATTCCAGGACTGCAGGAGTGTAAAAACACTCTGAATCACCCGCCCTATTCTCTTGTGAGCCTTCCAGAATAAGGGTAACATGCAAACGCCAGCAGGAAGCAACGACAACATGAAGTAGAACAATTTTCAGCAGCCCTTGAATCTCCAGACTGACAAAATTCTCATTTGGACAAAGCAGCATCGGAAGTTCTGCCAGTGGTCAGAAAAATAAATGGGTAATTACAACTAATTATAACATCTTTTCAAAACTAGACACAAGGGACGGCGTATAAGGTTTGCAGATTTACTCCAAGTGTTGCCTGTATAGTTATGCCTATATACTGTACCTCCATGGTGACAGTACTGGGTTGACCAGAACAGAAACTGTTACTTAACACATACCAGGACCAAAAGTTACTTTCACAGGAGTCATGCAGATTTGCACAATGCTTAACACAACAGTGAGGCCCCAACACATAATCTAGGGTGACATTTTAACAAAGGACATGTCTGCTAATGGGATTCCACCTCTACACAGCACTGTCTGTGAGCACGGTCTGCTCACTCACCGCTGCAGTACAGTCTCAGAGGTTATGGTCCTGTCCTCTAGCAGCGTGAATGTTGGAAGCTCCACTACAAAGATGTTGCCACTCTCCGTTCCAAGATACAGGACTTCTCGTGAGGAATGGGGAAGGACAGCCGTTATCTGTGTGGCACTTGGTGGAGACCTGGGGATGCAAAGAGACTCTCACCAACAGTATGCAAAGACTATCATTACTGAACTTGAGAGAACTAACAATTCTACAGGGATATTTACAAGTGTCTTGTTTTATAGGCAGAGATTTTGAGCCAGGATTGGTTTCTTTGAAGGAGGAAAACACTAGCTTTAAGACAAATTATGTCAAAAAACTTTTGATAAGTGCATGGACATGGACTCAAATGCCTTTTTACAGCAGCCTCTCTTAAGTGTCCGCAAAGGAGCTAAAAATAGGTCACCCAAAACTGGCAAGATCAAGTGAAACCAAAACAGCAGCAGTGTTTTATACTTTGACTTAAGGGATGCTTTAATTTACTTAAGTTTAAGATTTACAGCTCCTGTACACACAGAAGTGGATGCACAGTATTAAAAAAAGATTACACCCTTTACATTGGTACAAAACTTAAAAGGTGGTCTCCCAGGCCCTAGCCAACTTCTGTCTGGTTTCCATGGGTGCCTCTTTAATGGATTCACAGGAGTGAGAGTCTGTAAGAACAGGACAAGCTCTACCTAGAACAGAAGCAGTTTTCTTGCTTGCTTATCCCCAAACTAGCTCAAACACACTCTTGCAGATTACCCAGGCGGCCCTTTCAATGTGAAGCGGTGCTCCTCCCGCAGTTCAGATGCTCCACTGTGCTGTTTCAAGCTCCAGAGATGCAAGCTGTTATCATCTAGCAATGTCACCAGCTGGCACTACAAAACCACACAATATGCTTTTTTTTTTTTCAGAATCACGATATTAAATATAACACAGTAAATCTAGCAATAAAGTTGCTGCTGTTCATAATTCTCTGCTAAAACAGGACTCCAGATCTAGCCACAATTCTGTATAGCAGTGGGTAGAGACTGCAGCAATGCTGTTAGCTAACAGCAAGGGATTTGGGAGTTAGGGGAAGACAAGAAGTAGCCTGAAGGTTGAAAACCCTCTTATATAGGACAAAGGCACAGGTTATCACTGAGGGGGATGACAAGGATTTGGGCTCTTGAAAGAGATCAGTCTGTGCTTTAAAGCTCCGCAAGGCAGCTGCAGGCTGTCAGCTCACCACGGTTTGCTGCAACACACCCCGGCTTGGGTGGGGCTGACACAGTCTACTACACCACACTCCTTGCATTCTTCGTGTCCAACCTCATTCTGGAGGGTTGTGTCAGAGCCCTTTTATGAGCCCAGCCCTTCTGGCTGTATGTTCAAATTGAAGCATTTTACCTGCTGAAGCCACACCTGGTGCAACACTCCCCACAGGAGTTTCAGTTTATACGATTAGTTAAGCAAACAGACACCCCAAACCACCACAAGAATTAAATCCCTCTCATAAAGTGGCCACTCATGCTATACTGGGGGCATCAGACAACAAAGTACATGGCCAAGACACCGGTCTGTCAGTGAAGGGAAGGGAAAGCGGTTAGACAGCCACCAGACATTTGGAACATTCTACCTTCCTATTTTTAGTTTGTGGCAATAACTGTTCAGCAATGCCCAGGAGCAAGATTCAATACCCCAAAACACACAAAGGCAACAAGTTTAAGAGCGGGCAAGGTTAGCAGCACTGTTCGGAACTCCTGAAAATAACGTAGTTCAGCAGCAGCTACTGTTCATCTGTTCTGCAGAAGAAAGACCACCCAGTCCTACTGAAAGAACAGGGGCTGCAAAAGGCAAAGGAAGTTCTCACTTCTGCAGCGGATTGCCTGAACTATTCTGGCCTTATTACCATTCCCAATATGTTGTTTGAAATAAATGACTAACAGTTACGAACAACAAAGCTACTCTTAAGTGGTACCAAGCAACTCCACAGCAACAAGTCCTGCTGAGAGCACAAAACACACTGGGATAAGCATTCCCAACCAAGCAGCATTTGAATATACTTGGTAATAGGAGCCCTGTTAACTGGAACAAACTCAACACCAGTTTAGGAGAGGTCTATGCAAGTTGCAAAGGTACTCAAAATACACTTACCTGATCAGGTATAAAGTGAATCTGCATTACAGTATTGTTTTCTTCATGTAAACCCATGAACTCCACCCCAGGAGCACCATATCTGAAGAGTTTGTTGAGGATCTACAGTATTTAAGATGACCTATAGCTACAACTAATTGATAAGAAGCTTGCTAGCAAGCAAGATGAAAAGAGATTAGTTTGAAACCATGATAGTGATCTGGACTGAAAAGAACTAGTGCAAATCTCCTTTGATTTTATATGCTTGTGGCAGGTTATGCACGCTACAGGACAACATGGAAGCTGACTTCATCCTTTGAGCATATGCAGAAGAGGTGTCTGGACCCTGTTTTTTCTCAGAGATGTTTAGTGGTTTCCCAGACACTACAATCCTGCTTAACTAATTTGTAACCAAGAGACAGATGGCTACCGCCCGCACGCGGAGTTCAGCCTCTGAACACAAACACCACCAGGAATGAATGATTAATCAGGCAGAGAGAGCATCAACTTTTCCTTTCTGGGCTGAGTGATATGCCTGTTTTACAGCTTGCCTGGCTGGTACTGCGCCATGGGAATCACCTCAGCGCCTCACATATACATGAAAATCAGATCGGACATCATTAGCTAAAAAAAAAAGAAAAAAAGTCACTGTTTTCAATGTTTAGGTCTTGAATGCCTGGATGGTCAAAACCTCAGGAAGCTGAAAGCATTTCTGCCTTCAGTTTTAACCTTTGAAACAGAATTGCCTTTAAAAGAGAGAAAAAAAAAAAGGGAACCCTGCCCCAAATATTTAAACAACCCTGGAATTTACAACATGAAGGATTGCTAAACTTAGGCCAGATCTAGCCTGACCTCCTGCACAGCAAGAGCAAAGAGTCTTGTCTAATATCTGCATCAGCTCAGCTTCTGTTTGAGCTGCAGCAGTTCAGCTCTTGGCAGGATAACCCCATTCTGGTCAGACCAAAATCACTTCAGACCTAGGCAAACTGTTACAACACTCAGAAACGCTTGCAAATTTATACTTAATCTAACTTTTTACAGTGTCTTCAAAGTTGCACATTCTGATGCGGGCAGAGAAATCTAACCAAAGTTGTTCAAAAGAATACAATTTGATGGCTCCTGATCGCGTTCCAATGGCCATAAGGCGGAGAAACGGGCTATAGCCCAGGGCACTGGGTTGGTGAGGAAATCCATGTTCCACAGTCTGGTAGAGAGAAAGAAAAATCATGATCAACAGTACATTCATGGGCATCGTTGTATACAGATAAAAATCAGAAGTTAAACATGGCATGGCAGTCTGAAATACAGCACTGAACGGCAGCTTTTTCTTTTGAAAAGCATTCAAACACAGGTTAAATTTGCTGAACAACAGCCTAAGGGTGAATCTATTCCAAGAACGCCTGGCTCCACAGAAGTATAACAGAAACAAAAGAGAAATACTCTGAAAACAGTAACCCAAGCAGCTCTTTATGTTAAGATTATAAATAATTCTGCATAAGCACAGCTTACTCAGTCACCACAATACACTCCATCACTCCACATCAACTTCTGTAAACCAACCGCTCAGCACAATTTCAAAGTCTGACACAATTAATGCATATTGTAAGGTCTGCTTTATCTGCCAAATTCCAAAAAGGTCAGCCTTCATGACCTCCTCTTGTTGACTGACACCAAGAAATGGTGCAAAGCTATGAAGAACTATTGAGTGAACATCAGTGTTCATCAAGAAAACTAAACAGATTTCCTAAGTGGCATTCAGGAAAACTAATGTAACCGCTACCTGTTTTTCAGACGTAGCACAAGGAACAGTGGAATTTAATGAGAGCAGGAGCCTGCTGGGCCACCTCAGACTAATTCAAAGCCATTTGGTAATGAAAAGATGTCAGTGACCCTCATGAGGTTGTATGTTGCTTAGGCTTACTGGCTTCCCTAAAGTGGAGCAACATTTGGAGCACGTTGCACACACCACACTTAGCACGGCCAATGTATTTACACACTATGGAATAACATTCTGCCATGCTTACAGGATGCAACTAAGGTGCTTGTAAAATAGTTCAGTCAAGTTTTTAGAAGTGCTCATGTACAGCTATTATTGTTTAGACAAAACCAGTATGCACGAGTGTTCAACAGCATAAAGCTATGTAAAGAGGGATTTGCGTGCCCTAAGATTAATAGGGCTACTTCCTGAAAAATATTGTTACCCTTACAGTCCCAGCTTCTGGAAAACGTGTTCTTCTAAGGAAAGTTGGTCAGCTACAGAATAGGAATGTGTTCTGAAACAGCCAGAGGACCACTCACACAAAATAAGACAAAAAAACCCAAAACCAAACTAAAACTGAAGAATAATCAGAGAACCCTCCATCTACAGAAGTAAGCACTTGCACCTAACTCCCATCCTCATTTCCATCATGTCTTTGAGACAGAGCTACCACACCACTTGACTTCATGGCTTATTCAACCTAAAAGTAACACCTGGACTTTATGCCCTGCATAGCAGTTTCCCAACTTAATCCCTTGCAGGAGAATCAAATAAAGCCAGTTTCATTTCTGTGGTCATGCCATTAGCTTGAGGGGCTCCCAGCTGCTACAGAGTTTTACTGTTCAAAGACTGCTCAAAGATGCTGTCATAGGAGGATACGGCCGACTGCATAGTCTACCAGATTGCTTCAGTTTTAGCCATTTGATCACAATTCATAAATTCTAAAAATAGACCTCCTTCCTCTAAATCATCAGTTACCCCAGTCTCAGGTGCTATTAGGGGAAGACGAGCCATTTTAGGAGATATAAAATTGGAAATATTGGAGCATTTCCTAATTTTCTGCTTGTCAACTCACAAGACTGGGCAAAAGAGTAGTTCCTAATTTTTAACCTTTTGTATATAGCAAATCAAGATTAGTACTACTGGCTCCAAGACCACTGAGTTTATTTCCCTTTATGACAACTTAATCTCCAGCTTTACTTATAGTCTAAAAAGTTAATTTAAGTGTTAAGTTTGTATTATTAAAAACAATTTTTGAGAAGTCAATCTTTTTAATGTCACCCTTGAAGCTGTTGCTAACCACCCTTTGCTTAGTTACACATATAAAACTTCCTAGAGGAGACTTTATGAAATTAGGAACTTATCTATGGACTCAGAATTGAAACAGGGCAGTTTTCTAATTCAGCCCAGGCAAAGAGGAACTTCCCTGTACCAAGGTAGCTACTGAGACAACACAGAAAACCTTCCTAGTTCTCAAAGTTGGAGGAGTATGAAGCTATGGTATACAATTTTGGGAAGAAGATTCAGGGTAACATGTTATCTTAACAATAAATCAGACATTTAATTGACTCAGATGTAGCACGGGCAATAGACACCAATTCCACTCTCCCTCAAAACAGAGCGAGGAACCAGTGTAACTCCACTTAGTTTTAGTTTCAACTTGTTCACAGTCGCTGCGCTGTGTCATCAGCACAACTAGGTGCCATTTTCAATGAAATATCAATTAATATTCTGAGATTCCTTCCAGCCCAGAAGATAAGGCTTTAGCCATAATTCTTATAATACAAAACTATGATTTACACAATACTGTACTGCTTAGTAGGATGCTGTCAATACTAGCTTTAATATTGTCCTAATTATAGCTTGGCTTAGATGTGTTAACTTGTAAACACATTAGACAAGTCAATGAAAGATTTAATTTTCAAGTATGAGACCTATGAACTGCCTAACAGTGCGTACCATGCAGTAATAATAATAAGAGGGAATTTTTTCTCCAGGTTTTTCATCAATAGAAAATTTGAAGTACCTCCCCATCCCATAGACAAATTTGCAAAACCTACAGTAACTATTACATCCAGGAGTAAACTGTTAGTAAGAGAAGGCCACTGCAGAAAACAGTACCACATGCAGAAGCACAAGAGAGTATTAGCAACAACCACAGTGTTACACAACTGCTTATGCAGAAAAGTCAATGTACTAATGGTTTCTGACAGCTTTGAATCTTCAACCAGGATGCCCATACGATGTAACAAAGATAACTCCCTCCCACGTTGTTCATTTGTTTCCACATCCAGGCAAGAAAGGCATCAGGGTGGCTTTGCAGCTGTATTTGACACCACCAGGGCCAGGCATTCACATTTGCTGTACTGATTACCCAGATCTTTTTCTAGCACTTATTTACACCCAGTGTTAAATCACATCAAGTTAGCTTTTCAGCTGGCCACCTTTCCTCCCCTCTCTCTGGCAGCTTCCATCAGCCAGTCCTTTCACCTGCTCAGCAGGTAAACCCAGCCAGGGGGGCAGAAGGCAGCAGAGGTTACAATGGAGCCTTTCAGCAGAGCTGAAATAAGAAACTGGAGTGCCCACAATGTGCCCTCCTGTTCAAAAGGGCCTTTGTTTCTTTGAGAAAAGGTAGGAGCTTTCGTTTTCATTTTCCTCAGATCACAGATTTGTCAGAGTCAGTAAAAGTAAGCCTGATGTCAGCAGCATTAACTAACAGAAATGCTTCATGTCAGTCATATTTACTGCAGGAAAAATGTGGCCAAACCTAACAGTTGTTCCCAGCCCACACCAAAGCTGTGCAGATGAAATTCAGTGCTTCTTTCATTTCTCTCCACTTCTCCTCTGAGACTGTTTTATGACAAAGCAGAGACAAACCCAACCACAGGCAATATAAACCCCGTAACTTTGTTAATGTGTCTTTTGAAGAAACAATGAAGCCTATATGCATTAAATCTACTTTGCATAGACACTAATTCAGATTTAAGGTAAGCTATCCATCACACCCATTAGCAAAGGGTTAGGAAGAATGAAAAGAGAGTGGAAAAAAAGAAAAAACACAAAGCCATAAATTAAATGCAATGTTCCCAGTTTGGTAACATCCAGCTGTAAGACAGGCTGGTTCACCTATGTGTTACCCATCATCTAGTCTGACAATGCCAGCCTGAACATGTTTGTTCTGCAGGGCTTGGACTGAGCCAAAAGCATCCAAATACTACTTCCAAAGCAGGATAAACTTAAAGAAGCAGACTGCCAAGTCCACATACCTTATCCTTCATTCTATCCACTGAGCTAAAAACAGATTCTTGCAACAGGTACACACAAGTATGGGAAGTTCTTACTCATACAGAGAAAGAGATATGCAAAGCTAAGTGACAAACAGAATTTAGGAAGGTGTTTTTTTGAAACAAAGACAAAATGTTTGAGGACAGTTTGAAGAACTAGCCAGTCCTTTAAAACCACCTGGACCACCTCTTACCTGGAACAGAAATGCCAGAGGGAAACAGTAAAAAGATTGCAACCTATTTATACTTGCGGGAGCAAGCAAACAAACGAAAAAATCTACCACCAACAATTAAAAATATTTTTTCAATTGAAGTCCATTACTAGGTCAGCATGGCCAAATAGATTCCATCACATTAACACTAAACTTGCCTGGCATCACGCATTCACATTCAACTTCAGGGTAAACAATAAAATGAGGGCAGGAATCCCCAGCACTTTTAAGGTACAGACCTTCCGTTTAGTCACTACCAGCACCACACCGAAGAGGTGCAAATATACCATGCGATTTCCCTGATCAGCAGCTTTATAGCCCCAGAAAATATTTCCCAAGCAGGTTCTTAACCAGAAGTGTTTCAAAGACCTCAAATAACAAGCGTTTAGAAACTTGCTTACCAGCACTAATGTGCTTGCTTTACTAGCACATTAGACAAGGGCAGTCTTGGCACAGGAAGTACCATGTTTCTTGGCTCCTCAAAGCCACAACCTTCAACAGGTCAGAATTAAGGTCTGACTTTCCCAGATCTTCGCAGTCTACCTAGCTGTGAGTAGATGTTTATTGCATCAAAGGGCAGAGGTTTTCAAATGATTCATTATCTCTGGAAATACTGAAATGGGACACACAAGACTGGGGAAAAAAAAAACAACTTTATGCAAGAAAACGTCTAATGTGAAAGATTCTGGTGTAATGTTCATTCTCTTTCCGATTCGTGTTAGAAAAGAACAAAATACTGTGCCTTAAAAGTGCAAATGCATTTTTGCAAGGCCTTTAATTACCAGGTTGTTTATGAGAGTAAACCACTAGGAAGTGTTCAAACTAGTCCTCTCCCTAGAAACACGACGCAGCATTTACCTTCAGGACTGAATCAAATGGAGTGACAAATCCTCATGCCAACTTCTAATATATTTGGAAGTTTCCCTCTGCTGCAAAAGCTAGTTCTTTCAACCTTGTTTTGCATCATCCAAATTAGTCTGTCTCTGGCAGGTAAAGCTTAGCCAAATATCCTCATAAGCAAAAGGCATATTCAAGGAAGAAACATCCCTGAAACAGCAAAGGTTTTTCCAAAGTATATGCAATTGTATAGGCTTAAAAGCAATTCTGAGCCCTGGGACGTCTTTTCTGAAGCTGACACTGTGTTCAGCTAAATGCAGGCATCTCAATCCTGGTCTTCATTTACTGAGTTTCTTACTGCATCTGCACTAGCATTTCCTCATGGCAGCAAGCAGAAAACAGGCCTGAAGCACTCAAGTTCCTTTTGTCTCCCCAATGGGAGGGAGGTATGCATGGAAACGGTGTGGTTTAGTACCAGATTACATTAAATGATTCATCTCAAATATCCAAAGTTCCACTATAAGTATATATAGCATTTTAATGAATCAAGGAGGTTATTTCCTAGGCTGACTTCATTTATCCATTATACTTTTCAGCAAAATTCCATTTAAACCTTGGAAATACAAAACCTACAAATACATTTCTGATAGCCAATGAAGGTGCAAGTAGTCATTAGCCTAGCGATGAATATGAGGCATTTACAAAGACGAAAGCACTATAATCCTGGCCAGGGCTCAAAAGAAAAATGCCCAGAGTGCTGGATAGACACCACAGCCACTGCCCTTTCCTCTTCAGAGAGGAGAGGAAAAAAACTAGGTACAGATTCAGACTAAGATAATAGCAAATTCATTATTAATGGCCATCGTGCTGCCTAGGTGCCACCACATTTCTACCACAGACTTTTAAATTCACCTTTAAAAACAGAGGTGTACTTAGAAACCCAAAGTATAATCACAAAGAACTCCAGCTTCAGCTGCATCACAAGCTGTGGCTTATGCATCTCGTTAAAAAAATGTTTACTTTCATAACGGTACTGCAAAGACTATAAGTAGGCACAGCACATAGCAAGACAAACTACAGAACACTCAGAGTATATAAAAGCTTCTGTGAAGATCTCTTCTTTCAGCAAGTGCCACTCAACAGCACGACAATATCCTTTTTCTTAAAAACAAAAGCCAGAATTGAGAACATGCTAGTGAGCCTAAAGAAAACTAGTCAGGCACATCAGGGGGGGGAAAAAAAAAAAGAACATAATTGAGAAAGAGAACAAACCACCTCTCCTAAATTTAACTTTTACACCCACACTCAAGTAGTTCTTCCATCCCTTTACACAGCGCAGAGGCTCAGGATAGATTTGCCTTGCACACGTATGCACTGAAGTTCAAGGAAAGCGCTGTACCTTGTTAAACTGGAAAAGGTCGCGTTTAAGCCTCTCTCTCACTGGATCATGTCCGGGTCTTAAGAACCTTCTCATCTTCCTCACTGCAGTATCTTGGCAGCAAAAATCCTAACAAAAAAAACCAAACAAAAACCAGAGCCATATAAACAAAAGCAGCCTGAGAAGAGAAACAAGCAGAAGTAGGTTATTTATTTTGGTTTAGCAGCTAACACAAATCAACCAGAGCAGAATGAGACAACATTGCTATCGAGTAACTAAAACTCGATACCACAGAGCAGCACCCCTGGTGCAGAACTTACACAATACCATTTTCACACTGCTAGAGCAAAGCAGTACAGATAAGCCAAGAGGATTTTAGAAGAGGTTTTACACTTGGCCATTTTGTGAACACTTCGGTTGACCTCGTCCAAAATAGAAGCAAACAAAACTGCAGCATTTGCATAAACATTTAGACAAACCCAATCTACAGGCTAACTCCCATGCTCACAGGCATTATTGACCAGTATCAGTTTTCACCCCAGGTAACCCTTCAGCTATTGTGCTAAAAAGAGAAAGAATCCCATTTTCAGCTCACTCCATGGGTATGGCAGAAAGGGTGCTGTGCTGTCTGCAGGGTAGCTGCATTAATTATTAACTTGCTTTTGTAAAATATCAAGCCTAACTCCCTGCTCAAGGTGGGGGTAGGGGAAGGAAATTTTGCACCTGCAGTTCAAGGCGCAGTGAGAAGCACAAGCCTTTCAGTATATCTCACCGACTTGTCTCTCACAATACCAGGAGGATCCAAGCAGGACAAATCAGACCTGACTTACGACCTAACCATCACGCTGGGGAGACCAGGCTACAGCTTCGTATTCTGTATAGCTCAAGGGATTCTTTGTCACATCTCCCCTCTGTAGAGCTAAGTGCTAAGTGGCAAGTAAAACCCTGCCAACTGAAAAGCAAAGGTTTGAATCGCATCCTGACAACTTACCTTGGCTTAAGTGTTCCTGTCTGCTCTGGCCAACTTTCACAAGCTCCAGTTTCCAGTGTATAGACAGCTCAGCTGTCCACAAATCAGCTACTGGACACTCCAGTCAGTATTTTATTTTAATTTGTTGGACAGGAAATTATAGCAACTTACCAGCTACTCTGTACACAACACACATGCACAGTGGGGGCCAGAACTTCTGAGGCACAATGAAGAATCAGTATAGATACTCTATATTAACCCATCATCAGAAGAGGTGCATAGAATCACAGACTGGTTTGGGTTGGAAGGGACCACAAGGATCATCTAGTTCCAACCCTCCCGCCATGGGCAGGGACACCCTACATACACAGGTGGGGAACAGGGGGGAGAAGGCCAGTGTTGCCAGGGAAAACAAAGGACCAGGAGCACCAAAGGGGACTGTCAAGTGAACAGAGGGCCTTGGGTCCTTGTTCAAACTGTGAGACTGGAGGGTGACTGAGGGAAGAGAGCTTTCACAGCCTATCTGTACAGATGAGAGCAGCAGAGCCAGCAAGCAAGGTGGCTATCTGTTCACTCCTGCCAATAAAATAACGATGGCCTTTTGACTTAAATCAGCCAGACATTTCTGAGGAGCTTGAATTGTTTTTCAAATGGTTTCTAGCAAGGCCCTACCAGCTGTGAAGGACCTAAATAAGGAAATGGTATTATAAACAGGATGTTCCATAGCCATATTTTGAGAAGACCCTTTAGAAACTCCCTAAGCTAGAGCTGGTACCTCTTTGTTGCATCACCCTCCTTTTACCTTTCCTGCTCACGGTCCAGAATCTCCAGCCACCTACACAGTACTGTCCGGAGCTCACTAAGAGGACTGCAATGCAGTCCTGGTTCAGAGGACCAGAAGATCACATCAGCACCAACAGCCTGAGTCACTTAGTCCTCACCTAGGATCACCAGCATCTCCACTCACCATGCAGAACAGTGGCTCTGAGCCACAGGCATCTGTGTGTGTGAACCATGCCATCAGCACATACAGGGGTGAAGAATCTGCACAGAAATACATATAGCATAGGACCCCCCAAAAAAGAGGAAGAATTAAAGTGTAGTTTACTTGGAAAGCATATTCTACAATGACTTAAGTACCTCAACTGAAACTTCAAAAATTGTATCAGATCATAAATCTTCTTTCACCAGACATTCCTGAGAGAAAGGGGGACATATTTACACAAGGCTATATTTACTTTAAGTTAGCAAAAAGCTACAGAGCAGTGACAAGCTGCTGTGCTATGCAAGAGAGCACATCACACCCATGTATAACACACAGTTTGCCCTTAGCCAGACAACGAAAGTGCCAAAGAGACGCACCCTTTCCCAGTGTCAGTCAATATCCTGGACCTGTTAAACTAGGCAAACCCACAGAGAAACTCTACTAATTATCTTCCCCACTTTAGAAAAGAGACCTCCTCAGCTGTGACAGCAGAGAAACTCATGAGCAAAGTTACAGAGAAGAGCAGGCTTGATTTGAGACACACACAACTTTATATTTAACACCCTGCTAGAATGTTTTATCCTGAAATATTAATTGCATCTAGAAGCATGCTGTTTTAACCTGCTTATGCAAGAGATCTAGCATTCACACTCCAACCCACATCAACTTGCTCAACTGGCTAAGGAACATAGCAGTTCAGAATCAGGCAGCAACTCACTTGAAGAAACATCATCCTGTCAAGCTGATGTGTCCATTACAATCAGAGAAGGCATGCTACGAAAGTCATCTCTCATTGACTTGTATCAGAGTTTTGCACCTGACCAAAGAGTTCCTGAATGTCACAGTATGAGGGGGGCTGAGAGGAAAAGCAGTTTTGATCAAAGGCAAAGAAGGAACAGCAAAGAGAATGGCATCCACTGCAGCACACATTGTCCAAGCAGCATTGTTACTACAAGTTTGCAAGGCTCCTGACAATCAGAAGAATTTTCATTTTAGTACAATAAGCAAGTGCCTTTTCCAATTCTAGAAAAATAAAAAGACTCCACAATCTGTATCACTTTATCTTCCAGATGCACATTTACATATTAGCAGACCCATTTCTCTCCCACACACCTTTGGTATCCTACACAAAACTCCAATTCCACGTGCTCTGCAGTTATATGCCAGTCAGCATTTAAAACCATATGGTAACAGTTGTGGCTACCAGTAGCCAGAGATGAATTCTCCAGTAGCCTCTGAAGCCATGCCAGGTCTGCATGTATCTAATGTTCTTATTTGCCAGGGAAAAAAATTCTTCAGGCTTTCAAAGATGAGCCTTTTACCAGAAACTATGTGCAACATTCTCTTCTAAGATGCATTGAGGTCAGCTCTTCATAGGCAACAATAGCCTAAGGCTGAGTCAATCCCAGTTTTGCTCATATTCAGTACAGGGACAGCTGACAGCAAAGTTCAGAGGGCCCTGTACATCGAGCTCCTGCCGCTTCGTTAGCTGAATGCTTAGCTAAATATGAGGAGGTACCCTTTTTCACCTCGTTTGATTAGATCCAGCCAACAAAAGTTCTTCACTATTCATATGGAAAGGCAATGAAAGCATGAGTTGCAAGATGATCCTGTTTCCAATCACAGACTAAGGAGCAGTTAACATCAAAACCAGATTTCATTCTGGCTTCCTTGCTCAGCTCCGTTCATTTTAGATGTTGAAAGTTATGGCAAGTACACATGCCACGTCTCACGACAGACCCATATTCAACAGAAGGCCAAATAGTTCTTCCTAGGAGAAGCATTAATTGTTCCTCACTGCTGTGTATTAGTAATCCCAGGGCTCCACATTGTGCTTTGTCTTCATGGCTTTCGCACGCAGCAATGCGTCTTGGTGCCCATGCACAGCTTGCCAAGACACTCTCCATCAACTAGGCATGGGCTGAGGAGGGGATTACCCTTTGTAGAAATTTATTGCGATTTTTGCTTATGTCCTCCCATGATAGGGGAAATTCCAGCCAAAAGTATAAGAAAACCAACGTTGTAAGTCCCAAACACACAAGTTAATCCAGTCTTACGAGACAAGGAAACCCATGTCAGAAGTTTTTACTACGTAGACAGTATTAAGTGTGGAAACGGTCTCAGGTTAACCCCACAACAAAAACATTCCCATAATGAGTTTATTTGGCTCACGTAGGAGAGTTGCAAGGTACCATCTGTGTGCTTCCTAGGCAACCTTTACTCAGCTGGAACAGGTTTTCAATGGATAAGGTCCAACAACTTTCTTTTCAAAATGCCATCAAGTATCTCAAGAACTCTTAAATTTTGCCTTGCTTTATGTCTCCTTTTCATTCCTTCCTCATTGCCCCTTCCTGCTTACAGGTCCTTAAAGGGAGAACTTCTACCTATGCATCTGATAATACTTTATCAACTCTGCTAAAATAAAAGAGGGCTTATCAACAAGCTTTGTTTGAACTGTGAGCAGTTAGTGCTCCTATAACAAACAGTCACCACCATGGCCTTGTCTGAACTAGGTTTCCTCCTGCACCCAGAAGTTTGCCTTGTTCCTCTTACCAACACAGCCAGCAGCAACAGAACAGAAAACAGATCAACTGCAAAGGAAAAAGTTATTCCTTAACACCAGTGATCTCACAACACCAAAAATGACCAAAGCATCATTTAAATACTAGTCTTATCAAGTTTATTGATTACAGGAGCCATCAGACTGATCAGACATGACTCATCATGAAATTACAAGTTTAAGAACACTTTTAGCTTGAAATCAATGAAACAACCCCGGCTATTCTTTAACTGGGCCATCACTGTAAAGTCATCTTTATAATCACACTCAGCTGAAACACACTATCAAGACAGATACTAAAGAAGAAAGCAGAAGCCAAGCAGAACAGCTAGAACAAGTGAAAGAACAGTTGTAGTCGGAAGTGTAAGATACCGCCTCCTTTCCCAGGGATGAGGCCTCTCCAGGAAGATTCACTAACAAAATTAATCACAGTTTAACGAGACCATGCAGATCTCCCCCTTACACAACGCAGCCGCTGATGAACTGCTACCCCCCCAGCACTCGCAGTTTTGTAAACAGGAGAGCGTTCAGACGCACCTTGCACACAGTAATCAGGCACTAGCAGAGAGGTAAACCAAAAGATCCTCCTGTAAAATAGATTTATTTTTGTGAACCTTGAGAAACAGCTAAAAAAACCTGAACGAACTGTGTAAACACTACCTGCAGGTGGCCACCCTCCCAAACCAGAGAAAATATTAAACAAAAGATCAGAGATAGATTCCCCAAGAACTCCTGGAAAATAATTGAGAACCAATCACACAGATCAGGCAAGTTCAAGTTCACATACTACTTCACAGCTTTGTGCTTGAAGTCAGCAGGGACCGCCCACTTGCAATGAATTTACTAATTGTGCAAACCTTGTGTGTCACTATGACTTCTATTGTGTTCTGCTTGTCATGGGAGCATGACAACATGAAGTTTCAAAACTCTACAGCAGAACAAAGTCTTTGCACTGAACGACGTTACTGCACATGATGCAAAACTTTGTATGCTTCTACTGAGGAGCGTGATTCAAATGGACGAGCGGCCTGTAACTTCGGAACATCACTTTACACACACATGGTGGGTCAGTGGAGCAAACCATGAAAGCATTTTCTTCTTAAAGCAACACAAACAGATCTAGCTAGAAGACACTTTTAGATGAGAATTGGAGTTTCCATAGAATTTCTGCGCAGAAATCAAACTTTTGGCTACCACCAGTGCCTCCTCTGGTAAACTATTTTAAAGAAAGATCAGGCTACTAGCAGCATCGCGTATCTTTATTGCCATGTACTACATGCATTACATTACACATGTTAACAATCCCCTACTCTCCAACATCTCTCAAGCCTTTGTCAGCCAAGGAAAAGTGACATCACATTAATGTGCCAAAAATCCACTAGAAGACAGAGGAATCTCAACCGGTTTAACTCCTTCAATAACGTTCTTCAGTCAGTAGTTACAACAGATGCAATTTGTTCAAAACCAAGTAAAAGATGTTCCTCAGCACCATCCATGAAGATATCTGAGAACTCTTCTCCCTTTTCAATACAATCAACTAAACGAAGCCCCTCAAGTAGCTACAAGCAGCACTGAGCAGGATTAGGGCTGCTCACTATTTGCACAGATCATCCTTGTCCCCTTCGTAAGCCAGGCTGCCTTTACAAGGAACGTGCCAGAACGCACGGAGAAGCCTTGGGATGTACCACCGCTTTGCATTCCACTTGCCAGAAGCACCAGCTTCCCGAATCAAAGCTAAAATCACCAGGCAGCTGCTTTGGGCACACAACTTCAGCTGGGACTTGGTAAAGCAAGATATTCCAGTTGACTGCAGTGCTCGCAGATGACTACAGAGCAGCACTCCCCATCAAGTAACACCTTACGATGGACAACGTTTACTTTTATTGTCTCAGTGAAGCTGTCCTCCTATCTTGCCACCACCCTCACCGAGCGTAAAGCCTCGTGCCGCGGAAACGCAGACCCAGAAGTCTGCTTCAACTGCTCTACACCATTAACGCCACTAAATACAAACACAAAACTCTCTCCAAAGCCAAGGTTAAGGCTCACCTCCAGGAAAGGAGATGTTAGCAACCAGCTTGTTCCCACACAACTGCAGGGCAACCTGAGACAAAGGCTAAACAACCTGCTCCACCTTCTAGTTTCACCTGCTTGCTGCCTTTCAGAAGTAACATGCTCCTCGCCCATCACACTCCTACAACTTTGGGGAAGGAAAAAACCAAATACCAGTAGCATGATATATTTAACGCGTATCATGAGATTTAAGGAAGAAAATAAAAAAAGGAATAAAAGAAAACGATAACAGAGGGTCCCAGAGGAGACATTGCCATTCTTATTAATCACAGCTGCTTCGAGCCAGCCGTAGCAGACGGAGCCCTCCGCGGCCCGGCTGCAGGCAGGGACATCTCCCAGGGCAGGACGAGCAGCAGCAGCAGTGCGAGGGGCCGCTCCGGGCCGGCTCCCGGGCGACCGCGGCTCTTGCAGGAGCTTCCGTGCCGGGGCCGTTCCCAGCAGCCCCCCACGGCGGCCGAGCGCCCCGGGAGCGGCCCCGGCCCGGCCCCACCGGCCCCGAGGGTTAAACCAGGAAGTCAGGGA
>VWZZ01006495.1:345249-356413 GCA_013399095.1 Psophia crepitans | reverse complement strand
CCACGGGGCCGGGACTTCGCACGGAGCTGAGGGAAGGTGCCCACCCTCCTGCGAAAAAGTAAGAGACGGAAAGGCTTAACAGAAAGTTGGAGCCTTGGTTGCAAAGAGCCACACAACTGCTGCTGTCCTGCTGCACCGCAGCCAGCCCCCGACCTACCGCAGGGAACAACAGCTGAGCGAGGAATCAGCAGTTACATGCAGGGCAATGGCAGTCCGAGGTCTGCCAACCTCTCGGCATCCATGCAAAAGCTTGGAAGTACCTCTGACAGGGGCCAGGAACAGTCAATGTTTCAGCCAAGCTTCCAAAAATGATGTTTTTCAATTAAAATATTTGTTTCTGTCATCTTCTTGCAACATCCAGCTGATTTGCATGGCGGGCCAAAATGAAGCAGTGGTATCAGTCTGCATCATAATCCCAGCCTGGTAAAGGCACCGTCAGATGTTGTGGTGCTGAGCGAGGCAGCCACAGTTTCTCAATCCTCCCTGCAGTGGTTATTAAATTGTAATTGTTACGTGCTGAATCAGGGAGTCTCTGCCCCAGCGAAACTCACTGGGTGGCTCTTGTAGAGTCCATCGATACAATTTGACCTTGGCATAAGCAGATGAGACTGATTGAAATCAACAGGACTGAGTTTGACCTAATTCCAGGACAAATGTGAGCCCTGTGGGTCAGACCGGAGCTCTTCTGGCTGCGTCTGTTCTTAGGAACTCTCTTCCCACTGCCTTTAATCTGTAAAACAGTCTGGGAGAATGCTGAGGGCACAGACCGGAGCTGCCAACAACCCTGGTGTTTGAAGAGCACTATCAGAGCAAAAGCACTGCGGAAAGGAGGAAGAGGAAGGGAAGGGTGGTGGGAGGAGCTGTCAGACCCTCACCTGAGCAGAGCCCTGCTGACTTCCAGCATCTGATAACTGGGGTGTGTGCACGGAACAGGACCAGACGCAGTGCTTGCAGCAGATCCCGTCACCTTGGGCTACGATACCTCTGACCATGCAGGAGGAAGAGGGCAAGGCATCGTGTGCCGACAGGAACTGCACACGGACATAGGGACTCCTCCAGGCTCTGAGTCACGCTGTCCTCCCAGGGAATGGGGCAGCAGATGGATGCAGACACAAATAGCTGTAGGAGCGGGGTTATGCAGCTACAGAGTCGTATGACCATGAGCAGGCACTCACCAGCTGGTGTACTGGGCTCCCAGTAGCCTCCCCAAAGTGTCTCTCTCTGCATAACTTATTAATGCTTCTGGCAGAATTAAGAACCACACTGAGGAGCTTGCACTGCTGGAAAAGGCTTTTTTATTGCTTAGCCTTCTCCCCATCTCCAAAAGGAATTAAAAAAAGTACCAAATAAAATGCATTTAAACCAGTTGCTATTACAGTTCCAAAGAACCTCGATACCGGACACAGCCATGCTCAGCACACTTCTGTTCATTGAGCAGACTTTCTGGCACCTACACTGACACTTTTGCATAGAGGCTAAAGCAGATTTGGTACCTGGATATCCTGGTGGAAAGCTCCCACAGTAGGGGCTGGAAAGCAATGATGTCCTCAGTTTGGAGCACAACAGGACTGGAAGGCTCACGAGGAATTTGTAGCTTCTTTTCCCTTTCTTTACTCAGGGATCTCTCACTTGCAAAAGAAAAGACGAGGATCCACAGCCAGGAAAGTGGATGTCAGGCTAAAACAGCAGGGGCTGTGGTACAGCCCTGGTGAGACTATCAGGTACAGCGTGCCGGTATCGCTGGTGAACCTTTAATATGGCATAATGCTGTGCAGCCAAGACACACCTCAGGACAGCCGCTGCAGCATGAGGCCGGGGTGCCACCTACAATGCTCTGGGGTCTTCTATGACCTCCAGCTGACAAAATAGCTTTCAAGGCACAGTTCTCTGCTCTCAAGTGCCTGAAAACTTTACTCCAGGTAGCTGAGTTTTATGCTGTGCCTTTTCCAAATCACAATCTGATCTGACGGTTGTTGGTGCAGCTGAATGACAGAGGCTCAGGACACCACCACTGATCTGATCAGCTTATTTTGTCCCTGATTGACCTCACTGACTCTCCAACCATTGGACTGCTGTAGCACAGTGGTTAACGTGTGACAAGAGGATCACAAGCAAAATGTTTTCTAATGGTTCACAGATCAGCCCAAGATGACACAGAAAAGGCAGACTAGTGGTCCACGCGATGAAAAAGCTGAGGAACCAATGACTTCAGGAACAAAGCAGTCCAGAAATGCACACATTTGTTTGCTGTAAATTTTGCCATTATGCCTGAGCCATCTAGTTGGCTGAAGTCTGTAACAGCAGTTAAAAGTGGTCAACTACCCAAGGTTCCAGTTATCACAGGCTCTATTTTCTGTAGTATTTCATTAATCAAGAAAAAAAATCCTGAGTAAAGCTCTTCCCTTCATCCCATGCCATTTCTGCAAGTGACAGCAACTTCAGTTATTAACATCAACTGGCAGCTTGAATTCCTTTAGCGAATAAAAGGCAATTTCTCCATGATCCACCAGCGCAAAGACCACCGGGACGTCCCCACTCTGATACGAAACCTGCTTCAAAGCCCGAAGGGATGGAATCTGCTCGTCAAAGCTGCAGAGAGAAAAATATCCCGTTGTTCTCAAAGCAAGAAGAATATAGAGATAAAGTTGTCCTGGCCAACAACCACAACAGCTCACTTTGGGCTTAAGAGTTGCTGGTGACCCTTCCCACCCCTTTCAAAGCAGGAGGCTGCCAACCCTCAGAGAGTATACACTGCATTCCATGAACTGGGAGCTGTCAAATCCTTTGCCAAAAACAAGGGCAACTGCACGCTGCTCCACACTGTGCCTATCAGATGCAGCTCACAGGGCTACTGGCAAACTGCCAATCCAGTGCACTCTTAATAGCTTCGTGCTAGGAGGATCTTTAGGTTGCTGGGATCAACACCTGACCTGCTTTTTACTCCTTTCAATTCTGCCGAGTCTGCTTGCTCGTGAATGAAAATATTTATGCAGCACCCATCATCCTACTTGCTCATGACAGACCTTTGTAAAACGGCATTACCACCTTGCCTGCTCTGACTACTACAGCTGCGGAGAGCAGAGGAGGAACAGTTCTACTATACTGATATTACAACAGGCAGGCTGAACTCTGTACCTGCCTGAGGAGTTTGCTAGATTCTGGTTCCAGCAAGAAAGGGGACACCTATCCTCTGTTCGTACTGATCTTAAAGTTACATATGACAAAGATCAAAATACTAAACCCATGGCCTCGAGCCTGTAGCGAGCTCTGGGCAGGGAGGTCTGCAGAAATCCATAGGGGTCTGCACTGGCTGAGGATTCAGGCACCATACGGCTCCTTGCAAAACTGAGCTCTACGTGAGTTTCACCAGCACTCCATAAATAACAGCCATGGCTTCTTATTCCTGACTCCAGTAATAGTCAGACATGAGCAGAACCAGATGACCAAATAGTGTGGGCTGAGCGCAAGGGCTGAGGGAATTGTCAGCCACAGCCTCCAACAAAGGAGGAACTGAAAGAAACAAAAAATTCTGGGCAGGACCACCCTCAAGGGACGATGATCTGTAAAACTCACAAGATGCTGGGTCATTTACAGCTTCCACAACAGCAACTGCTGTGTTCAGAACACAGCATCAGACCCACGCGTACCTCCGAACACACATCCTGACATATGGCTTCCCAGGGTTTGTCTTCTTAAACCTGGCCACAGCATCTGCTTGATACACATTGAAGTCTATCTTCATGCCCTCTGGGTCCTCCTGCAGCCTACCGAAGACAGAACACATCCATATACGTATGTGATGTAGGGTACAGATACAGCAGAGGAAAGAGGGAGCAAAAGCTCTTGAAGTCTGGCTAGTTTGAGCCCTTTGAAAGGCTTCGCTCCTCAAAGGACTGACCCTGCAACTGTTCTAATTACTTTCCAGATCTTTCCTGCAGTCAGGACAGAGCAAGCTCCCGCCCCACATCTGCCACACTCCCTTCTCTGCGGCGCCCCTTGCAAGAAGCACCACTAACAGATACAGACACAACACACTGCTCTGCCCTACGAGGACTGCACACAAACACCACATACACTTTGAGGCAGGAACAGAACCAAAAGTCCCAAGGTTTTAGAATCACTGCATCAGGAATGGCAGCACATTCCAGGGATGAGGCACAGATGAAACCCAACCAAACCTCCAGAGATTACCTGGCTAGAGTGCAGAGGGAATGGCAGTAAGAGAGAGCAACCCGATGTTTAACTTGGCCTGAAATGCCCTAGCTCTGTTGCTGCAGGACACAGTACTTCACAGAAACGTCAGCCCCTCACTACCAACGCAACAGGATCATGGAACAGAGCACTGGATTCTCTCAACATCCTGAATGCCAGGCAGCTCCCAAGCTGCTGCTGCGAGCATCTCACAGACCTCACAAGCAGCGACAGGCACAAGACACCCCCACTCCCCAGCAGTTATGAGCCGGCTGCTGGATACTAACCGGGAGGCTCCATCCAGGATGTGAGAGGGCTGCAGCACACTGATCTGCTGGAGAAGCGCAGCTGGAGGGAGAAGGAACAGGAAAGGATCAGATCAACTATTTCTCTCCCAGGGCACTCCAAGACTTCAAGCAATCCACCACCACCCACAAGCCTTCCTCCTCCGACAATGGCTGGCAGCACCACAGCCACCGCTGGCTACTTCAAAGACCTCAACTTCCTCATCTCCTCCCAGCACACAGCCCAGAACACCCTGCCATTGCTTTGCATCTTGCTGGCCCTGATTTCATATGCTGAACAGCCGACCAGGAAGGACTGCAATACAGCAGGACATGGGGAACTGATTAGAAGACCTCCCAATACCCTGTTTACCCTGGCACTTGAGTGGGCTATAGAAAGAGATGGAAAATCAGAGGACAAGCTTTCTTCTCTCTCCCTCTGTCCATGCTGGGCTCCTCTGTGCCTGCTTTGCCTAGGCTTTCCATTGAGAATTTCCTTCTCAAAGTACTGTCCCCTCGACTGACGTTCGGTTTCTCCATGTCATCCCTTTTGCTGTTGCATACCAAGCAATCTTTCTTGGTACTGGGGGGCAGAAGGGGGCCCCTGTTAAGCTCCTAGAGACACTACCTGATGAGGTTGCTTCATCTGGCCGCAAAAGTGGTGTGACAGCTTGGTCCCAGAGATGTGGCGGTCGTCTCCAAACCCTCTGCTGGCTCCTCTGCTTCAAAAGGGCTTTGTACTCCTGCCAGTTAGAGCAGTGCCTCACCTCTGAGTCAGCGTTGACACTGCTCTTGTACCTGCTCTCCCTCTCTCGCTGCTCCCTTTCCTTCCGCGACAGCTTCTCCTGTTTCTGATTGATGCGTGCACACCAGCAAGCTACATCAGCCTCCCTCCCTGGCACGTTGTCTGGCAGGAGCCCGTTGTCAGGTGAGGGCAGATGTGTGCATGGCTGGTCCGGGGCTACATTTGGCAAGATGATGGTGGTAAAATCCCAGCGGGGTGCATGAGTGCCAGTGCTGCTGTCCTTGTGGCCTCCAGCCTGGCTCCTGGAGGGGCTCGGGGAGTCCTTTTGTCCTGTATCAAAAGGAACTGGGGTTGACTCCCCCTCTCCACTGCCAGCCTCCAATTCCTTTGGGTGCTCCAACAAGGGCTTTTCATCCATGGGAAGGCAGGTGGAGACTCCAGAGTCATCTTCAGCTTTTCTGGAGGTCCCTTCAGCTTCTGGAAGGTCCTCGGATACCTTATGTTTCTTCTCATGTGACCTAAAGACAGAAGCAGCAGCATAAAAGACAGGGAGAGTGTGTGGACTTTATTTGCTCAAATCCTGCAGGCTGCCAAGCCTGAAGGAAGGACGAAGTGGCAGGAGCCCCGAGACATGTCTGCAACCCCTTGGCAACCACCTCTTCGAAGGAAAGGGGGCGTTTGCTTGTGTGACAAAATGAGAAGGAAAAAAATAGCAGGCCAAAAACCAAGTAGTGAATGCCGAAGGCAGAATAAACTTCTCGGCAGTCCTGCATGAGGTTTGACTGCAACGCCCAGGAGAAGCCCAGCCTTGATCTGTACAGACACACATTCCCAAGCTGCCACGCAGCCTCCACACACCCCAGACGTATACTGACCCAAACACCTCCACGCAAACATGACTGACTTCAGCCAAACCAGCACAGGCCTGGCAGAAATCTTCCTGTCAGCACCTCTTACTGGTATGAGATTCACTCCCTGGCTCCCAGAGAAGATGGGGCAGTTTTTAAGCCAGCAGTTTTATCTCCCAGTTCCTAAAATTTTGGAAGTCCTCAGGCACAGAGTTAACACAGAGGACTTGCAGACCAGTCTCATCTTCCCTGTTTCTTAAAGGATGACGCCATCTACTGGAAATTATCATAATTATTAGCAAGATTAGTAATTATGCCAGCTTCTGTTTGCATTCGGTCAACAATTCGGCTGTGTGCAAGGCCAAGACCCAACTATGCTCTCTGCTGTACAGTCCTAGAATCTAGGCTGCACTGAGAGGGTGGGTAACTGCAGGATGGGCACTGCGGTGCCTGCAATACCTCGAAAAAAGAGCAAGAGGAAACATCTGCCACGTGTTTCTTCTGCACTGACCCCTCTACCCTTCTATTTCGGCATCTCACCACTGCAGTCGGGAAGCTCGGGGCACTTTGCCCCCGTTAGCCCTGCATGAAGTACACATGTGACAAAAGGGCACACCGCGAAGTGTTCAGGAAAAGCACTGCACTGCTTGGCGACAGCCAAGAGCAGCTGTGCCAGACAAGTCACCCACAGCACAAAGGGCTGAGGATGCTGCTCCCAAGTTGAAGAGCCTGGGAGAAGATGGAAGAAGGCTTTGGGCCACATCCTTACCGGGGGCTGGAACTCCTCCTCCTTTTGCGATTGTGTTTCCCAGAGCTCTGGCAGTGACTTTCCAGGTTCAGTTGCCTCTCGTAGGGAGACAGAACAGTGCTGTAAGGAGACACCAACACAGAGGCTGACAGCAGGGCGGGGCAGTGACTTCACCCGTCTGCTCAGCCCCCAGAATACAGCAACAAAAAACTTTTCTTCCAAGCACAGAAAAACCACAAGCAGGACCAGGATGGTCCTCAGTTCACACCCCATTTCATGTTCCAAATCACCTCCTTAAGAGGGAGGAGTAAGAAGGGGTAGAATACCACTTTTAGCCTTTAATCCTCCCAAGAGGCAGAATGCAGAGTCAAAAGTCCTCTTGTCTGCTGTTCCACTGGGGCCATGTAGTGGGCACAGGGCTGCTGAGGGTCTTCAGAGAGAAGAAAGCAGCGTGGAAAGGAAAAAATGGTTACCTGGGGTCGAATCTCAGTACAACATAACCCAGTTGCTTCAAGTGGCTGAACACCTTAGAGCAAAGGAAAGCAAAAGGGTTAAATGATGACCCTAAAACCAAACAATTTACTCCAGTTCCACTACAACTGAGTGAACACAGTGTGACACTGGCAGAGGGGAAAATGCCAGGGTTAGGACTCAAATCAAAGGCAGGGAAACAGGAACTGATTATCTGGAAGAAGGTGAGTGGGAAAAACTGAGAACAACTGCCCTTCCCTCCCTAACTATCCTACCCTGCTCTCAGCCACTGGAAGAGGTTACGTGGCAGAGGCTGGGCTCTGCCATCATCCTCCCTGCAACAGCCGGAGGTCCCAACACACCTGGTAATGTGGCAGGCTCATGGCCTCCTGGCACAGCAGGATCTCGTAGGCTTCTTGGATTGACAACGGCAAATCCCTGTAAAAGAGCTGGACAGAGCCCTGCAGGGCAAAAACTTGGTGTTTAGAGAATCACAGGTAACAAATCATGCAGCCTCACACCAGTCTCTTCCCACTGGTCCCAGCACTTTCCTTCACATGATATCCACACCTCCCCATGTGCCACCTGGATTACCTACAGCCCCCCTCCCATGCCCAGCTCCTCCACGCCCTCGTTTTAGCAGCCAGGTAAGAAGTTCCCACCCACAGTTGTCAGCTCCTGCTCCAGCGCTGCATCTGTTTGGAGGATGCAGTTGGGAGCATGACGTGTAGTTGTTGAAATACTCATTGCTTTGGGAGATCATTTTCTTTATCTTAGACAATCTCAGTGATCCAGGACACAGCAGAAATACAAAAACATTTAGGACCAGCACAACTGAGAGCGCTGGAGCCGAGGAATTGATGACATCCTCAGATGCCATCAATCGGCAGCTCCTCAGATGTATTTTCTGCAGCCCCACAGATAGCTTCCCCAAGCAACAGCAATTAATCTACAGGAGGCAGTTTTAGATCCTTCCCATGAGATGGGCTGAGGGCATCCAACTGGTCTTTTCTGCTTCTGGGGAGAGATTTTGTACTCAGCAACTGACTAAACAATTTTATTTTCATCAACTTTGTTTACAATCTATTGTTTGTCAAACTCCCAAATGTAAAAAAACCCTCACCTTTGCAGCTGGGCTTTAAGGAATGGCATCAGATGTCCATAATCTGATTAAGTTTTACTGAGGGGAAAAAGCTCCCCTTTACATCAGTGCACCTATTCTACTAACAACAGGCTTCAGTGGACAAAAAAAACCCTCTCCACAGCAAAGAAATCCAACTGAGCCCTAACTAGCATTTCTGCAAGCAGAGGAGTACTGAAAGCAACCTGGTCTCACTCCTGTCTGCCACATTTAAATGTCTTTCTGCCAGACATACTAGGAAGAAATGCCAAGTAACAACCCCAGAGATCTCTGTTTAAGTGGGTCTGTTTAAGCATGTAGAGCACTGTTGTATATTAACTGCCTCCCATTCCAACCACCTTCATGTGGAAAAATCTTATTTAGTGCCTAAATGTGGCCCTACCAAGCTGGACAGAGTTTCAGTAATTCCTACCAGCTTCTTAGAGAAGCACAGAAAAACTGTGCTAATGAACTTATGAACCCTGTCACCGCAAAATATGTAAGATATACTGGATATGGGAGGAAGTCAACTGATGACAGAGAAGGCACTGACCAGTCTCAGCTGTCCTCATTAACTGTACACCAGTTCTGAGGAAAAGGATCTCTCAATATCAAACCTTTTATTTCAATTAACTCCTGCAAGGAACAGAAGATAATGGTTTGATGTCATTTCCAGACATTCCCAGAACAGTGAGTTGTCCTACACTGTGGAATTTCAAGTCCCTTTACCTACAGATTTCAGTAGAGAAGTAATTGATATATAAATGTGTGTTTCATCACCCCCAAGCAAGAAAGTAGACAGGGATCTCAGCAGGAAACACTAACATGCTCCTCATGCTTCTTGTTCTGATAAGAACTGACTTATTAGCTGTAGTAACAGAAATTCGAATCAACTAAAACTCTCCTGGTCTCTACTGTAATATTTGATGTAGGGGTTTAAATGCGATACCAGCTGGATAAACTGGCCACCAATCCAACCAATACATGCTGTCAACAACACAGGCTGCTCTGGGAGTGCAACATATGAACCCACAGCCTGGAGACAAACAGCTCCATCAGCAAACAGGCTAAGAGAGACAATTCCCAAGAACGAGGCGTTTATCAAGCTGCCCAAACTGCAGCAGTGACCAACACAAGCCAAGTGATTTCATACTTCAGTCTAAAGCTGCTGTAGTTCCTCCAATCATTCAGGAAGGACCCAGCCCATACACAGTTACCCTACTTACACACTCCAGCAGGTACAGAGCTTCCTCAGGCAGCAGGCACTGTTTGCCACGCTCCGTGAACCCCATGGTGTGCCAGAACTTCCCCTGGAACAGAAGCACAAATCTGTGATGGGCTCTGGCTGCTCCCTGCTGTAAACCAGGCGCTCTCCCGTTTCAAGCTGCAAATTAAGGAATCTGCCAAGGTCAGCAGCAGACGATTGCACTGAATACACTCCGCAGCAGACTTACCGCAGGGGACTGTAGCTCTACAATGCCCTGTCCTGGCTTCCACTCAGCTTTCACCAGACTCCCCCTGAGAAGGTTAAAGATTAGTTCATTATTACTAGCATGTCCTACAGTCAACTCCTGTTGTAGCAACACAACAAGCTCAGGAAGGTATCGAGAGACAGCAAACTTCCAGGTGGCATTTTTATAGGGTAAGGCCTTAGAAAGACATTTGTGGATCCAGCAGTACCAGCTGAAGATTTTGTCACCACCAACTAGTGAAGAGTGTCTTTAGACAGCACGGCAGACTGTCCATAGGCTACAGCAGCCTGTAGAGATGCATGGTCATATTACATGATTGTCTGGATGCTGCCAAGACTCTCACGTCACTGAACCCCACCCACGTGTACTCATAGGAAAAATTTAATAGCTGGAAAAAGGTGGAGGGCAACTTTGTAAGAACGCAAACGTGCATTTTTAGCAGCCGGTTCAAGGAAACAGAAGGTAAGACCCATACGGCCCATCACAGACTTGCTCTACATCTTCATTCAGTACTGCAGTTTCCCCCTCTGAAAGGGAACATAAACCTTCCCAGTCGCCCCCCCTCCCTGACAGTCTCCACTGCTGACCCACACACACATTTATGGACGCACTTGAACAAACCCGGCTGTGACAACAGGGGAAGATAGCGGTCGGCACCCTGCCTGACCCGCCTGTCTGCTGGAGGTCACGATTCTCTCTCTAAAGCCCCCCGCGGTGTGATTTTACACACACAGTTTCTGTCGCTGCTGATCAATGCAGGCAGAGAAACCGTTACCAGAAAACACAGGCCAAACAGCGCACGCACGTGCTGGGAGGCAGCGTGTGAAGGTCTCCCAAGAAGCGATAAGCTCCAGGGACCAGCAGCACTGTTGAAACCCCCAAAAGCGATAAGCCAGGGACACAGGGAGCCAGGCGAACCTGCGCAAGGCCACGCACGAGCATCGGCAAGGGGCTGTTTGCAGAGGCTGCAGGACTATGCACACACCTCAGAACACTAAGGGGCCTTTGAGGGGCTTCCTGAGCACCCACCTCGGAGCCACGGATGTGCCAGCACGGCCCTCTGCCCCTCAGGGCACAGCCGGGCCCGCCGCCGCGCTGCTGCTCCCACCGGGGAGCGGCGGGCCGGGGAACCGAGGGGACGGGCAGGGAGGAACGCTGCTAACGCCCGCCGGCTACGAACAGCTCGGGTATACTCGTACCAGTACCTGAGCGGACAGCAGCCGTGCTCGGCCCCCCCGACACGGCCCTTCCCGGGGGAAAAGGAACTCACAGTCCCACGACCGCC
>VWZZ01006495.1:290841-338770 GCA_013399095.1 Psophia crepitans | reverse complement strand
AGCCTTCTCTTCTCCAGGCTGGACAAGCCCAGCTCCCTCAGCCTGTCCTTGCAGCAGAGGGGCTCCAGCCCTCGCATCATCTCCGTGGCCTCCTCTGGACTTGCTCCAGCAGCTCCATGTCTTTCCTGTCCTGGGGACCCCAGTGTGGATATGGATATTCCATACCATATAATGCTGTGCTCCATATATAACTGGGGAACTACATGAGCATTGGTTCTGGGTGGTGAGCAATTACACTGTGCATCACTTGTTTTGTATATTCTAGTCTTATTATTATGATCTTCCTTTTCTACCCTGTCAGACTGTCCTTATCTCGGCCCATGAGTTTTACCTTTTTGCTGCTCTCCCCACCCCACCGCAGTGCGGGGGAAGTGAGCGATCAGCTGTGTGGTTGTTCTAGCTGCCTGCTGGGTTAAACTGCAAGGCTGTAACTCCCCTTTGTTTCTAATTTCTAACCTGAGAACTTTCTCCCAAATATTTACATGGTATTTCACGTGATTGGATTCCATTTGGACTAAAAATGCAAATTTTTCAGAGTACATTACTGCACTGAGAGGGCTGAGTAAGTGGAAAAACACTCAACGCCTAAGGGCTGTTATGCTTCTGCCAGCCACATACGGGTCTGGGGCCAGCCTGTAAAGCCAGTTACCTGGGTTTTACTCTTCAGGCTTTATGCTGAAAGATAGAGCAATTTTCACCTTACCCAGAAAAGGTGTGTTTTCATCATTTAAAAACTTGTTGGCAGAACATGTTAGGTAGAGCACTTGGGAGGTGTGGAGCCCACCTATGTGGACTACTACGAGTACTGTGTGCAGCAGTTCCTGCCACATGTGCAAGGACTGTCCCCTAAATCCTTTCCAAATAACCAACCTGCTTTTTCCCCTCTCACCCCATGAAATTGTTCCTAAAAATTGAAATAAGTTGAAAGCCTGCTCTACTCCTTGTACTTGCCTAGGAGCAGGGGGCAGCTGGGGGAGCTCCTGCCTGCTGTGGGGGGGGTTTATGTCCTGATAGCTGACAAGTTCGGTGTGCATCTGCAATGGGGAGCAGATGACATGATGGAGACGGACCCTCTGCAGCCTCGTTTGATTCTGGAGTGGCTTCTTGGCTCCTGTGCCAGCTGCTTCCTTACTTGTCTGTTGCTGTGCATCAGGAAGCACAATTCAGTGCAAGGGCTGTCCCCCTCGCTGTGGACCTCCAGATGCCTGGGATGTGCACTGCCTCAGATAAGGCTTCAGGGTAGCTCACATTAGTGTGCAGCTAAGTTAACACTTATTTCATTTAGTTCAGTTGGGAACAGTGAGGACTGGCGGTGTGAATCTTTCTCTGTCCATTTACGAGGCTTTAAAAGCTAAAAGGTGTGCTCAGGCTGAACTTGAGGGACGGGCTGGGAGGTAATCTTTGCACATAGTGCTCTGAACAAACACATGGAAAAGCGAGGGCAATGCCTCTCAAGTGAGCAGAGACGTTTTTCTCCTGAAAGCATCATTTTCCTTCTTTTGGGAGTTCCAGCTGTTGCTGAGAGCTGTCAGCAGCTGTAGGGACGGGTAGATTTAAGAAGCTGTTCCAGCAGAAATGGTTCCACAGTGTCAACTTGAGCCAGGTGTAACTTTATCCGACCTTTTTCCTTGGTGTGCTTGTAAAATGACGTTGAGTTTATACTTCTTTCTGAGCCGACTCTGAAATACCTGCTAGCGAGCTGCCCTGCACGTAGGGGACAGCATTAGGAGGGGATGAGTTTTGTTGGAAACCATCCGCAATGTGAGTTAGCAGTAATCCTGCCAGCCTAGTGGGATCTGGGGTGGGGACAGGCAGGGTTGAGCCCTCCGATACCTACAGAAGCCCTTCTGTTATCGGCATGCGATGCTGTAAGGGGATGCCTGCAGCTGGCTGATATTAGTGGTGTGCAGCAAGGCTATCAAATGGTGAAATATAGGAGCCTCCAAGGGAGTACAGGATGGGAAGGTTGTCTCCCTGCTTCTTGCTGCTGGGGTAGGAAGGAGGAATGATGACAGGGTGGGGGGCAAGGGCAGGGAAGTGGTTTCCTGCCCCTTTGGCAGGTGAAAAGGCAAGAGGTGTTAAAATTGCCCACGCAGCTTTGGTATCAGGGTTTTTAAAAAGATATTGAAAGCTTGGAAGGCATGTAGAAGGGAATGCCTTGGAGGGAGAACTCAATCTGCTTAGTCCTTATCAAACGAAGGATTGGGTGACTTAATTACAATGTAAGTGCTTTCCCAGGTAGCAAAGAGCACTTTAATCTTGGGAGGAGGGGAAAGGCACAATGAGAGCCTGTGTCTGAAGGATAAAATGAGACCAACTGAAGCTAGAAATACTGTGCAGTCTGCTAATGATGTCCACCTTCAGAAGGAAATTTTGGCTCCTGATGGGATGGCATGAGTTGGATGGACTTGTCTTGCATCTTGTCTAAACCAAGCCCCTTGTTTGGCTGACAAGGTGATAGTCAGAGTGGTCAGAAGGGAAGAGGAGGTGTTGCCCACCCTGGGGTGGGCTCCTCTGTCAGCACTGTGATGCTGCAGAATCAAAGTTCTGGGACCTCTGGCCATCCTGTTTGTCCTGGCTGTGACCAGCCAGCTGTGAAGTTAGGTGAGCTGGGGTCCTGCCTTGTCCTCAGCCTCCACAAACTCCAGTGTCCAGAGTGTCTGATGCACCAGCAGCAGACACGGTCTTCCCTAGTGCCGAGTTTGCCGAAGGCAGTGGGTGGAAAGCAGGCTGCGCTCATATGGTAACAGAAAAATTACTTCTGGCTCTGTTCTTGCACTTTTATCACTGCTATTGGCATTAAAAGGGCGTTGTATCCAGATTATTCATGCACTGCTAATAACTCCGGAGTGCTGTGTGCTAGATCCTGCTTTCGGCTGCACCCAGCACTTCAGTTGCACTGAAGCCAAGGGAGCCGTACTGACAGATCTGAGGAAAGTAAGAATTTGATATTAAAGAAGTTTGCATCCATTTCCAAAGCATGGCTACAGAACAGGAACAGCATGATCCCTGCATAATTCCATTTAAATGACATATCTGCAGGTGGAAAAGCTGCCAGTGGGTGCTGTAGAGAGAATTGGAGCACTGGGCTTGGAACACCTGATAAAATAAGGGAAGGCTTGTTGTCTTTTTTTATAAATCAGAGATGAAAGGTGTGTGGTTCAGGCAGATCTCCTGTTGCAAGCTGCTAGGAGTCATGGGGCCTTCAAGGGAGGATAGAGAGCCCTAATGCTGGAAGGAGTCCAGGTCTGAGCCCTGTATCTAGGGGTGCAAATGGGATGATGTGGCATTGGACTATGGCACAGGAATGGGAAATGTTCAGGGAAGCATTGCTCTTAATGAGCTCTATTTGCAAGAAAATGGAGTGTGTTTCTGTGGCATTGGGAATGTGACCTGCTAGCACAGCCCCGGGGGCTGAAGGCAGCTTGGTTCTTCTCTCAGTAGTCCCATGGCTCCAGAAATCTGATGGTGCCTTTGAGGAAGAATCCTTGTTTAATTAAGTTGTATGTGTTGGGAGGTGACTTTGAGTGATTTCCTTTGTTAGCTGCTGTCTTGCTTGGGGAATGGCTTGCCTTGTTAATGAAACCTCTCCCTTCTGCTGTAGATGGAAAACTGTCTGGAGACTAATGAAGACCTAGACCTTCTGGAGGTGCCCTTGCTTCTTGAGGACACCAAAGATCACCATTTGCTTTTTTGGGGAAATAGCTATTTAGCAACAAGACAGCCAGCTCCCAAGCAAATAAATAAACTGGATGTGTCACCCTGAGGAAGTATTTAGCCTTTGGGCCAAAGGGAGACATCTGAGAGGTGTTGGGGGCCCAGGGACAGGGTTGCAGGGCTGGGACCCTGTCATGTGTTCAGCATTGAAAGGTGCTGGGTACCAGTGTAGCAGAGCTGCACCTTTGCCATTGCACAGAATGAGATTTGTGACCGGTGATTGCCGAGCTGCTCTATCATTACAAGCTTATGTGTCAAAACTTGCACACAACTGAAAACCAAACATACTTCTCCACTGCATGTGGTGTTAAAGAACAAGGAATCTTGGGCAGTCACAGGTGGAAGAGACAAAGGCTCCACTGTCGCAAGATGAGGCTGAAAATACCCAGAGTGGGATAGAGTCAGGCTTGAGCCCTGGGCAGGCCCTGCTGTCCCCAGGGTTGTACCCAGAGTGATTTGTGGTATAATTTTTGTAACCAAGGTGATGGAATCAACTAACCATGGCAATGAGCAATGCTGCTACATTCCTTGTACGGTCCGACCCAACTGGACAATAGGTCTAGAAATGTTGATCATATGAAGTTGTTCCGGACAGGTGAATTTTGTTAGGTAAGGTTGGTGATATTGCACATGCCCACAAGGAAAGGGTCATCCAGTGGACATGGGTGTGCGACCACCAGGGACCCTCAAAGACCACTGACTCAAATCACTGAACATGTGTGATGGGGAGGAGAACATGTAAATTCCAAGAGCACATTATTGTAAGACAGCCTCTTCCAAGAAATATAATGAATATGTATATCTCCATCCTATATAACCTGTGTGCTTTTCATTGTGGCATGCACATTAGGTGGAGCCATCCCCGTGCATCCAGCGCTGCGATAAAGAATGCCTGCCTTTCAATGCTGCATTGGTGTTATGAGGTTTATTCCCATTTTCGGTGACAGTTTCTGGTGACCCAGATGGGACACTGCTTGTGAATTGCAACAGATCCATGGGATCACAGGACCTCCAGCTGGCATTGAGGTATTCTTGTGGAGAACCTCTGATCTGTGGACTGAAGGATTCCAAGTCCATCCCCTGGAATTGAATAATAAGGCATTCTTTTCACAGGTAACTGAGCTCTGGGTAGGATGTGGGTTGGAGTCCCACTAAAGCCCCCTTGTAAGGTGTGATGAAAGCTACACAGTTGGGTTAAAAAGATGTCTTAGTTGGTACGTGTCTGTTAGGCAAAAGCCTGTGGAGCAGGGGCCCAAAAACACAGGGTTGAAGCCTCCAAGGTTGGGATTTCTGACAGGCAGGTGGAATCCTTGAGGGAGCTCTAACAAGAGTTAGGGTCCCTCTGACTAGTGCTTGCGATAGTACGCAATCACAGCCGCTAGTCACAGAACCACACACCGAATCACAAGGGTTGGAAGGGACCTCGAAAGATCATCTAGTCCAACCCCCCTGCCAAGGCAGGGCCACCTAAAGCACATCACTCAGGAACGTGTCCAGTCGGGTTTTGAATGTCTCCAGAGAAGGAGACTCCACAACCTCTCTGGGCAGCCTGTTCCAGTGCTCTGTCACCCTCCTAGTCTTTTAGGAAATGGGTACATTTCAGGGTAAGAAACTCATCCCACAATGAACTCCTGTAGGATGTATTTTAGAACATTGGAAAGACCTGGGGAGGCTTGATCCTTTGACTTGGAAACAATTGATTGAATATTATATTAACTGGTGGCCAATGTGTATCTCGGAAAGCGAGGAGAGGTGGCCAGCAAACGGAACATTGTGGTATAACACCATTGTGCAGTTAATGCTATTCTGTAAAAGGGAAGGTGGATTTGGTTTTCACACTGCAAAATCATCCGGAATGGCAGAGGCACTGTGGGATACTTCCACAAAATTCTGTGGTAATGGCTTTGAAAGGACAAAAGTCTGATAAAAACTTGAAGAAATGTTGCTCAGCTTGTAATATTGGTAAAAACTGTTTAAAATGTGAATTTGAAGACGACAATATTGAATTATTGGTTGCACCTTGTTGGAGGCTAGGAGATGATCAAGAGGATCAAAGCTTAGAGGTTTATAATATTTCTGTTCCTGCCATGGGAGAAGAGGCCGAAGGATTTAGTCTGATTGCAGGAAGGATGTGGGGAAGAGCGGGGGGAGGGTGGACCAACACCTCTCCAAGCCCCTCTTTGAGACACAGTTGGTAATAATGGTCCAGTAGCAGTAAAAGTCCCTTTCTCAGTAACTGATTTAAGATTATGGAAAGAAACTTCAGGCACTTATTGGGAGGATCCTGAAAGAGTAGCCAAGGTAATTGAAATAATAATCAGAACTCAAGATCTGGATTGAAATGATTTACAAGTAATATTGGATACCTTGTTGGATGATACTGAAGAGAGAATGGTATTAAATGCTGCTAGAAAGCAAGTGGAAGGGGGTATGCTAATGGGGTTGTACAGGGGACAGCGGACCAGAATTTTCTATCTGCAAATCCTGAGTGGGACCCTAATCAGCCAGGACCCAGAGGAATGCTGACTAGATATCAGAAGTGTCTATTTGGTGCTAGACATGCAATGTTGAAAGCAATAAATTGGTCTAAACTTTGAGGTAAGACAAGAATTAAATGAGTCCCCTTCAGTCTTTATGGAAAGACTAAAGGTAACTGCTAGAAAATACACTAATTTGGACCCAGAAAAAACAGAAGCAGCAACACAATTTGTCTCTATTTGAGACAGATATTAGAGAAAATCTCCAGAAATTGGAAGGAGCTGAATCCAGGGACTTAGATGAAATGCTTCAAGTAGCCTGGACTGTATACAGTAACAAAGAAAGAGGCAGAAGTTAGACAAGTGCAAAGGAATGAAATATTACTGGAAATCTTGACAGAGAATATAGAAGAGGTAGGGGAAGGGGTCAAGGAATGGATATTGATGTTAGGGGGCTTGGCAGGAGGAAGGTGATCTCCAGATTGGCAGAACATCAATGTGCTCCTTGTAAGGAGCATGGGCATTGGAAAAGGGAGTGCTCCAAAGCTGGAAGATTATATTTGACCCCCCAAGCCATCAAATTAATGACCTTGAATGATGAATCATGAAGAAACCTGGGGGAATAAACCCTAGCTCAACCCCTGGTTACATTAAGGCTAGGGAGTGAAGAAACAGAAATTTTAATAGATACAGGGGCTACAAGGTATTGAACACATGTAAAGGGAAACTCAGTCATAAATCAGTAGATGTTGCAAAAAGAAAACTGGTAAAAGAAAACTGTTAAAATTTAAATTGGGCAAACAGTGGGTAGCTCACCAGTTTCTGTAAGTGCCTGAATGTCTGTTGCCTTTGTTAGGATGAGATCTATTAAGCAAATTAGATGCATTAAAAATGGAGAAATTAAATTACTAATACCAGAATCAAAAGTCATAGAGGTGGGAGTGCTTGTTACAGGACTTCTCCAAGGAGGAACAGATTCCAGAAGAAGTGGAAAATGCAGTAATCCCTTTGGTATGGGCAAGGGGAGTTCTGGGGTGATCTAAATTGGCAGAGCTGGGAAAAGTGACTTCAAAGCCTGGAGCCAAGCTTCTGAGACAAAACCAATATCCTATTAAGTGGGAGGCTTGAAAGGAGTTAATTTTATAATTAATCTCTAAGATCTGCGTTTTTAGTAGAATGTGAATCAAAATATAATACTCCTATATTGCTGGTAAAGAAGTCAGGAGCCAAGGAATATCTACTAGCCCAGGATTTAAGGGCTATAAATCAAACAGTTCAAGATATACACCCAGTAGTGGCTAATCTATGTGCTTTACTGACCTCTTTGAAGAGGAACATAAATGGTTTACTGTACTGGATTTAAAGGATGCTGCCTTTTGCATACCTCTGGATATAGAAAGTGAAAGCATATTTGCTGTTGAGTGGGGAAGCCCTGCCATGGGATGAAAGATGCAACTAACCTGGACTGTACTTCCACAGGGGTTTAAAAACATCCCTATGATATTTGGGAATTGATTGGCAAGAGAAATATGGAAAAAACAGACCCAAGGGAGAGGCATGTTGTTACAGTGTGTGGATGACACCCTGATAGCAACAGAAAGTAAAGAAAAATGTTTTGAAATCACTATCAGTTTATTAAATTTCCTGGGCCAAGGAGGGTACAAAGTTTCCAGAAACAAGGCTCAGATAAGAAAAGCAGCAGTGATTTATTTGGGATTTGAGATATCTCAAGGACAGAGGCAATTGGGAAATGAAAGAAGCCATTTGTCAGATCCCTGAACCTAACAGCCCCAAGGAACTACGGGACTTTCTGGGTACGATTGGGTGGTGTCGACTCTGGATTCTGAATTATGGACTGTATGTGAGACCCCTATATGAAGCTCTACGAGTCCAAAGACTGGTATTTGACTTGGATGCCTGAATGCCAGAAATCATTTAAAGAACTTAAAAAGGCATTAATGATCCCCCTGCATTGGGTTTACCTGATCTAACCAAACCTTTTGAGCTGTTTGTGCATGAAAGGCAACATCTGGCCCTTGGAGTGCTGGTGCAACGGCTGGGGTCCTGGAAGCGGCCGGTGGGGTACTTCTGTGAACAACTTGACAACGTGAGTGAAGGACAGCCGGGATGTCTGTATGTTGTGGCAGCAATGGTGCTGCTGATTAAAGAAGCTTGAAAATGGACTATGGGCCAAAGGATGGTGGTATATGTACCACCCATGGCAATGACTGTCTTAGAACAAAAGAAAGGGGAGGGGGGCACAGGCTATCCCCTAGCAGAATGTTGAAATATCAGGTTGTCTTATTGGAACAAGATGATGTGGAATTAAAAACCACAGCAGTTGTAAATCTGGCAATGTTTTATCAACAGAAAATGCTACAGGGAGTTTAGAACATGATTGCCTGTTCACTATTGGTCAAATCTATTCTAGCAGACTGGATCTGAAAGGTAAACCTTTGAAAAATCCTGATTTGGAACTGTTTACGGATGGAAGCAGTTTTGTGCAAGAAGGAAGGCAAATGGCCAGATGTGCTGTTGTCACTACTGAGGTACTGGAGTCAGGAACACTACCTGCAAATACATCAGCACAGAAAGCAGAATTGGTGGTGTTAAAGTGGGCTCTATGGATGGCAGAAGGAAAAAGGGTAAATATATGGACTGATTCCAAATATGCATTTGGTGTGATCTGTGCTCATGGAGCTATTTGGAAAGAAAGGACTGCTGTCAGCCCAGGAATCACCAATAAAGCATAAAGGGGGAATTCTTCAACTCCTACAAGATGTGCAAAATCCGCAGGAGGTGCACTGCAAGGCTCATCAGTTTGGTCAGACGGCTGTAAATGTAGGTAATCAGTTGGTGGCTAAAACTGGAAAGGAGGCTGCAGAATGAGGTATTCTTACGCTAGTACCAGTAAAAGACGAAAATTCCAAATTTAAAATCAAGATGAGTAAACTGGATGAACAATTGGCAGGACAATTTAAAGCATCTCAAAATACGGAAGGATGGTGGGTAATGCCAGAAGATCAGGTAATAGTAACCCCACAAGTTACATTAGAACTTGCAAAAGAGAAGTGTCAGCAGGCATAATGGAGTGTAGATGCCGTTGTTTTGAGTTTAAGAACATCTGCAATGTGTGCCGGGATGACAGGAATAATTTAATCAGTAATAGCCAAGTGTCCAATTTGTCTCAAATAATCCTTTAAATCAGAGGAAAGCACCCCTAGGAGTAACAAAACAGGGTAATTCCCCTGGAGATTATTGGCAAGTTGATTTTTCTGAGTCACCTAGACAAAATGGATAGAAGTATCAGCATTAATATGTTTTCTGGATGGCCAGAGACTTTTCCTTGTTGCACTAATGAAACAAGAGAAGTGGTTAAAATATTGTTAAAAGAAAAAATACCAAGATTTGGGGTACCGATGGGCATGTCTTCTGACAGAGGACCACATTTTGTAGCAGTGTTCAACAAGTAAGTAGAATCCTACGAATAAATTGGGATTTGCATACTCCCTGGAGACTACAATCAAGTGGGAAAACAGAGAGGATGAACCAGATTCTAAAAAGACAAATAAGCAAAATTTGCCAAGAGGTGTCTTTGAAATGGCCCCAGCCCTTACCCTTAGCTCTTTTGAGAATTAGAATCCAACTGAGATCTAAGGATGGTGTAAGTCCATATGGAATATTGTATGGCAAACCTTACCAAACCCCTCTAAACCCAGGGAACATGAGTAGCAGGGGAAACAGATTTGACAATGGATTTGATTTCTCTAGGAAAAACCCTCGGACCACTCCAGAAATACATTGTGCTGACTAGACTACTTGCCTTGGACACGCCCGTACATCAGTATCAGGCAGGTGATTTTGTATAAATGAGAACATGGAATTCTGAACTACTGCAGGAGAAGTGGAAGGACCCTTCCAGGTGCTGCTGACAACTTACACTGTGATTAAGGTAGAAGGAGTAAAGAAGGCACCATCAGAACAGTGGCCTATTTATTACTGTGGCATAACCGTGGGTGTGAGGAATTTAAAGGGATGTATAGTTTTAATCTTTCTGACAATTTGCAATTGATAAAAAAGAAAGATCAACAGCTGAAAGAGCTAGCTTCCGAATTTACAGAATGAGGATTGGGCTACTCTTGGTTAACTTCATGGCTTCCCAATATAAGTTGGTTGAAACAATTGTTTATATTTGCTGTATTATTTGCAGTTATGGTTATCACTACCTGTTGTCTCATCCAATGCACTCTCCTTTGCAGACCAGGAAGATATGATGGATAATTGGACTTTAGTCACAGTTTTTAATAATTTTAGTGATGGATTTAAAATGGAAGTGTTATAGATGATTATTTCAAAACTTGCAAAGGGGGGGAATGTAACCAGAGTGATTGATTCGTGTATAATTTTTGTAACCAAGGTGATGGAATCAACTAACCATGGCAATGAGCAATGCTGCTTCATTCCTTGTACAGCTCGACCCAGCTGGACCATAGGTCTAGAAATGTTGATCATTGTTTGGGACAGGTGAACTTCTTTCCATAAGGTTGGTGATATTGCACATGCCCACAAGGAAAGGGTCATCTAGCGGACACGGGTGTGCGACCACCAGGGACCCTTGAAGGCTGCCAACTCAAATCACTGAGCATGTGTGATGAGGAGAATATGTAAATAAATTCCAAGAATACATTATCACAAGACAGCCTTTTCCAAGAAATATGAATATGTATATCCATCCTATATAACCTGTGTGCTTTTCATTGTGGCATGCACATTAGGTGGAGCCATCCCCCATGCATCCAGCGCTGCGGTAAAGAATGCCTGTCTTTTAACGCTGCATTGGTGTTACAACATTTATTCCCAGTTTTGGTGACAGGATGATGGACTTGGAGCTCCAGCTGTGCAACTAGATGTTGATAAGGATTAAGTGCTACAGACACTTGCATTGGCTTTGGGTGTAGAGCATGAAAAGCTCCTCTCTTGTATTGCTAATAATTCTCCAACTTAATTTCTTTCTTCATTCAAATCAACGTTTCCCAGCAGCTATCTGCTAAATCCCAGACAGGTTTTGTAATTGGCCCCATTTCCCTGGGAGCTCTGCAACACCAAAGTAGCTTTTGTCATCTTTTTATTCTTCGAGAAACTTCTCCTTCCTGGTGGAAAATTAATTTTTCCTGCTGCCTTTGGTCCTTCCAGGTATGGCTTGGGGGGCTTTTGGGGGGCTGGAGGAACAGGTTATCTCAGGCCCCCCGACAGCATTGCTAACTTCTTGATAATGCAGATAATCAGGAGTCATAAATATTAACTCGGGCTTTCTCTATTTCCTTTTTTGGGTGTTTTTGTGTTGGGAAGTAGATAGGGGCTGCAGCTGGGCCTCTTGCGGGTTTGCTGGGAAAGGGGGTTGCTTTGGGTTAAGAAATCAAGATCTCTGGATGTTCTCAGGTACTGTCATGGGGCTTTGGACAAATCCTGATGCTCTGGTGGAGGGGCTGTGGATACACCAAGCAATTCCAGGAGTGTCCTGTGTGTCAGGGAGCCTGCTGCTGAAAAGCTGCATTTGGGAGTTAATTGAAGGAGCATGAGGGAAATCCTGCAGTTGTGGTCTCTGACAGTTGCAGGACCTCAGTGGTGACCTGTTTTCATCCTGGAGAAGGATCCTGCTGCATTTCTGTGCCTGTGAACCTGCTGGCAGACAGATCCAGGTCTATGGTTCCTCTGCTTGCCTGTAAGGTTTGCCTCATGTCAGGAACTTACTGGGAGACAATAGTGACACTGTTGGGTGGATCTAACCCTATAGCAACTTCCAGTTTGGACAACTGGAGCCAATGCTAGCTAGATTCTGTTTTCTGGGACAGGATTGCTAATGGGGGGGCTGCAGGTAGCCGTGCCGTGCAAATGTACTGCTTTTCGCTTGGTGCAGGCAGGGTCACAGCCCTGTGAGTGATGGAGGTGCCAGGGGCTCCTGGCTTTCCCCAGCAGCTTGCCATGGCTGAGTGCAAATGCAGCTTGCACAGAGTGTCAGATATAGGAGCATCTTCTCTTGGGAGCCTGAGGGCTTGCTCTTAATAAATTGTCAGTATCAGCCCTTGTGTTGCTGAGCAACCCTCTGGGCAGCCTGTGGTGAAGGAGGTGGCTGTGAGTCAGAGAAGGATCCACATCTTCTGCTGGCTCTAATCAAGGTCCTGGCCCTGGATGCAGACTGCAGCCTGGTTTGGCTGCTTCTCTGAACTTGAGCCCTAGGTGAGTGTTTACAAAGCTGTGGTTTGCACAGCTTCTGTCCAACAGTGTCTGCATTTGTTCCTAGTCCTTTGGTCATGGTAATAAATCCCAGCTCCTCTGGCAAATTGAATCTCGCCTATGAGGCTACAAGTGTTGTTAGTGTTGGACTGAGGTGCTTTGCTATCTCCTGGTGTCCTCCAGCTCTGCAGCTTTTTCTCAGTGATGCCACTTGCTCGTTTTGGGATCACCTCCAGGGAGATGAGAGGTGTTCCTTCTGCCTGTCAGGCTGCCTGACCCAGCACTGCTGGTGCTGTGCTGGCAGTTGGTGCTTGGGCTGCCAAGGCAGGATGTTATGGGGTAGAGGATACAGGGGGAGAGGTCACCTGAATGTCCTGCAGGTGGGCCTGAGGGTGACAAACTGCCCTCCAAGGCTTAAAACCTCCTACAGTGAAAAAGTACTTCTAAACTAGCCTTGCTTCCAGGTTGTCCTGCCTTAGAGAAGGTAACGCAGTTGGGGCTGCTATTCTAAAACAGTTTCTAGTTTGGGTGCCCCATGACCCTAGGCTGAGCTACTTTAAAGCTGAAAATGTGGGTCCTAGGAAATGGAGTCCCAAACAGAACTGGAGCCAGTGCCTGGCACTGCTGAGCAGTGAGGCTGCAGCAAGCTGAAAGCAGACAGAAGTTTCTGCATGGGCTCTGTGTCACCCTGAGGACAGGCGCTTGCCTCGTTGCTCTATCAGAAAGATACTGCCTGGGACAGCCACTATGATGGAAACAGGCTGTTTTGGACCTTCCCTGGTAAGGGTGAGAGGTGCATTGGGTGTTAGCATTCCTGAGAAAACCCAGCTGTCCCTTGGCTGGAGGTGGAACTTGGTTGGGGATTCTTTCTTGTGTGCTCCAAGGTCCCAGGGGCATGTTCTGCTTCAGGCCCAGGATCAGCAGCTTGGTGGGACCTGCTACATCCAAGGGGTGCTGCAAGGGAATAGCTGTTGTAAGGGAAGACCTTTGCAGGGCTGATCATGGTGAAATGTGATGTTCCTGAAATCCAGGCTTGTGGCACCCAGAAAGCCATTGTTTGCTGCAACTGCCCTGTTGGTTGGAGATTAATCCCCTTGAGATCTACCCATATTGCTTCTCCCTAAGCTAGTGTGGCTGCTGCTGTCATGAGCAAGTGGTCCTGCTCTAGCGAGGGAGTTGGACTAGATGATCTCTAGAGGTCCCTTTCAACCCCTCCCAATCTGTGAGCAGTGGCTCATGTCTCAAATCTGCTGTCCCAGCTCTGCCTGCAAGGAATTCCGGCAGCTTCCACCATAATTTGCAGGTCCCTGAAAATCCCGCAGTGATTTTGCATGTTGCTCCTGAAGACTGATTTGAATGGTGCTAAACATTTTGATCTTTGTGTTCTTGCTTGCCACCTCCTCCCCTGACCTGCTTTGCACTGTGACTTTCTTCTACTGGCTGTAGCTTGCAGTTCCCCAACATCAGTCTCCATTAGGTGACACCTCTTTACCAACATTTACATACTCAATGTACAATCAGGTAATTGCTGTGCAATTTCACACCCAGGTGATTTATTGCAAGCTCATCCAGTCAGGGACTATAATAATTAATCTGCAAGTTAAGATTGTTTTTAAATTAAACCATGCATTATAGCAGCATGATGGGTCATTATTGACTCTTTAGATTGAGAGCAATGTCACTTGCTTCTCCCATCCAAACAGTGATGGTTTTCATGCAGCTTTCATGTGTCCCATCATTTCCAGGCACTGGGGAGCCAAAGCAAAGATCTTTCTTGGGTCATTGAGAGCAAAGGGTGTGATGATGCAGCTTGTTGGAAGCCATCAGTACCAGGAACTGACTGCCATCTGAATCAGGCCAGCTCGCTCACCAGACTGAAAACTAATCCTAATCCCAAACTTTGCCTCTAATCTCCTGATGTTGGACTTGACTTAAAATAGCTTGAAAGTAAGGGGAAAAGAACACTTAATTTTCACTTGTTTTGCAACTTCCACAAGGCTACATGTCACCGATCCAGCCAGGAGAGTCAATAGGCCTTAAATGAGCAACACTTGATATAAATACCAGATGCCTTTTTGGGTTTCTGTGGCTCTGGGAGGAAACTAGCATTGCGTGGGCCCATCCCTCAAGGAGAACAAAAGCTGCTGGGAACTGAGTGGTGTCAGCAGTCAGAAGTTTAGCATTTCTGCAAACCCAGCCTTTCCTATGCAATATGTGGTTGGTCTAAACTTTAAACCCTTCCTACCTTTCTTTGTTTGGTTTCCCCTTAGCTGAATCCTTTCAGAGATGCTTGTTAATTCATCTCCATTTGAACCGAGTGGGGGGGGGTGGTCTTGGGAGCCCTCGGTGTCTGTGATGCTAAACACCAGCTATACTCTGGCAGTCCCTTGCTTTGTGGCTGGCTTCCCCCCTTCCTCCTGCAGCTGGGAGCCCAGGTCCCATTCATTCATTAATCCCTTTCATTCCCTGCTCGTTTGTTCGTATCCTCTGCGGCATGGGGAGAAAATTGTGATCCTGAGAACAAATAGGAATTCTCCTCTTTGGAAATAAAAGCTGGTCCATTTAAATCGTTTGTTCTCTTTGGGACTTGCCTGTGTGCAGATGAGGAGGTCGTCTCCTATAATGGAGCTGAAGCCTTGGTGCTGAGCAGGGACAATAGGAGGGAACCCACCCCTCTTCCTTTTGTATTGCGCCTCGCCCCGCAAAGGGGATCAGATGAATTTTCCAGGGCGGATGGATCAGTTTTAATGATGTACCTCTGTGCTTCTCTGGCCTCCAACAAACGTTATTAAAGCAAAGAGATTTGCTGATTATTTTTTTTAAGACTGTAAAGCTACTGTGTGGCTCCTGCCATGCAGCACGGCGGCTGCGGCTGCTGCAGTGTTTCTTTCAGACTGCTCAGGGACACTGCTGGGCTGTGGCTCTGTGCGATTGCAAATTTGCCTGCCAGGACATTGACCTTTTTCCTGACTCTGTGTGCACTGAGAGCCCAGGCAGCTCTGGAGGGGACAGGGTCCAAGCCCAGGAGCCTGCTCTCTTCTTGCAGGCGTGGGAAAGCGTGGGACTCTTGGACCTCTGAAAGGAGAAGATGGCAGTGGCATCTCTCCAGTCTCCTGCCTTGTTCCAGCTGATCCCTTCTCTTAAGCTTGTCTTATGCTGGGAAATTGTAAGCTCTGCCTGTGAATCTGCTGGATGAGCAGTTTGAATTCCAGACAGAAAAGACACTGGAGCTCAGCCTGTCCAGCTGGGGCAGAGCGTGTGTCTGGGAAGTGGGGCTGTCCGAAGTCAGGCGAGCTGCAGCAGGGTGAGTGTGAGCACAAGCTCCTGGCCTGAGGTGGGGACCTCCTATAAAGCCCGAGCCAGGCTGCTGCCATGGAGGGTGGAAGGAGGTTTGGGGAACTTGCTTTGTTGTCTGTGAGTGAGGGGAGGCTGAACTCTCTTTTGGTGTGTTTTTTTTTTTTCCCTCTCTGCAAAAGTGGAATGGAATCAGTTTTCCCAGGACGAATGTGAACAAGCTATTTAGCTACTGCAGCCCATTAAGTGATCCTTAAAATGTAAGTTTCCCAATTGGCAGAGACGTTGAGCTGCTCAAGTGTTTGAGGTGCTCTGGAAGTGGCTGCTGCCTTTTGAAGTGTCTCTAAAGATGAGCAGATCCTTGAATGTGTTGTCCCTGTCTTGTACAAGGGACTTCTTTTCTATCTTGAATGGTCACCAGCCACACTCACTGTCAGAAAAGGTTGAGAGTAATGAACTCTGGACATGGCTTATCTGTCTTTTGAAATAAAAATGCTTTTGTCCTGGAAGCCAGATGATATCTTAACAAAAAGAACTAAAACATACTCCATCCCAGGTGTCATCTGTTAGCAAAACTGCTCTTGATCAACCTACAAAGCAGATATTGTTTAATGTGTGACTGACAGGATTTAGTTAGTATCACTTACTGGAGGACAATGTGGTGAATTAGTTCTTGCAAAGTGAGCTTAGGAGTCTTTGCTTTGGTTTTGCTCTGGATGAGCCTTTTCACTCCCCCATCCCATCTGAGCAAAGCAGTGCTGTTACTTCTCCTGTAGGATGTATCTTACCTTATCCGATAAAGGGCACTTTTACCCAGTGCTGGCAGTCCTTCACTGCTGCTTCACCGTTGCCTTCATCACCCAGTGTGCTTGGAAAACTGGGGAATTTTGCCTACCAGTTTGGGAAAGATTTGTTGACTCACAGTCAGACAGTGAAGACCTCCAGAAATCTGTCCTGCATCGGTGTCAGTGATGTGCCCATGCTGGAGAGACTCCACTCCATGGAGGCACTGTGATTGCCCCAAAGGGGTATCTGCAGTGTGGTGAGCTGCTGTCTGCCTGCACGGCTGTTTGGAAAAACACTGCCGGATTTTTCCTTGTCCAAAATCTCTTTTTTGCTCTTTGCCACTTTAATTCTCCATAGGCAAAAGAGTCTTCAGCTTGAACTGACTGAGTAAACCGAGCCCTTGTGAGCAGCTGCTGCTCAGCTTGCAGCCAGAGCAGGGTCCTTGCTGGAGGATGCAGCGCACAGACCTGGGCTGACCTTGGCTGCTAAGGGTGTCTCTGAAGTTGTGCATCGCTCTGACAACTCACAGGCTAAAACTCCCCCAAGCCTCGCTGCTTTGTGCAATTCATCCACTGGGGTTTGTGTTGTGGCGCTCCTGTTCCTCACCTCTGGTTAGAGGCGGCATGGCAACCGCGCAGCCCTGCGCTCTGCAACCACTGCCAGTAAATCAGCCAGAAAAGCACCATTTCTATTTCTTGCTTAAAACAGCACTAAAAGTACCTCTGCCCCTGCAACCCACACAGTGAATGGAGGAGGTGTTGGGAGGCGCAGGGGCCCAGCAGGCTGCTTAGCATGACAATAGATCTCTCTAACTGTTCATATGCAAGATTTGGTGCCTGGTGGATGAGACCAAGAGGCTGGTTGGTGATTCATAGCTGAGTCACGGGTCCTTTGGTGGAAGGAAAGTCTTGTCCCCCCCCCCAGCTGGAGCAAAGGAAGAGGACAGAACTGAGCTCTAAACTTCAAACCACATAAGGTCAAGGGTGTCCTTCCACAAAAGTCTCAGCAGGTGCTTGCTGCTGAAAGATGTGAGGCACTGGAACAGGGTGCCCAGAGAAGTTGTGGAGGCCCCATCCCTGGAAGTGTTTGAAGCCAGGTTGGATGGGGCTTTGGGCAATCTGGTCTAGTGTAGGGTCTTTCTGCCCGTGGGGGGGTGGGGGTGGTTGGAACGAGGTGATTCTTGTGGTCCCTTCCAACCCAAACCATTCTATGTCCAGCTTGCTTTTCGTGTGGCTGCTCAGCAAACTAGAGACTGGCCTCGGTTGGGTCCAGTGTGTGCTAGTTAATCCTTAGCTGTTAATCACTGCATCAATGCAGCTCTGTTCCTCCATCTTTAATGTAGGATGACCTGGCCCTGCTCAGATGTGAAGGATTTTTCTGGTTTTGCCGTTCTTTAAGGATAAAAAAAAAAAACCATGAAAGGTTAAGCCTTAATTGTGGCTTTAAATGAATTTAAATCTCTTGAAAAAGCTGCAGGTAGAAGTAGAGATTTGGGGGGAGAAAGTGCCTTGCTGCAGGGGTAGCTGGTTTGGCAGGCTGGAGTCCAGGGTTAGGGGTATCTGTGGAGAAGCCAGAGCTCGGCTGCCTTCTTACAGGGTTCAAACTGGATGAGGAGCTGCAGCTCTTCTATTTCAGCTGAAGTCTGAAATGGTTACTGAGACTATGTCCCTCCTGGCTTGGTCTGCAACAGTGCTGCCTGGTTGCTTCTCCTCCACCACTTTAACTCATGTGAGAAGTGAGTTTCTAGAGCTGTTGCTCGGTGTTTCTTTTGAGGAGACGTAAATGAGGAAATGCTAATGGGAAAATACAGCACTTTTCCCCAACCAGCCCTCTTAGTTTTCAGTTAAAATACATTCAGACTCCTGGGAGGAAGAGGAGTCTCCGATGTGGTATCTCAGTCTTGGTATTTAATGTAGTTTCATGGCCTGTCTCAAAAGGCCTTATTAACAAGGTAGGGTGTGAAGGCACTAGGAGCAGCCCTGCCTTCAACAGCAATGTGCGTGGTGATGTGGTTGTAGTCCCTGTCTGGCTGTCTGATTTGATTTTTAACTGCTGCTGCCCTTTGCTTTCCTCTTGAGGTGGAGGAAGAAATGGTATCTGATCCCGGGGAGAGATTTGTCACATCAGCACATTATCCACTGACATTGACCTTGTTATGGGAGAGTCGCAATGCCAGAGGGTTAGAGTCCCGTCACACCAAGTACTGATAGTGAAGGATAAGAACCCAAAATGACTGGTGGTTATAGGGTGGCTGCAGCACTGCAGGCATTAACTGGAGCAAGTCGGGTTTTTATATTGCAATCATGCCCAGAAGGCCAGAACTGGAGATCCGGGATGGGAGTTGCTGTGTCAGACACACAGTAAGACCTCTGGGCTTCCATAAATTGCTGCTTGGGGAAAGAAGGGAGGAAAAACCAAACCCCAGATGTCTTGACTCAAACCAACAAATGTACAGAGGCTGCTGTGTGCTGATGGGCATGGCAGGCGGCACTTGGCGCTGTGGGGTGCGCTTGCACGGCCGAGCCCTGACGGTACAGCCCGCAGGGAGCGGAGCTGCCTCCCGAGATCAGCAAAGAGGAGCCCCCGCTCTCTGTGAGGATGCACACAGGATGTCACTGGTAGGGGGTGGAGAGCCACACTGGGGAGCACCTTGGCTGGGGGCCCTGTGAGAAGCAATGTGGCCGAAGTTCAGCATGCTCTGGGTAATCCTGCTCTAGCAGAGGGTTGGATTAGATGATCTCCGGAGGTCCCTTCCAACCCCTGTGGATCTGTGAGTCGAGTCTCACAGCTGTGTTTGTTAAACCTGATGGAAATGGCCTTTTCTGTCCTGCCTTTGTGTGAAGCCCTAGCTTCTGGGCAGAGCTCAAACTTGGTAACAGCCTCAGACCGGAGCTCTAGTCTCTCATCTAGTGTCTCGCTGATACGGCTATCAGCTCATTACTGTGTGCCGCTCTGCCTAAACGGACAGTTAATTTGCTCGTAGCAGGCACTACTAGTTTGCATCCCTTATCCACTTTGTTATCGATGTAACTGCACCCAGCTGCAAATTAATTGGCTGCTGCTTCGTTGGCCCAGAGCAAATTGCTTGCAGATGTATCATAAATTCGTAGGTGATAGACTAGATTGGCGGGTGCTGGGTGTCCTCTACACCCCTCTATATCAAACTCTGCTCAACAACTTGTAGTGCTCGAGGGGAGGGAGGTGTGCTCCAGAGCAAAGTCCTCATGGCCCTGGGTGCCTGCAGCCTTGATCAGGGAGCTTGAGGTGAAAATAAGATGGTGATGATGCTGGGTAACCTTTGAAGTTAACAGCTCTTTGTGGAAGTAGCTTAGTGTCATTTGTCATTATCTCCCCACTGCAGGCAGTTGGGGTCTGGGATGCTGAGGGCTGGGGTGAGCCCTGCAGGCAGGGCAGAGCTGGGAGCGAGCCATGATCCGTCCGCTGATGGAGAAGGGTCTCGGTGTGGCTGGGCTGGAAGTGCTTCAACCTGCACATGCCGGCTGTAGCTTTCTAGCTGGTTTATCTTCACCCAGCACAAGCACAGCATAAGTGAAGCATTTGTCTCTTCATAGCATTGATGAAAGTCTAACATCAACAATCTTAAATTAATGATATGTTGAAAGCTCAAGGCTAAGGGAGCAGGAATTAATATCCTTGAGACCTGTCTAGTTCTGCCTCTTCTGACACCTCCTAATTTTCCATGTAAATTGGCTTATGGATCTTTGGCTCAACGGCTGTGTTGTGTGCTGGAGGAGTCTGGCGTGTCTGCTAGGAAATTATCCAGCGTAATGGCAGGGTTATAATTGTGCTGTAGCTATTCCGATCTGCCTCCCCTGTGTGGACGCCCTAGCTGTGACTATCTGAATAATCACTGCGTTTATAGCAGTTTAGCGTGCATTTCTGGTTTGTTAAATACTGTATGCCAGTATGTGACAGGCCTGTGTGGGCTCATAATAAAACATGATGTTGAATCCTTCTCTTATATTGACTCGATTGTGCATAAACAGCAGGGATGGTTCTTATGCACACACCTAAAAGAATAAGCTCAGGCTTCGGCTTATCCAAGTAAAGTAAATTCACCCAGAATTTTGCAGGGAGTAAATGAAGGTGTGAGCACAGCTGCAGGGAAATCCAGTCAAAAGATACTGATGTGCTCGGCTCTGGATCTGTGCCTGTACCACAGTACAGACCGATGTCTGTTTCTGACTTTATAGAAAATGAAATGTGGGGGCTGACTTTTTAAACTAATTGCACAATAGGGGAAAAAAAGCTGAGCAAGTCATTCAATGAGCTGAAATTCATTCAGTTTTTAAATTAAAAAAGCTCTATTGACTAGCTGTGCTTTAAGTGCTGCTGATTTGAGCAGATTGTTTCCTTTTGGCTACTCTTTCCTCAGTGCTGAAATTGTCTGGCTCTGAGTCTCCAGTGCCCACTGCTCCTTTGGGAGCTCCCCTAGGGCTGCTGCTGGTTTCTCTTGCTCTGTCCTCTTCTGAAGTGGCACAAACGGTGCTGACTGGTCTCTTTGCTGGGTCCTTAGAGCTTCCTTGCATCTCCATCCCTTCCCAGTGCCTGTATCATCACCTTTGGTCATGGATCTTTTTGATTAAAGATGTTTCACTTCTAGTTATTTGATGAAAACAAACCAACTTTGTCCAGTTGATGCACTCATTGTGGTGTCCTGACCTCGGAGGCTGGTAAAAACTTTTCCTAGGAACCTAAAAGGAAACCTCTAGGTAAAAGCCCAAGGGGGAAAAGTCAGGTCAGGAGTGGAAAAGGAAGGAAAAAATATATGCTCAACTACTGTGATGTTTTCATCTTCTGTTATCATCCAGGGCAAAGCCCCTGAAGTGCCACCTGCTCATTTCATTTTAAGCCAGAGTGTGCGTGTGCATCTGGTTTTCCTCTGCGGACAAACACTGCTACACAGGCTGCTGGGGAGACTGCTGCTTCATCTTGCACTCTGCAGAGCAAAGATATGAATACTCCAAAGTGAGCAGATCGCAGGGGAACAGGCAGGATCTGATGTGTCTTGCTGGAATGTATCACCACCACAAGCACCGGTTTCTCCAACTGTAGAAGTGAGGATAAATTAATTTCTACCTCCTCTGCAAGTTGTGGGCATGGAGTTACTAATGCTCATAACATGGGCTGGAGGGTGTTGCAGAACTATCACCTAAGAGTTTTTGCAAGCTTCAAAAGTAGTATGGCATCTGCTAATCAATACTCATTCCCACTCTCTCTTCTCCCAACCAGCTACAACTCAAGGCTAACTTTTTCTTCCTCAAGGTGTTTGCTGTTCACAGTAATGCCTCCTGAAACAGAGCCAGTGACACAAATACCAGGTGTGATGTGAGGCAGCAGGATGGGGTAAGATAAGTCACTTGTAGAGCCACCACTGCCAGCTGTGTCCTTAGCCCAAGTGCAGGCAGATGTCTCACAGGTCACCAAGTGGACCCTGCTTTCAGACGGTGATTTTTCTTTTGGGAGTTAATAAAAGCGTGAAGTCATAAAAGTTCCTATTTGTATTTTGTGAGGACCAAGCCTGTTCTAGCCTTTCCTCTTTTTCTGTTTCTTCATCCTGTTGTTTGGTTAAAGGGAATACATTGAAATTCCTGTAGCCTTCCTATTGTCCTTTACACTCCATATGGCTCAAAGCTTCCTTTACCCTGAGATGTACCAGCTTGGTCCTTTCAGGAGTCGGGCTTGTTTGATTAAAAGACTAGCAGTAAGATGAGTTGGTTTGTGATGCCCTGTTCTGCAAAAGCCAGCTCCTATCCCCTCACCAGTGCAATCCCCAGGTTCCTCCCTCTATGCAGTGCTTTACAAGTCAAACCCAGTTTGGGTAGTATTGACGTTTTGTAGCTCATCATGAAGGTGAGGAAGGAGCAGAGAAAAGGAACTGCAGAATTGACTTAAAACTCAATTGATACCCTTGGGAGTTATCCCATCCTAGTTGATAGGAGGGTGAGAGAGCAGCTCTTCTCCAGCTGTGATCTGGGATCATTGCTCCTTCTAAAATGAGATTTATCTTCAAAGCTTCCTTTGCAAATGAGTTGACAGACATCACCCAACAGCTTCTTGCAAGGGGAGGAACGTGATGTGGATTTTCTGCTTGTGACTTTGAATGTTGGTGAGGTGTCCTGATGTGCTTGATCACATAGCTTTTTCCATGGGAGCTGCAAGAAGGGTTTCTATTGATAAATCCCATCTCTACAGAGCTTCCGGTAGCTGGACTGTGTCCTACTGCTTTCTGTCCTGAGGTGGCTCTGTTCTGGGGAATGTGTGCAGATAAATTAGTTTCTGCAGGGGTTTTTTGTGGAAAACGTTCCATAATATAAACTGCTGCTTAGACAGTAACTTTGTGAAGGGCCTGTGCTGTCTTTGAGGCCTTCCGCCATGCTTGTAACATCTAACACAGTAGCAAAAGGGTCAAAGAATTCCTACAAAGACCTGGTGTTCCTGCAGCATTGAGTCCCTTTACCACGAGTCAGATACAGAACTTTAAATTCTGTGCTTCTGCACTGAGCTGTAACAACTGCGGTTCACCGGTATTGATGGTTCCTCTTTGAAGAGGAAATCAAACACTCCTGAAAAACACTTCTGACAGATCTAATGTATCGCAGCTTGTTACTGGCTGCAGCAACTTGTTTTCTGCTAGTAATTCTGTAAGTCGGCTGCGTGTCACTCAGCCAAACTCACACTCATCTGAAGCAATGCTCACTGCTGGGTCATCTCTCCCAGCCCATGGGATGTATCTGATATCTTTGCAGCTATTGGAATAAGCACATTTTAAAGAATTAGTACAATGAGGCGATTTGGGGAGATTAAAGAAATGGAGGTTATGTTCTGGTTCTAATACACCAAGGCTCGGCTGATCTGCCTGATCCCTGATGCTGGCAGGCTCGTCGGCGCTGCAGCTTTTCTGTCACTTGTAATGCTGCAGACAAGGGTTTCTGGTAACTTCGTCTTTTCTTGAATCACCCACTACTTTTTTCTGGTTTCCTCTCTTGTACTTAAGGACAGAGTCAAGATAAGCAGTTGCTTTTCTCAGCAGTACTATAGATTTTATCTGAGATGACAGCTTACGCTTTCCAAGGATAAAGTGGTCATCATCATTATTCTCCTGTCTCCAGGCATCAGCTGAGGTTTGGGGCATTAATACTTGTGAAGCATTTGAAATTATTAGACTCAAGGAACTGGAGGACAGCAACATGTCAGCTTTCCTTCTTGGCGGCTTGTCTTGGTGGTGAAATCAAAGCCCTGAGATGTCAAACTCCACTCTTGGACAACCACAGAAGAAGCTTTTGGCATGACTCAGACCTTGTTTTGCTTGGCTTTTCTCTAATCCCATGTCATTTACTTTGGTGGAGGCAGTGATGCGAGTGAGACCAGACTCTGGGTTTCCTCCTGTGGCTGAGCAGTAGAGGGGGTCTGAGGCTGCCTGTGCAACTGGCCTGTTTCCTGGTGCAATCGTGGACTGTTCAGTGCCTGCGACTGCCTGACGAGTGTTAACCCCTCGGATGCACGTGTGCAGTGTGCAGGGTGCCATCCTATTTTGGAAGGGATTAAATACCTGTCTGAACCTGGGTGCTGAGGCTGGGTGGTACTCACCCCACTTCGGAGGAGCGGTTTGGTCCCAGGGCATGCTTAGCCATTCAAGGCAGGTTCCCTGGGTAACTGTTGTTCTAGGAGTGAGTTAGGCTACGGGTGTGCAGAAAGGAGATGTGATATGGGAACATGCTAAGCGGAGTGCTTGGTGTCTGGTCCACAGCTGCCCCATTTCTTCCCCCAGCAGTGTATGTCACAGCTTCTGTATTTAGATCTTGGTTTATATCCTTCCCCCATTCACTCTTTCAGGCCTTTCCCCTCCAAGAACAGACGATAACTCATGAAGTTTCAAAAATGTGAGTTGGTAATTATTGCTGCTGAAGAAACTTCTCCAGGCTTGAGGAAACTAAGGCAGCAAGAAGGGCAGACAGACATGAACAAGGGACTGAGTCAACCTCCCAGACCTGTCTGGGAATTGTTGTAAAGAAATAAGCAGACACTGATGTAAACTGGGCCAAGTCTCAATGTGCAGCGATGTGGACAGCTTAGTGCAGCCTTGATTGAGACCACAGTGGTGTCCTCCCTCATCTCACAGCTGCATGCCAACACTTCTGCTATGTGCTTTAGCCAAGTCTGGAGATGAGAGAATAGCAGGATATCAACAGTGGAGCTCTAATCCCTTCCTAGCAAGCCTGAGTTTAGACATGATGCCACATGGACAGGGAAGATGATAAATCAGGCTGGTGGTGTGGAGATGGGGGCTGCAAATGGCTCATGTGTTAGCCAGTGGCTGGGAGGTGGATACAGAGCTCCTCTCTGGGTGATGGATCCTTGTTGGGGCTCCACAAACCTGATGGCTTGGTAGGGTCTGCCAGCCTGAACCTGTATGCACACCTCAGGGGTCACGGCTGTACCCATGGGATCTAGCATAGAAAGGTGAGGGAGATGGAGAAGTGCCCTTCCAGCAGCCATGGGAAAGTCTCACATTTTTGTCCCTTACCACAACAGTGTGTGGTGCTTTCCTGCCCTGAAGGGTTGCTGGTGTCTCTGCAGAGGGGGTCTCTGTTTTCTGCATGCTCATTTCTTTGCTCTCACATGTGCTCAGGTTGGCACTGGAGCTGCTGGGAAGAAGAGCTGCCCCTTGAAGACAAACAAAGGGGTCTCCAGTGCATATAGGTCCTTAGGCTGTTTATTCTTAACTACCAAGATGAGCCTCTTCTCCCCGCCTTCAGCATACCAGGAGATGTAGTAGGACCAGAGAAAAAGCCAAACCTGACAGTACTCAGCAGAGCCCTCTTCTAACTGCATACAAAGCTGGTCTGCTCCCCTTCCCTCTAAAACCAGGAGTAATTAGCTATGCTGTGGCAATACAATGAACAGCAGGCTGGATTTGCTGGATAAAGCCTCCCTGAGCACACAGGAGACATCCTAATTATCCTGATTGGGCCATTATGATGCAGGGTTGGTGGGGAGATGCTGGAATGTTGGTTTTTTTTTTTTGTTTTACCCTGAGTCTGAGAGTGTCAGGAAAAGGGGGGAGGGGGAGGTCTCATTAAAATCCCCCCAAGAAAGATGCGTAATTTAGTTCACACAGCACAATTGATGTTTCCCATGCCGCAGGAAGAGTGAATATTAATTCCAGAAAACGGGTCCCTTCTCATTGAGCTACCAGTGTTTGTGTTCTTAAACCTAGAGATTGTGTCAGTCCTGGCTGGGGGCCACGGCTTGGCACCGCGCTCTCGGCCTGGGAGCAAATGTTTGTGCTTTCTTCAGTGGCAGCGGTTGGCTGGGGAAAAGTATCTGGACTTGAATAAAAGCAAAGGACAGGCAACTTGTTCTCGCTCTGAGAGGTGATATTTTACTCTTTCTTCTCTGAAGCAGTTTCCATGTTGATAACATGACAAATTTATGTTGCACTTGGAGGTCTAAGCTGGAGATTATAATGACTTGACCTTTAAAAAAAAAAAGGGTGGGGGGGTTGGAATTTAATCCCAAAACTGCTTTGTGCAAGTCGAAATCCAGTCTTCATTTATGAGCAGCAAGAAAGGAAGATGGAGGGAACCTTGGTGTGAACAGTCTGCTCCTTTCAAAACCTGTTTCCATTTTCATTCCCCCCCCCTCAGTGGGAGGGACCTGGCTGCTGGAGAAGGTGCACTTCCAAGAACCAACCTCCTAACGGACTAAGTCAGTAAGAGCTTTAAGAAGCTCTCACTGTGGTAACTCCACCCACCATTTCCATCACCACGCCTATCCCTATTAAGTGCTCTGTGCCAAAATGTACGCAAAAATATTAGTGTTTGGCTTTCTGTGATCAAGCCCTGCGGGAGAAAAAGTAGAGGACTGCATCCCTGAGCCTGCAGCGGGATGTGGGTGTGGGAAGAACTGCTCCTGGACAAGGCAGGAGTCTTCTCCTTGCTGTGGCTGCCTAAGGAGAGCTCTGCTTTCTCCTCTGAGGTGTCTGTTGGAGCAGGGCATGGCAGCCCGGTGTCGCCAAGCCGTTGTGCTTCTGCTGGAAGCATGTGTAGGAAGATAACCGTAAGAGCTCCTTCAGACTTCGCAAAGGCAACTTAGGAAACCAAACACCAGAATAATTAAAATGATGCCACGGGCTCTCAGCCTGCCTACCCTGCGAGTGGAAACCTGCAGGGGACAGAAGAAGACAAGTTGGAGGGAAGGGCTGACTCATCTGTTAACTTAGTTTTAAGTGGAAGAAATAAGGTTTAAGGCTTAAACCAAAACCTGTGTGTGTCACTGTTTAACTGAAGCTCAGAAAAGTTACTGCCCCAAAGGCATTTCTGTGGAGCCGGACCCTGCAGATCTCCTTTTCTCATGCAATGCCAGATGATGACGCAGTCAGTACCTGGGGTAGAGGCTGCTCCTTGTTGTGCTAAAACCCCAGTGTCTGCTGTGGTGTAAACTCAACCTCACTCTGGTGCGATGGGCAGAACTTGGCTCTCATTTCCAGGGCACCAACCCTGGATGGACCTGCAGGATGGGACTTTGAGGCTTCAGTGGTGCTTGCATTGTTCAGCCGCTGCACTCAGGGAGGGCAATGCCAATGAAGTATGACTTGGCTTTGGAGGAGGAATCCTTCAAACAAAGGCTTGACCCTAGGGAGTGTTGATGTTGCTCCAGCAGCATTTAGAGATGATGAAGGTACTGAGCTGACAGCCCTGGAGGCTTTTCTAATGTGCTTGTCCTCAGCACATCCAGAAGTGCTTATGAAAACACCACTGCGCACCATCATGTCTCATACTGAAGTAAGCCACTTCTCAAGTGTAACGTTGCGATTGTTGAAGCCCAGCTCTACCCTTCAGGAGAGGCCAGTGCTGCTGCTCTCCCGTGAGCCAGGCTGGGAGATCAGGAGTGATGATTTCCATAGCCAACACAACTGTACTGTAGAAAGATGCTGAGAGAGGAACAGCTATTGGGTCCTGTACAATTGTAGGAGCTGTTTCCCAAATGGAATGCTACCAGGGCACAAAGGCTCTAAAAGCAGGGATCATCTCTTGTGCCCTCCTGCAATCAGGGTCTGCATCTCTTAACAGAAGTTTTCCCTCCAGAGGTGCAGTGAGTTCCTCGCTAAATGCTGGCCTGTAAATACATCTTCAATATACATTTTTGTTGCCTGGAGACACTGGGGAGGCTGTCTGCTGAAGGAGCCTTCCAGTGGGAGGTGGAGGCTGTAGATGAGACATCCCTCCCCCTTTACTGTTGGTGAGACCTTCCTGTGTGCTGTCCCCTCCCCAGCCCCACAGCAGGGAAGGAGCAAGTGGAAAGGCTGCAGGGGGGGTTGCTTTGGTAATGGGAGGTGAAGGAGAAAGGGCATTGCTGTGTGGTCCCTGCATCTGGCAGGACAACTGAAGCGAAGTGAGTGGGCTGGGAACATATCCGTACCTGCCGCATGGCTCCTCTCCCACCAGTGAGTCTGTTGAATGAAATGTGTCCAATTAGCAGCTCGGGAGGATTGATGAAACATGATTAGTCAAGTCCTGGCTGTGTCCCAGGGGCCAGTGAGTCACCCCACCTTTCCCTCCTCCCCACCCAGCAGCCACCAGCACTGTGCTGGCTCTCCATCACGGCTGCGGCTTGCTCCTGGCCAGGTTTAGCTGTACAGAGACTTCAGGTGGAGAAGGGTGATTGGGGAAGAATGCCACTAGCCCGCTGTGTGGCAGGGCTCTGGGGACCTCAGGTCTTTGTCCTTCGTGCTGGCTTGGCAGAGCTGTGGCCCTGGGGAAGGCAGGAGTATGTTTTGGTACCCAGCGTGTATGTGAGGATCTGCACAGTAGAAAAGAGGTTACCGAGGAGGGTGAGCTAGGGACTGAATCCTGCTGTGACCAGCCAAGAGGGCTCTGTCACTAGCTGGGCAAGTAGGAGTAAAAGTGACTGGACCATCTGCCCCTTGTGCTCTTGATAAAGAGCAGAGCTGTGACATGTGGCTTCAGTCGCACCTCTAAGGACACGGAGGGGGTGGAGAGTGAACCCATCTGTCTTCCTGCTGTCTGAGGAGGCAGCTTGTGAACACACAGGAAAAGTGCTGGCAAAAGGAGCTGAGGAAATGTATCTCATCCAGTGTGGCAGGCTGTTGGTCTGAACAACTAGATGGAATAGTTTCTTTTTATTGCCCATCGATTTTGGGGGTGTTTTCCCCCCTGGTTGTTTAGCTGGACTTCTCTTAGTTTCTCTCCAGCGAGAGAGACAACGGGCTGTGTACGGGAGGCAGGACTGCAGGGAAACATGCTGTTATCTCCGTGCCCTTCTCACCGTGCCTTTCAGGGGGAGCTTGCAGCACTTCAGCTGCCTGTCTCTGCCCGAGTAGCTGTGTCCTTTCTACTCAGTGATCCTTTTTATTCAGGCTCTGCAATCAGTAACTGAGGCACTGAGGCGGGGGATCACGTAATGAATACACAGAGCAGAATAGACAAAGAATTGAAGCTGAACATAAACCAGAACGTCAACAGACTCTCCAACTTAACAAAGCCAGCCCTGAAAAACGGAAAAGGGGTAGGATGTTTGGAATAGGTCACACCAAGGTACTCGGAGACTGTACAGCTACTGGAAGTCCTTACCTTAACCCCTAGGCAGGGGGACAGCTCTGATGGCCTTTGATCAAAAGGTTTGTGTTCAAAAGAGGCTTTTGTTCTTGTTGCCCTGTGCTTTGGGTGATTTAGTGGAGATGGCAAAAAGCTGTCTGTGTTCTTTACTAGTTTCCTTTGTCTGTACCTCTCTTTCCAGCCTCCCAGCACATCCACAAGTGTCCACATCCTTGTTTTCCTGAGGCGCATTTGCCACAGTTTGTATGGGTCTATATGGAAAGGGAGGGGACCCCACAGCCAGCACTTGGACATCTGGGCTAGGAAATGCCTTGGGGCCAGACAGGAGAAACATGAGGGAATGGAAACCATGAGCCTTTGTAGGGTGGTGGGAAGGGGTAGGTACCTCTGCTGGGACACCAGCTAAATAGGAAGCCTTGCACTGGAACCAGGTGTCTATAGCATGGCTTTCCTCCTCATGTAAATGAGATCTTAAAAGAACTTCAACCTGGGAAGATGCCTGTGTGCTGTGCCTTGACTTCAGCGTGGTGAGGTCTGGCTAAGGTCTATCCACAAAGACCCTTTCCCGTGCTGCACCAGCTGGTGCCCACTGCCCTTTTGGTTAGCCCACAGTGCCCCTGTGGGTTTTAGCAGGCAGCTTGGCCACACTGGATTAGACTCACTTAAGATGGGAACAGACTAGTTCAACCATAAACACCTTTACTGTAAGCGAGATAATATCTTCAATGTGCTGTTCTCTGAGACACCTGACAATATAGTCTGGTTTTGCTTCCCTCATACTTTCTTCATTACTGATATTAAAGGAGGAAAAAACCAAACCACCCAACCGTTATCACCTCCCTTCAGAAACGCGTGCCAGTCATGCCCTTAACTTCCTTATTGGAGAGAGGTAACACAATAGTCTCTCTTGTTCTGAAAGCAAGTCTGGCTTGGCACAGCAGACGTCTTCCTCGACCTTCGCTCCCGAGCCCGAGTACTGACCAAAGAGCAAAGCAGCTCAGGTGAAAATTCCTGGCAGTTAAAATGGGGCAAAGACTTTTAAAGTCATAAAGCTTGAAAGCTCCATACGTGTCTGTCTGGCTTTATTGCCCAGGGAAATGGGGGCGAAAAAGTGACAAGGTACTGTACAGTCACGGTGTGGACGTGCTGCTGCGGGGGGTGCGGGTTGGCAGAGCCTGGAATGAAAGCACAGAGGCACCCTGCTACGAGGTTTGTTCCGTGACTCTAAAAGCAACGTGCTGCGTCTGGTGCTGCCGAACGTGCCGGGGTTGCACGCTGGCCTGCTCTGATGGCCAGGGGTGAGTGAACGGCTGTGTGTTCTCTGCAGGGTGTAGTCTGGAGTATCAGCCATACTTAAAACCACCGGTGAGCGTGGTGTGTGTGCAGTAGGTGTCCGTGTCAGTGTGTGTGTGGCTTGGGAAGCCCTGTGCAGGGGACACAGTTTTGCGCTGTGGCTGTGTAAGAGTGAATTTCTGTTCTGGGTATACTGTGGGTGGCTGGCGGCGTGAAACCATGAGCGTAGGACAAATTCCTTTGTGTCGTTTGATGTTTTTAATTCTTCTTTATATTAAACTAATCTACAGTAACCAGTTCCGCCCTGTTTGATGAAGCGTTGAGCGACGCCTGCGGGGTCCCGGGGGAGCCCTGCGCAGGCGGTCGGTGTAATCCCCCACACTCAGCTGATCTGTGCTGCTGTCTTTTCTTCAGTCTCTGTAACGAGCAAAGTTATTTCCTAATCTGTGACTGCTAAAGCTGCACATACAAAACACAGACATTTAATTTTCCCTCTTAACTCTGTGAAGCGTTTGTTATTTTGAGGAAGCTGCACAAGCAATTCTGCTTCCTCCGAGCTGCCTTTTCACATCGCCTCGCCCCCCAGATCTCTGCCCACTGTGTGTTTTAGTCATGTTTAAAACCCGCTGCCTGGGGTTCCCCGATGGCCCTGCAGGCTGCGAGGCACGAGAGCAGCGTGAGGAACTAGCAGCGTGACAATCGGCTCATCGGCATGAAAAGCCACGAAGCTGGTGTTAGCAGTAGTTTTGAGAATTGTTGGCAGTTCCTTGAAGCAGTGCAATTTTTATCTGCCTGACTTTGCTTGAATAGTTAGGATCAGCATTGAAATTAGCCAGTTTTTGCAAATACCTTGCTTGCCAAATAATACCACCCGCTGGAGGAAGAGGGGGCTGGACTGAAAGGCCAAATGGCAGACCTAGGTGAGACTTCTGGCCCCAAGATCTCTCTCTGCTGTTTGCTTCTAGACATGAGCACAGCCATCAAAGTTTGCAGGTCAGATTTCTTACAAAAAATCAATATATGACATTGTTTCAAAGGTTCAAGTTTTGAAAGAAGTACTTCTATATTGGCATGTTGTTTAGGAATCCTGATCTGGCCAAGAGGCGGGGAATCATGGGGCAGTGTTGTTGATAGAGGTTTTACTCTCTGAAGGTGAACATTCCCCCTTGAAATCCTCTTTCTGTCCTTTCTCTCTTTTCTGTCCATCCTCTTTGGGGGCCCAGTGTCTTGTGTGATAGAGCACACTCATGCAGGAGTAGAAAGAAGCAGCAGTGTGCAGCATCTCATCGGCCAGGGGCAGTGTAGGAGCAGAGTCCTGCAGTGAAGGAGGGAGGCAGCTGGGCTCTTGGAGGCAGAAACCTGTGGTTCATATGCTTCACCAAGAATTGCCTGAAGCCACTTCTTCTCCATTTACTTATAGATTTGAAGGCTTTTTGCTGCGGTCACTTCAGAGTGCCCTAGTGAACAGCCACAGGCAGTGAACATGGGGAAAAGTCCTCCAGAAACTGAGTCTGCTGGGTGGATTCTGGTGCCAGTTTTAGACACACACTAGCCTCCGTCATGCTGTTGTTGTTGACAGAGCTGTTGTTGCAACACGGCTCTTTTGCGGGGCGGATGGCCACTAAGAACTGGTGCTTGAAGGTCTCGCTGAGGGCAATGTAGAGGAAGGGGTTGAGGCAACTGTTGGCATAACCCAGGCTAATGGCAAAGTTGTAGGCATAAAAGAAGGCCATGGATGGTGTGTCGATGCCAAGATGAACCAGCTGGAGGATGTAGAAGGGAGCCCAACAAATAAAAAAGGCAGAGCAGATGGCAACTGCCATGCGGGTGACTTTCTTGGTACGTACCCGGAGGCTCCTTTGGGGCAATGGGACGACAGTGGTGGCCATGTGCTGGAGGATCTTAAAGTAGACCACGCATATCACAATCAATGGCACAGCAAATGCCAGCATGAACTGATAGAGGGTGAACCAGTAGATATCAGTCTCTGGATTGGGAAGCAAGAGAGCACAGCGGACAGTCCCATCTTCCAGAGGCATAAGACCTGCATACATCCACACGGGAATGATGGTCAGGAAGGAAAGGAGCCACACCAAGCAGATAACTAGAGCTGCAACACACGGGGTCCGGACGTAGGTAGATTTTAGAGGGTAGACTGTCGCCAGGTAACGGTCCAATGTCATCACTGTAAGGATGTTGGTGCTGGTGATCTGACTGTTGGTGTCCAGGGCGGTGATGATGGTACACAGAGGAGCTCCAAAGTACCATGAGCCATTACCTAGGAGCTGGTGGATGAGGAAGGGCATGCCCAAGAGGAAGAGGAGGTCCACAATGGAGAGGTTGAAGATGAAAATGTCAGGCACAGTCTGTTTGCACCTCAGCTTCTTCTTCTTGATGATAGTGTAGATGACAATGAGGTTCCCCACAATGCCCAGGAAACAGATGATACTGAAGAGGCTGGGCATGATCACATTGGTGTACGGTGCTGGCTTCTCAGATACTGCCAAAACAAACCAAAGCCGTGAGCGCAACCCGGAGGCAACCTCTTTGCATCTCTGTGTGCTTGCCCTGTCCTGCAACTGGATCCCCTTCAAAGATGTAGCTTGGAATGATGTTTAAGACCCTCTGCTGTACTTGGAGAGGCATAGCTGGGGATTTGACACTTCCTCTTCTGCCACCCAATGCATGCAGCACCCCACCCAAATCTGGCTGTGTGTAGATATCTTTCCTCAGCTCTCCTGATGTAACTCTGTCCTGACCTGAACCTCCCTAGATCTTTTGGGAGACTGACATCAGGCTGGTGTGCTTCTGCACTTTGCAGTGTCTGACAGGGAGTTGTTAGTAACTCTTCCAGGCAGTTCTGGGTGTCCAGCCATTTTGAGGGGAGTGGGTGAGGCAGCTGGCGCTTTCCACATCAGAGAAACGAGCCTGTATGTGGGTGCCAAAATGTGGATATCGTCAATGCTCAAGCTGTTGTGTCGGAAAGCTTCAGCTCGTCTGTTGGGCGGTTTATGCATTGTACTGTCTGAGATACAGAGTTCATTGACCATGCAGGCAGGTAATGAATGCTTATCTAAATTGTGAGATCTGGGACTGTACCCTGGCTGTGTCCCACTTCTGCTGTCAGGGTTAGGCCAGAGCATGCACTCCTTCCTATCTTCCTTCCCTACCATTCTCCTGTTCTCTAATTTCTTTTGTAGAAAGAAATCCAGGTGTGTGGCCAGACAGGGATTTGGGAGTATGTTTCAGAGTGGCCCTTCAACAGGGAATGCCTTAGTTGTGCAGGGAGCTAAAAACAACTTAAAGCTGCTGTCTCTGGGCTCTGTATGTAGGTGGATTTCAAAGGCAAAATTCTTGCCTGATACCGCTTGGCTTATGAGCATTGATGCTTGTGTGTTGCTGTTTGGGGTGGGAGGCCCAAACGTAATCAAATTTACATTTGCCTTGTCCCCAACCTGGGTTTAAAATCGCATTCTGATGCCACAACCCCCCAGTGCCAACCAACACGGATTTCTGCTCTTGGGCACTGAAGGTGGCGTCTACGATGCTGCTTGCGGCGCTCTCTGTTCTGCAAGACTGCCACGTGCAGTGTGTGATGGAGTCTTAAATCACCTTTTCAGCTGAGGCAAATCTCATTTCATCTCATTATTTATCTCCTACGGGACCTGATTTTTTTCTGGGGGAAGGCTTTGTGAGGGTTATTTGTGTGGCTGTTATGAAGACATGTATGACAGCCCCTAAGCCTAGGCTGTGTGTTTCTTTCACTGAATCACAGATAATTCAATGTGGTGTTAATTGGAAATGCTTTCAGTCGCTGTACTATTCCATCTCCTTAGCAGCCTACACCTGCAGGAGAAGTGGGGAGGTCTCCTCCAACAGAACCTAGGGAATTCTAAAAATGAAACTAAGTCAAATAACAGATACTCATGAAATATCTCTGTCAAAGTGGTGTCTGTTGGCTGAGGTGATATCTGCTGACTTTGACTTCTAGAATTCTTGAGCACAAACTTCTCCAGATTTACTTTGGTGCGACAGAGAAGCTTGACTGAAGTGGCAAGATAACTGGGGCTACAGAGCTGGCCTGGTTTGTGGCTGGAAAAGTAGGTGTGTGCCATATCAACTGTATCTAATATTTCAGTGCTCTCAGAAGCGGGACATGGTGAGCTGCCGCTGCCTCAGTCCTTCTGGCACTGGGAGGCAGCTAGTTTAGGCATAAGCAAGGCCAAGGTTAGAATCCAGTAGAGCTGTTGCTGCATCATTTTATCTGAAAGCCTTTATGCACATGACAAAGCAGCTAGTGAGGCACAGAACTGGCAGGGGCCTGAAGGAGAAAACCATGCTTGGCTGATAAGACAAAAAAGCCTGGTCCAGGCCATTTGTGGGGCTTTAAATGGTCCTTGTTCCTCCTGGCTGTTCATTAACACAAGGAAATGCCCCGTTACATGGCTTTTGGTAGATGACATACTGTCATCGGCATGCAATTGAGACCTGATGCTTAATCTTCACCATCCAGCCTGTCCACCTCCTGAACATCCAAACAGATGTCTCACCTTCTTAATGCTTGACGATGGTGGACTAGAAATTGGAAGGTGATGGCTGCGGTCCTGCTGTTCTGCGCATAGCTCTTATGCGTTCTGCTCTCCTCTCTTTTAGCCCCAAATTTGTTATGAACACGGTAGGAATAGGTTGTACGAGTGAAATGTAAAGGCCACGTGGTTAGCTGGAAATTGGGACAAAATGTCCTTTTCCTGCAGTAAAATCAATGGAGTGCTCTTGGTGATCCTGTAACATGTGGAATGATCTCAACTGGCTTTGGAGCAAAATGTGTGCAACCCCAAAGGCTTCATGTGAAAGGTGGTCTGTAGAGTGCTGTGGCATCTTTCCTGCTGTTTGCATTTGTACAAGCAGGACTTTCAAGTGTTATTAGCTGGAAGCTAGTGTGAAGCTATAGTCTGTGTGTGTATTATGGGCTGGAGTCAGAAGCGCATGGCTATCAAATACTCAAAAGTTATCTCTTTTCTAAAGCCTCTTTCATCTTGAGATATGGTCGAACCTGAATTTTCAGTGTTGCTTCTGTGCACATCCAAGTGGCTGTACTTTTACTGAAACAGCTACTTCAGGCATTGATTTGTCCTTGCTTGTAAATCTGTGGCTGCCCTATTACTTTCAAAAGTCCCAAATGGGGACTGCACTATGTGAACTGAATGAGGACTGGTCTAAATTTTTTTTCTCTAAGGCAGTGGTTGTCTTCAGCCATGCCCAGATACATAAGAAACTACGTCTTGGGTGCTTCCTTCTGAAATACAGTAAAGGTACACTTTCAGTTTATAAAGGACATGCTGGTGGAGAGGCTGTCAAAGACCTGTTGAAGATATTCACCAGCTTGCACCGTTGACAACTGGCCTGCCTGATCCTAAAACATTGATTTGGGGAACAGTGGTAGTATGGAGAAAATGAGACTGATGAAGGTATCTGCTTCCCTCTCCAGCAACTTCTTGTGTTCTCTGTGCCTTGTCCCCCTCCCCGTCCCGCTGGACTGGTTCATCTCTTCTCTGCAGCTAAGACCAGTGGGCTGATGGAGTTAGTACTGTCTCACAGCCAAAAGGTAGTGAATCGCTTCAAGCTACTAGAGCCAGCCGTGGTGTCTGGGCTTTATTTTGGTGCTGTGCGGTGTCCCGGGAAGGGAGGGCTGGGACCCTCCCCAGCCCCGGAGGGGGTTAACCCCGTCCTGCCACCGTGTGCCGCCCCGCCGAGGGCACGGAGCTGTCCGCCCTCGGGTGCTGAAGGCGGCTCGACCGAACCGGCAGCCCGGGGGTGGGGTACTGAGGGTGGGGGGGCTGCGCCCCTGAGCTCATCGTCACCCACACCATGGGGTATCGACCGGCCCCTCAGCCCCGCCGAACACCGGCAGCGCCGGGCTCAGCGCTGCAGAGCAGCACAGGAGGTAGGTGCGGGCGGACTTTCCCCACGAAGCTCTCCCCGCCACCGCCCCGGCCGCAGCGCCGCTGCCCTCCCCGGGAGGTGCGCCTCTGCCCCGCGGAGCCGCTGCTTACCTGAGCCGTTCCGAGCCTCCGGCGTGGAGAAGTTGCGGGAGGAGTTAGCGGGGGCCATGGCAGCGCGTCCCGGTGCAAGGGACGGGGAAAGTTGGGCAAGCTCCCTCGGTGGGGGTGGGGCGGGGTGTCGTCCGTTGTCCCGTCCCCCCCTCTCTTTTCACCGCCGGGGCGGGCGGGGGTCGGTAGAGCGTGGGAGGCAGGCACCCTTCTGCAGCCGGCGAGCAGAGGCTGCGGCTCGGCTGCGCTGCGCTCCGCTCTCCCACTCCCGCCCCGCCGAGCCCGGAGCAGGTACTGACATCAAAGCGCAGCTGACTCCGCCAGCCACGTCGTCTGAGAGCATCGCCGTCGGGTGGGAGGGAATGCCGGTGCTGAGCGGGGCCGGGGGGAACTGCCTTCTTCCAGTGGCGGAGGGGCCGCTCCCGGCCGGGGGCTGCGCAGTGCCTCGGCAGGGCTGCGGCCAGCACCCCTTCGCATCACATGCAGCCGCCGAAGGGGTGGTGAGGTCCTGCGCCCTCCTAATGACAGCCAGCCTGCTCTCGCTGTCGTCAGTAGGAGAGGAGTAGCAGATTTTGCCTTTTAAGTAGCTGTGATCTCCTGCCTTCAGTGTGTGCCTTTCTCTCCTGCAGAGGCACATGCAGTTTTCATCACTGAGTCACAGGCACGTCTCCACTAGCGGAGCTGGGAAATGTCAAGGCACCAAATTAGCCACTGAAAACTTTGTTGCTTTGACCCTCTAACCCATCTAATTCCAACCTGAGACATTTATAATTAATTCTCTGCTGGTTTCTGCTGCTCCACTTCTTGCCACAGCTCATTTGCTTCTGAGCTCCAGAAATTAGCTCTATTGGCAAGCTCAAATATGTGTCTTCTATTTTTTGGCCTTAAAAATACTAGGTAGGAATCCCTTTAGGTTTCTCAAAACTGCTTTACTCTTTTTCTGTGCCTTGCCAGAGCAATAGCCTGTTCCTTTCTATGGCTGAGTTGATGATTTTGTTGTTCTTTCTGCCCACTGCTTTATACGTGAGTTGGGTTCCTCCATCATGGTTTGATAAATCACATGTTACCGGGGCAAAAGGATTGTTCTGTACCTCTGAGCATTTCCTGCACTGGAAAAGCATATCAGAAGTCTGCAAGAAAACCAGCAGCAACAGACAGCTTTTCCTCTGTGGTTGAGTGCAGTGTAGGGGATTGGGTTTGCTTTATAAAAACTACATCTGTCTGTCTGGAAATCTCCCTTGCTTCTGTCTCTTTCTCTGTAGTTGCAAAGGCTGGCATCAACTGTAGGGGCCATTTTTTTGGATCTTCATAAGACTGTATCAATCAGGACTAGAAGTAATCTGTACCATTAAAAATGAGACCCAGCACACATACCACCAACAGCCACAGCATGGGTCGTAAGCCAGGTTTGGCAGCAGCATTTTCTGTATGGGCCTTCTGCTAAGTAAGCCAAAGGAGTTCATCATTATTAGGTTGTCCTCTAGTGGACCAGAGGGAGACAGAAGTGTGGAGCATGGTTTGCCCAGGCATTGTAACTCTTAAGGCTTGAAGACAGGCTGGGGCCAATTTGTCTGTTATGCTACGAGGTTTTTGCTGAGTCTCTGGCTCGGTGATTTGCCCAAGAGTTTTTCCCCTGGCAGATATCCATGGTATATAACACAGTTTTGAACCTGCACAGCTTGTGAAAAGACAGTGTTCCTCAGTGACTTAATATTTTTTTAAAAGACCCTTTTTTCTCACATTTTAAGCAAATCTTAGTGCTCTCTATATGGGTTTACTACTGCAAAGCAAGCTATGGTTTGTATGCAGGGATGATGGCGGTAAGGCAGGAGTGCTATTGCAAACAGGGTGCTGTCCTCTGCAGTGAATGCCTTCATGTAATTTTGCTTAATCCAGTCCTGAAGTACAGAGTGTGAGTGTTTGCATGGGAAACTGGTGGGCAATTGCTATTCCAAACACTTTCCCTGCACAGACAAGCTCCTACTTACTTTCCCTGGAGAGGAACTAGCTATCTTACAGCTTTCAAAGAAAGAACCTGACATTTAAATTTAGCAGTTTCCAAAGCACAGCATTATTTTTAATTTGCAGTCTCAAATATTGCTGTTCACTTAGAAACTGCCTTGCGTTTGAGGAAGCTGTCATTCCTCCTTCTCAGCTGTAGGGGCATGATAAACCACAGCCACTCCATCCCTGATGCACATGTGTCACAGCTGCAATGACAAAGCTGTGCTCAGCGTTTGAGATTCACCACCAGCGCGGTGAATGACTGTTTTGTTATTGGGCTTTTATATTTGGACTTGGAGGTTTGGTGCTCCCTTTCTGCTCTGTCAATAATCTATGGAAGCTCTTGCCCCAAAGAAGGGCTGGTCTTTATAAAACCAGCCCCATCAAGTCGAAGGGATGGAAGGAAGGAGAGGAATATTAACCACAGCAATTGGTGATGCGCAGCCTGTCTGTGCATACAGCTTGCCATTGCTAGAAGGAGGAGGCACAGTAATCGACTCATTATCTGGCTCAACAGTTGAAGACAGCAGCTCTCTGAAGGACTAGTTCTGCTCATCTACTGGAAACTGCAGCAGGGATGAGCTCTCAAGGGACCAGGGGATATAACCAAGGAGTTGTACTAACTACTCCATGTAATTACAAGGAAGGCTGGGACACTAACCCCTTGAAAACACATCTTGAGAGATAGAGTAATTAACATTTAAGGAGGGAGCTGCCATCTTGACAGCCTAATGATGTAGATAAAGGTGTGGAAATGAAGTTCAGCCCTTCAACATAAAAGAAAAAAAAACTTACTTCTTCCTACAAGCTTGGCATCACCACTATCCTTAGACTATCCTGTCTGTAAAATCACTGTTGTGAAGAAAGATAGTAATCTTCCAAAGCTGCTGCTAGGCAAATTCTGTGAGTAGGGAATGAATCTGGCTGGTCTAACAGTGGTTTAACCCTGAAAGGCTCTTGCATTTCAGTAATGAGTTATATTTCCTGCGTCTGTCCCAGCTGGAGATCCTGTCTTACGCAACACGAGTAGAACCACAGCATCCCGTGGGGCAGAACGCAGTGCCAGATCCTGTTACCGAGCTACTGAAACCATTTCCCCAGCTCATTTCACCAAATAATTTCTCATTAAATGGAGACTCTCTCATTTGCTAAATATTTATTTAGTGCCTTGCTACTACTCTGATTCGCACTCTGGAGAGAGCAGCCTCTGCTAAAAGCCAAGTTGCAAATCCTCCCCTCTGACTCACTGGTCTCCTTATTCACAGCTCCAGACCTACAGAACGGGCCTCTGCAGTTTTATTGCTTAGCTCCTTGTTTATATTGATCAAATATCCCAATGGGTGAAGTTTTGCCCTTGCAGTGGCCTTCGGGGTAGGGGTGATTTCTTTCAGGATGCGTTGGACATGGTGCATCAACTCCCCGTACTGGCTGAGCACTTGAATATCGTTGTCTGTCTTCGATAGCGCCACATCAGTCTCTCTCTCCCCTTTTCAGGCAAGACTGGTAAAGTAGTTTCCAACTACTGATCCATTTTGCCTCCCTTGATCCCTGAAAATGAGTCTTTGCTATCACTTCTCATCTACAGGGAAGGAAAATGTCATGTGGCAAAGTTAAATAATTTCCCTAAAGCCAGACACTGAGCTTGAGGTCAAAAATTGACAGTAATTCTCTCTACAACAGCACCGGCTTAGGCAGCATCGTATCCACCTTCCTGCAATGATTATCCCAGCGCAACTGTTTGTAACCCCACAGAGGGATGTATGCTGAATGTAATTATTTGATTAAAAAAACCCCACACCCGAACACAGAAAACGCGGAAGTTTGAAGGATTAGCTTCGCCAAGGCAACTAGATGGTGGCTTGGGCATTGCTGTCATCGATCTGGATGTGCACCACATATATGGTCTGGCTGTTTGGGAAGAAGTTGCTGCCACGTCTTGGTGCCTGGTTCAATTCAGATCAGTGCTACCGTGTGATCCAGTACTGCCCTGAGCTGGTATTAATGAACTTGGAGCCGTGGCCTGAGACTGAGCTATGAGCAAAGCCCTGATTTTTCTTACATGCACGTGTCTAATGAACACAGCAGAGTGAATTCCCTTTCTCAGCTGCTCAATAAATTCACACGTGGCTTTACAGAAATACTTAGCTAAACAATCATCTAAACCCTCTTCTTATCCATGCTGGATTTCTAATTAATTAGCACAAAGTGGGCATTTATCTGAAACCAGATGACCACCTCCTCTTTCCCCACAGCCTTCCTGCCCTTGAAATAACAGGTCTGAGCTGCCTGGTCAGTCCTGGCTCATTCCAGTCCCACGCTGATAATTTGAGGTTTTAGCCTTCAGTTTTTGCCCATCCTGGTTGCTTGCAGCAAGCCAAAGGCCAGGACAGCAGCCTTCTGTGGTTTTGTTTTCATTGCTAAAGGTTTGAGGATCCCAGAGACAAAAGCACAGCCAAAAATAACAAGAAGTGGCCAAGCAAGGCTTGTGCTGTGATGGGGAAGCTGAGAGGCTGGCGGCTCCACGGCTGTTCGCAGCGATGTGCTGAGCTCAGGGGTGCGGATGTGCGCTCGACAAAACGGGCAGATCCCATCATCAGAGATGAGAGGCTGCAGGCAGCTCTCGGTGTCTGACAGGAACAGCCAGGAGCCCCCAGGGAGGCAAATCTTGCTGCAGGGAACAGTATTAGTCACTTTGCTTCCCCTTTACAAGAGCAGGCATTAGTGCAAGGAGGAGGTAGCTGTAACCTGAATTCCTCCAGAGTCTGAGCAGGGGAAAAAAGTTTTGGCTCCAATCTGTAGCTCGCGGATAACTGTGCACAGAGCTCAGGAGGAGAGAGAGCAGGAGGATTGATGTAGGGTGGTTGATGACCAAGAATAGATGTCTGCCCAACCCGAAACATTGGTTTCTGGCTCCCTTTTTAATGAGAATGATGGTGTTGAACTTGGAAATGGAAATTACACATCTGAGATGAAGCAAAACTAAAAATCCTGAGAGGTTCGAGTCAGGGAGACGAGATAAACTCCAGTCGGTGCCTGGGAAGAGCTGTCACATGAAATTGCAAATCCAAGCATGAGGATTTATGACAGAGCTATCGAAAAAAAGAGGTGGTGTTTTATAACCAGAGACTGCAATCTTGCTGCCTGATTCTGAGCGGGGCAGGACGGAGGAAAGCAGAAATAGCTGATTGTCTGAGCTGCGGCACATTGAATCTACCTAAAGTCCAGTAAAGTGGTACAGCATCTCCCAGGAAATTCTTAGGTTGGGGAAGATGTGGAGAAGCACAAAACCTGTAAAATTAATAAGGAATAAATCACGAGTAAGACTGAAGTCTTGTCTTGAGAAGGGGGGCTGTTAGCAGTGGTACCATGGGCTGGAAAACCCTCCTGACCTGCAGCCCCCAGGAAGACTCTGCTCACTTTGGCAGTGAGATCGCTGAAGCAGCCAGATGTTTCTTCCCTCCCTGCTTCCCCAGGCAAATCAGCCATATGTGCCCCGTGCTGCCGCTGGGAGTGGCGACGTCTGCCGGGGTTGGAGGCAGTGGCTGAGGGCACTGGAAGAGGTGGGAACCTTCTAAAATTATAATGAAAGTGTAAACTTATGCTCATTTATGAAAACAGTAATTGGTAAACCACTTAGCCCCTTGGGCTGTTCAAGGCTAAGAGCAGAGACAGGTATTCCAGCAGCAGCAGTCGGCGTTTGTTACCAGCTGGGAGTTCATTAGCTGGAAAGACAGGAGAGGAGGAAGACATGGGTTCGGTATGAGCTCTCTATTTAACATGCCTCAAAAAAAGGCAAATGTGATTCTCAGAAGCATCAGGTGAGATGCTTCCCTAGCAGGAGCTGCTGCTGTGTGAGATGGGGGTGAGGCTTCCTCTTTAAACCTGCGTGGATTTTGGGGGTGTTGTGTCCAGGTCTCCATAGGAAATCGAGCTGCAGAAAGACTAAGCGGGTCAGGGCAGAGTCAGGGTGCAGGGAGGTGACTGGGGTGGTGCTGGGGATGGGCAGACCTGGTACCACATCCAGTTTTACAGGTCAAGCTCACAGAACAAGATGTTTTCTGAGGTAGTGTTGTCTTTCAGACGTGGTGCAGGTGTCAGGAGAAGGGTTAAGCAAGCTAGAAGCTGGCTGTTTTGATGGTTGCCTTAAAATATCTGGAGAGAGTTCATCTGGATAAAAATCAGCCCCAAATGTTATTTTTGATTAACTTGGTTCCTGGAGGGTTTTGCAGTGGTAGAGGATGCGGATACACATCAGTGCAATGCTTTCTAAATGTCCCAGTTTGCCACTGGCCCTCTTTCTCTCCTCTCTCCCTGACTTTTCCTGCTGTGTGAGAAGGGCTGTTGGTCTAGAAGGCAATGGAGATATTTCTGCTGCCTCCTGCCCTGGGTTATTTCTCTATTCAAAGGCCCCTTCCCACATCTTGGCCCACTGTAGTGCTGTGGTTCAGAGCACTCGGATCCTCTTCCCGCCGGTGCCTTGCTTGTGCCTGTAATTTTTCATTATTTTTTTCCCCTCTGTGCTTTATTTTCCGCACCGGGGTGACAGTCAGTGCCTTTGTAAAGCAAATTGAAAGGTATTGTGCAAAGTTCTGCATAAAAGCGTGTGCGTGTGCACGGATCTGGTTTGCTGAGGTTGCAGCCAGGGTTGTCAGCAGACCCAAGAAACCAGACCTATCTCTAGACCCAGGTTTCTTTCCTGTCAGAAAAGCATAGTTAATTAAACCCTTCTCCTGAAAGGAATTTCTTAACCACACTAGAGGGATAACAAAGCGAAAGCCATGTCCTTAATCCTGCCCTTTCATCTCCTGGAAATTCCTTCCTCTCCTGTCTCTTTCTCTGTGTCCTGATTGTTAAAAGAAATGAGAAATAATTTCCACTTGGAAAAAACCCAAGACAACAAAACTCCAGCCCAGCTGATCGCAGCAGAAGCCAAGGAGATGGGAGCTGAAAGGAGGGAGCTGTTAATGAAGCATCAGTGGCGAGCCAGGGGCAGGAGCTGGAGCCCGTCCAGATGGCACCGCTCATCCACCACATCCACTTTACACACGCGTCCTCTCGGGGAAGAGCCCGGCCGAGCAGCCGCCCTCCATGGCGCTGGTCAGCCGCAGCCTTGCCCGCAGCCCCGAGAGGGGATTTGCCCGGGTTACTCCAGGCCTCCATCCAAATTCCCTCCATGGATGGAGAGTGACATCTTCCCCACTGACTGTCAAGTGGAAATGGAGTCCTAGACCCTGGGTTTTGGCATTGCATTCCTGCAGGGGTGCATCAGTGCTCCGGCTGTCGCTCTCCCTCCAGCCGTTCCTGCCAGCACAGCAGGGAAGGGCTGGGAGGAAGGAGCGCAGGGTGCAGAGAGGCGGTGGGAGGGAGCAGTGGGAATGGGGAGCAGGGCTGGCAGCGTGGGGAGCAGGGCTGCGTTGGCACAGCCCCGATGCAGAGCGTGCCGTGGCCGGGCTGGCAGCAGCCCGTTTGCAGCCCGAACTCCTGCAGCTCCCCTTCATCCCCAGTCAACCTGGATACTCGTGTTTCCTGGCCCGACAGATAAGGCGGCCTCACCATTAATCAGGAGGCCTGGAGAATGGGATCAGCGCGAGGCGGGCGTGCTGCGGAGTTAATCTCCTTTACTCCCCGATGATGGATGGAGCTCATTGCAGACATTAATCAAGTCTGTGTGCGCGCACCGGGCAAAATGGATTAGACACTGTGCTGTTGGCAGAGGTGCGTCCCGAGTCCCTGGGCAATCCTGGAGGATGTCCGACACCGTTGTGGTGCCAGCTGGGGCTGCAGCGCAGTGGTGTGGTGTGGGTAACGGAGGGATTACGGATGCCAGATCCCGGAGAGAGCTTAGATGTGCCCCCACTTCTGCTCTGTAGGCGCTGGCCGTGCCTCTCTGGGTGACAGGGCTGGGAGGTGGGTCTTGTCCGTGGCTGGACTGTGCTCATCCTGGGAACCATTTTCCCAAATAACCTGCAGAAGCTGCTGAGGTGGTTCCGGTTGCAACCAAAGACCTGCAGTTCTGCAGCCCCCAGACCTGCCTGTTACCCAGCGGAGACCCAACTGCCTATGTGGTGAAGCTCAGGCAGGAATGGAGCTGGACTGTCAGGCAACAGAAACTACCTGCAAACCCTTGGAGACTCTGGCAAAGGGCTGTCCTGGTTGAGCAGGAATAGGAGCCACCATCAGATCCCAGCCCTGGTTGCAGTTCTGCAGAACCCTGTGTAAAAGCCCCTTCTGGTGTGAGATCAGTGCAGGGCAGAGATGAGAGAGACCGTGCCCCAGCTCCAAACTGTGTTGCAAGCTAGTTTGGACATCGTGGACTTGAGGAGTCATGTCTTGGAGGCAAAACAAGAACTGTCACAGATAGCATGAGAAAGACGCTCTTTGTCTGCTTCAGACTGGTATTGGAGGAACCAGCCAGTGAAAGTAACCCTGGGTCCTTGTTCTGCAAAGGGAGCAGCTCAGCCCTGAGGAAGCAAAGAGCAACGCCTGATTCATGGACTGTGCTGCAGCACAAGTGTCACACCACAGGGAGCAGGGTATGGATTTCCATCTTGGCCACCCCGCAGCACCTGCTTCTCCCTTAGAAATGAGCAGCTCGGGGTATTCCTGGTGGGGAGCCCTGAGCCCTGATCTCTATTGAAATGACGTTGGTGGCCCACGCTCCCTGCTGTGCAGCAGCTGGAAGCAGCAATATTCACTGACAGCCAACGAGTTGTGGTTTTCCGATGATTAATGACACCTCCGTCCTGACAGGACCCATTCAGCCTTGACAGTGCTGGATGGTAAAGGAGTCAGGGTAGAAATTGGGCTTTTCTAGAGAATAACGTCCAGTGCAGGGACCATGGTGCTGGGGTTGTGAGCTGCTCTCTTCCCCACAGGGTTAATCCTGGAAGCGGACCCATTTTCTGCAGGTAAGCGTCCCTGATCTTCATTTCCAGGATGGGTGCAAGTGGATGGGCAGAACACAAGAGGTTTGTTAACAGGCTTTTTTTTTTTTCCCTCTCTGCCTTAAGTGCAAAGCCCAACTGACATCAAAGCAACAGAAAGTCTAATCCCGTTTTGAATCAGTGCAAGCACACGCAGCGAATGTTAAACAGGGAATCCGGCAGCAAAAAAAGGGAGGATTATCTTTAATTTCCTGAGAGGAGGACTGAGCAAGGGAAAGGGAGAGAAAAGAAAGGCACAGGACCAGAAAGAAGTGGCTGTCAGCACAGGGAGGCTCGTGGAGAAGGAAAGCAGAGGCAGACGGGGACGATAGTGCAAGCAGCAGCGCATGTGTGCCCGGGAGAGGTGAGTTCAGCCGGAGCCGACTGCTGGCGCATGGGAAGGCTGCTCCTGCCGGGAGCCCCGTGCTGGCACCTGCCCGAGTTCCCATGTGGATGCAGGAAAGGGATTGTGTGCAGGGTTTTCCGTGCCAGGGTAGAGCCCGGTGCAGGCTGTAACTCTCAGCTCACGCATGTTCGAGCTGTGGCTGCAGAGTTGCTTTTTGAGGGAGCTCGGAGCTGGACTCCAGCAGAGTGATGTAACAGAGGGCTGGTTACCTGAGGTCGCATGTGTGCAGGGCATTTCTTTTCTGTAAAAGACTGTAGTTGGGCAGAGCTTCCTAAATGACCTCCAAAACCTTCTTATCTGCTGGAGAGCCAACTCTAGGTATGGTTTGTCTTGCTGTCTGCCACCAGCAGGTACCACCAGCTTTGCAAAGGGCAGTTACTGCTGCTTTTCATGCTATGGCTGATGTTTAGCTTTGTGGGGTATCTGTACATGGAGCTGTGTCCAGGTTCTGGCCTGGGGCTGGGATGTGTTCTGGCACTGAAGCCCTGCCGGCGGCGGTGGTCAGCCTGAGGCTGCAGGCAGCGGCTGTGCTGCACGTGGTATGAGGGCAGGAGGTATCTGAGGCCAAACCAACCCAAAAATCCCTCTGCCAGCACTTGGTCCCTGAGAGCACAGCATCCTCCTCCTCCTCCTTGTGAGCAGTGCATTTCCCTCTTGATGAAACCCTCTGGTTTTCTGCCTTGGGCTTCTTCCAGCAGCGGCTATTGCCGGAACGGTTGATAAAAGGTGATGGAGTAAATGCATACGTAAGCATCTTGTGTGTCCTGATCCCCTGTCCTTCTCTAGCTTTGCCCGTGACATTGTGGCCAGCAAGGTGGAGTGCTGAGCCAGGTGGGAAATGCCTGTCCTGGCCATCACATGGCGGGGGGGACAGATGCCTGTGCAGGGAAGGGTCCCCAGGGGTGGGATGTAACTGCGGAGCACAGGGAATGATACTGAGACTCGCTGGGCTGCTTACGGACAGTCCCAAAGCCCAGCAGTGGGGCACCCGTCGCCTTTCAGTGCTTAGTGAGGCCAGGCACGGTGGGAATGAATGTCAGGAGCTGTGGGAAGGGCTCCTGGGGCTGGCTCTAAATCTGGGCAATAACCTGCTTTCTGCTGTGGCCTGATTCAGTGCAGGAGAGGCTCTTCCTTACCCTGCTTCTTCCTCAGCCTGCACCTTCCTCCCTGCAGGGCAGATACCATAGTGGGGTGCCACAGCATCTGCCGCAGCAGTGTTGCCCTCGTGGGTATGCAGGAACCAGCCTCCAGCCCCGCTGTGACCCTGAACTGGGAGCGTCCAGGCAGCTGATGTCTGCACATCCACGCAGGGAAAGCGATCCTGTCTGCCTGTGGGAACCCTCTGCCTGCACAGCTGCCTTCACTCCCGTGCTAGCCTGAGCCTTCCCCTGCCCGGGAGTGAGAGGCAGCTTTGGGGTTGTGGCAGGGAGTCTCTGGGTCAAGCTGGGCCCATCCCCTGGAGTTTTAAACAGGAGGAGCCTAAGCCGCAGCTGAAGTATGGGAGAAGTATGTTTCCATCCAGCTGGTTCATAACATACTTAAAATGTTTTGGATGTCTGGTGTGGGCCTTTGCAGCCCTCCTACCCATTCTGCTGGGTGTGGATGAGATTGCCACAATTTTCTAAGTTTGGCTTTCGTGGGTGCCGCTTGGGAGCGGGAGCTTTGCACACTCAGACCTTGGAGCTGCGTCTGGCACAGCCTCACCTGGCGCTGGCAGTGGAGCTGCCAGGGATGCTGCTGCATGCGTTGCTTTGGCCAGCGGGGCTGCTTCCCCCCAAATGCATCACTTCGTTTGGAGCACGGGGTATAAAAATCAATCTCAGAGTGGAAAGGAGGGGTTTGAACAGCTGCTGGACGAGCCAGGATGAGCTGTGGCCATCAATCAGCTGTACAAGACATAAGCTGCGGAGAGCAGTAGCATTTTGAGTCAAAAACACATCGGCTGTAGGAGTCTGCTCCTTCCCCCTCAGCGCCTAACCCCAAAAAGCTGCTTTGAAATGTTGTACTGAATTAAAAATACAAACTTCTTCCCAACACTTCGCAAGCAGCCGATCGTTGTAGCAGGGGCCTCTAGATGGCAACATCCACCTGAAGAGCTGCGAGCAGGAGCAGAGGCCCCACCGGACCTGAGCAGCCCGGCCCC
>VWZZ01006495.1:191440-281573 GCA_013399095.1 Psophia crepitans | reverse complement strand
GGGGGAGAAAAGAGGCTTCAAAGGCTCCCGCGAGTGCGGCGGCTGCGGGGATGGATGGCGGCGAGGCTGCAGCTGCGCGGCACGGTGCGGGGGGGTCCATCCTTCCCTCTTCCTCCCTCCGTGGCTCCCGGGCACCACCCCCCCGGCATGCGGGGCTCCTCCAGCAGCCTGCAGGTTGCTTGGTGGGTTTTCCCACCCACATCGTGTTTGTCCCAGTTCATGGTGGGGTTAAGGCCCTTTTTTTTTTCATGCCTCTCCTTGGGAAGAGCCCTGCGTAGGCAGCGGCAGCAGAAGGAGGTTGCTTTTCAAAGCCAGCCTCTCATGGGTGTTGTGTTTGGAAAGGGGCCTGGCTGCCACCGGCGTGCCCAGAGCCGAGGAAAGCGTCGCTGTGCCGAGCGCGGGAGATAAGGCACAAGCAAACAGCGTCGTGCAGGGACATGGAGGAGGCACTGCTGGGCATCACTCGGCAAGAGCTCCTCAGGGCACCCAGCCCCACTGCCCTCTGCACGCCGTCAGTCCGTGCTCACAGTCCATGTCTACTCCTCTCCCAGGTCTGTCCTCACCCTTTAAAGCCCCTTTGGCAGGGCAGCCTGTGGCTCCTTGCTGTCAGCCTGGACCACCTGCTTCCTTTTCCCTGCCTGGGTAAAATGGGGAAAAAAAAGGCTAATTATGTGGAGGGGAATGAGCACGGACTGTGCTGGGGCTGCCCTGGGCTGTGCTGCCTTCCCTCACAGGCTGTGGGCAGCACCAAGGCATCCCAGGGACTTGCCCATCTCCCTGCGGACGCGGAGGTCCCGCAGGGCTGTGGATGGAGCTGGGCTGGCAGCCGGCCCTGGTGCTGCAGGCGGGAGGCTGAGGTTTGGGGCAGGAGGGGATTTCCATCTTTCAGGCACTTCCTAGCATCTCATCCAGACCAGGGGGCTCAGCTCCCCCTTCCTGAGGGCTGTGGAGGCCGTTTCGGCAGCCTGACCCAGAAACATGGAACCGTTCAGATGCCGACAGCCCGAAGGCAGGCAGGGAAGGCAGCCCCGAGCCACGCGACGGCGTGTTCCTGGCTGCCGGCAGCACTCGGGCACCGTAACGGGGACGGTACTCCCCAGAGCTGTACTCGGGCAGGGAAGGAGGGGACACAGCAAGGACACCGCCGGCACGGGCATCCCGTCCTCCACCTGGGACTGGGGACGTGCTGGGGCACAGGGCTGGTTGCAGGTGGGAGGGAGCTGGTGGGTAAAGACTTTCCAAGTCCAGTGACCCATGCAAAAAGGGAGTCAGCCCCAAGTTTGGGGATCCTGTGTATGTGCCGCCGGCGCCCCCCAGCTTTGTGCCACCCTGGAGGGAAGGTGCTTCTAGGTGAAAGCCTTGTGCTCTTCCTCCTCCTCCTCATGCTTGCAGGGCCGCTGGGTCTGAAGATCTCAGCTGGCAACCTAGAAAGGGGTTGCAGCATGGTCCTTGTTTAGGGGTCTCCAGGGACCACAGCGGCATCACCAGCATCACTCCTGCCACTTCTCCATTGGGGTCTTGGTGCTGCAAGATTTCCTTGGGAAGGCGAGGCGGGGGGGTGTGAATTATTGGATCTCAGTGGTGAACGACAGCATCCCCCATGGAACGTGGTTTCCAGCCAGCCAGCAGCATGCAATAGCTCTTCCATTCGGCATCACCCCGGCAAGAGTTAAAAGAGGGACTGGGTGCCGTGCGTGTGTGTGTGCATGCACGCGCCCTGCTTTGTTTTTAAAAGCGCCTCGGCTGGCCTGGCCCCCCGCCAGACCCGAGGCCCGCCGCTGGCAAAAACTCCAGCAAAGGAGTATGAAAGGGGCAGAAACTAAATGACAATGAACCACCTTTTTCTGACTGCTCTAGCCAGTGAGGGGGGGGTGGAGAGGAGCTGTGAGCACTCTGGTTCCCCCAAATCCCATCCTGGCTTCCCCAAAAAATTGTGCTTGGGACTGGAGAGGGAGGAACCTGCTTGAACCTTGGGGCTGCAACATGGCCTGGGCCTCGCCGAGGTGTCCCGGTGAGTCACGGACCTGTCTGGAGATGCCCAGACTGCTTGGAAATGGCTCTGCTGGGATGATCTTTACCCTGCCAGGGAAGGGCCAGACACCCTCACCCATCCCTTGCTCCCGTGGGATGCCCGGGGCTGCGGCAGCCTGCGCCCAGGGTGGGTGCGCAGGCACCCCAAGATGTTTGCAACCCCAGGGAGAAAGGCTGGAGCTGCAACCGAATGCAGCTTCGATGACGAGATAAGGGAGCCGGGAAAACCTGCGCGCACGGCAGGTATGCGGCTCCCACAGCATCCCAGGCCTGGTGAAACACGTCCGGCTGTGCTTCCGCCAAGCCCTGCCAGCGCCGGCACCGCTCCCCCGCTGGGCCCCAGCCAAGGCTGTGCAGGGAGTGTGCAGCACCCAGCGCTGCCACCGTGCCCGAACCCCCGCCCCGACCTTCCCCGGGTGCCGTGCTGGGAGCTGGAACGTGTATGGGTGGGGGGCTGTGTGTGAAAACTCCCGGGGTTCTGTAACGCCGCCCTCGGCCGCAGGCACGGCCGGTTGGGTAAGGCGCCCTGTCTGCGTGTGCGGGGAGCCGGCGAGCGCAGCACGGGTGCGCGGTGCCCGGCGCGGAGGTGCCCTGCAGCGGGGCTGGCTCAGCCTCTCCCTCCCACTTTGCAGGTGCCTCTTGCCCCCGTGGAGTGTCGGTCGCGGGGTCTGGCTGGCTCTCAGCCCTCACTCCCCTCCCTGAGCAGCCCGTCTTGGGGCACGGTTTTGTTTCTTTGCCAGGATGGGTGTGGATGAGCCTGAAAGGGATTTTCTAGCTGGAGCTGAACTGGGTGCAAACAGCAATAGGGAGACCATGCACTGGGAGCCCCACAGACCTTCCCCTCCCGTGAGTGTCCTCTCTCCCTGGGCAGGACACCCAGCTCACAGCCTGCGTGGCCCCTGGGGACCTTCCCGGATGCATCCCCACCACAGCCAGGCCATGTGAGCGCCTCAGCAGCCTCCGAAAGGGGCCGGCGCCCCCCCCCGCCCCCGATGGCTAATCATTGCCGACACGGGGGCTGTGGGTACACAGCAAGCCCAGCCGGCGGCACGGGGGCTGGCACAGCCACAGTGGTGGGGGTTGCTCTGGGCTGCAGCCTGGGCTGCTCTGGCTGGCCTGAAGCACCTCGGGTTTTGTTTTGCTGGTCTGACGCAGGTGGGAAGGGCTGTGTGAGCCCTCCTGGATGCCCTGAACGAGCACCTACTTACCCTGCCAGCGTATAAAGAAGGGAAATGCTCCTCCTTGCAGGGACAGAGGCTCCTGTGGAGGAGCTGCTGCTGACCCTGCGCGGTGGCCAAACCCCCAGGGTGCTCAAGCCTCAGGGGAGCCCTCAGGTTCCTCTTCCACAGTGCCGGGGCACAGGCAGCTCCCTGTCTCGGAGCATCTGTCCCTCTGGTTGTATTTAGCAGCACGTGCTGGGCTGCACATGGACCTCCTGGACCTGCTTCTCCATTCCGTCCACTCTAAACCTGGTGTGGACAGTGTGGTCCAGCTCTGAGCATCCCCCCGCCAAAGTCATGGCTCTGCTTCATCCCGCTGCACCCTGCTCCAAACGCCTGCAGCTTCGTGGGTCCGAATTCATGCCGGGTGTCGGTGTCACCCATGGGTTTTGTCGTGGATAAACAGTGCAGGTGGGTGCCTCTGCTCAGCCCCACCCAGGGACAGCCCAGGCACTGGGACGGGGACTGGCACGTGGCTGTCAGCTCCCCGAGCCCCCCCACATGCCTGGCCATGTGCTTGCAAAGCCAGCGCCTCATCTACCAGGACGGGACGTGCAATGTTGAGGGCTGGTTTGCTTTCCCAGCAGGGTCGGAAAGGCATTCGCTGGCAGGAGCTGGGGGTGAGGCAACCCGCTGTGATTTCCTGGCCAGGGTGGGGGGCATGGGGTACCCTGGGAGGGTGGCATGATGTGAGAAAGGGTGCCTTTTCCTACAAAAAGGAGCTGAGGGAGGTGAGGGGACCCTTTTTTTCTCCTGCGCACCCCCCTCTTTCTCCTCGCCCCCCCCCCCAGGATGCAGTGAAGTGGCAGGCGGGGGTTTCTGTGCTCAGCTCCCACGTCCTGCCTCTGCCGCCAACTCGGGCTTGCCGGGGCCGTTCCCGACACGCACCCGCCGTGCTGGAAAGGCGTAAACAGATCAGGTTGCCGGCAGGGGTCCAGGGAGCGGGCAGGCCTTGGCTTGCATCCCACCACCGCTCGGTCAGGTTGGGGAGTGGGGAGCACTGAGGCAGGGGGACGGGGTGGAGGGGGCCGAGCTGGCAGCGGGGTCCCCACAGAGCACGGGCTCCTCACGGACAGAGGGTCCCTGCGGGAAGCCAGGCACAACCTTGGTTTGATTAAGGGGCTGGGAAAGCTGCCCCTGCCTCAGTTTACCTCTGATGCTAAGGGGGACCTGCTCTTTCGGGGTTCAGAGGTGTTGATGTGCTCTCCCCCAGCCCCCTGCCCCAATCCCACGTGGGAAAGTGCTGACTGGAGTTCAGCCCCTGGGACTGGGGATCCTCAGGTCCAACCCCCCCTTATCTGTCGCAGTTGTATCCTGATGCCCCTGACCTTGCTGTAAATCAGCCCTTGTCCCTCCCGCAGTGCGTGGGGGGACGGGGCTGCTCCATGTCGCCCTTGTCCCCAGCTGGTCCCTGAGCAGCTGCCGGCTCCGGTTCCCCGGGCTGGGCGATGGGAGGAACCCGCTGCCCTCCCCGCCGGCCCTGGAGCAGCTGGGACGAGGGGAGGGGGGCAGGAACGCAGCGCCCAGAATAACTCAGCAGCCACCGAGGCCCCCACGGGGACGGCGAGATGGGCGTGGGGTCCTGGTGTGGGTTCCTGCGTCCACCGTGGGGCAGGGAGGGGACGTACCACGTTGTCAGCTGCTAAACCCGTTTGTTGGCGGTTGCTGCTCCCACCTGGGGGGACGCAGGGCAGCGCAGGGCAGCCTGGTGAAACAGTTGTCATGTCCCTCTCCTGTCCCCTGCACAGGGGTCCCACTGCAGACTGGGGTCCTGGGGGAATCCTTTGCTGCTGCAACTGGGGGGAAAACATTCTCCTCCAGCCAAGGCACAAGAGAAGTGCCACCGGCCAGATGCTCTGCTGGGTTTTGGCAACGGCTTTTCCCCCGTTGCAGCGTTGCCTGGCCGGCTGGGGGGCTGACCTGGCTGGCAAAGAGCCCTCACGCTGGGCACGGGCAAAGCGGAGCTGCCCTGCCCAGCCTCGGCAGGGAGAGCAGAGGGCAGCGGCGGGTTCCTCTCTCAGGCTGCTTGTCCCGGGCTGGATGGAGCTTGGCCCGTGCCCAGAGGGGACAGACCTGTCCCTGTCCCCTTCCCGCTGGTGGCAGCGTGGAGTGGCTGGGCAGTTCCCGCTTGCTTCGGTAGGTGACCTTGTGCAGGGGATGGGAGCAGCAAGGAGAGATGGGTGCCTTCCACCCCCTTGCCATCACCAGAGAGGGCATTTGGAGAGGGATCCCTCCCATCCCTGGTGGCTTGGGAGCACCATGTAGCCGCTGCTGGGTGAGATCCTCACTCTTTCCCGGTGCAGAGGCCACGACTGGCTGCAGCGCCATGGCATCTGCGGGAGCATTTGCCCATCCAGCATCCCTTGGGACCAGTGGGAATTGGGGGCCACATTCTGGCTCTGTCCAGGAGGGAAGGAAACAGTTTGCTCAGGCTTTTCGGATCCGGGCTGTAATTTAGATGGAGCCAGATAGCCCGTGCGTCGTTTGCTGGAAGGCAGCTGTAGGAAGCAAAGAGCCTCTCATGTGGGTTTGGCAATGGGGGGTAGGGGCAGCAGCCCCCCAGGAATGGGAATCCTTGGCTCATAGGGAGGAAAACCCAGTCCCCAGGCAGCGTCTTTCCCTGTCCCCGCACAGCCCAGGCTGTGTGCGTCTCAGGGGACCCCGCCGGCACGTCCCTGAGCGGGGCTGGCGGCAGCACCGGCTCACAGGGTCAGAGTTGAGGAAAGGCATCCGCAAGGTATTTTTAACTGCGTGCGACTCCAAACCCCGGCCGCACAGCCGCCAGCAGCCGTTGGAGCTTAGTCCTTCGCTGCTGACAGTTGCCTGCCCACAGGACGGTGGCGGGGGGTCTTTGGGGAAAATTTGGATCCTGTCTGCCGGGGCCTTGGGAAGGAGTGACAGCACTTGAACCATTGACTTTCTGGGTGACCTCGAGCGCATGGCTTCACCTCCCGGTGCCTCCCCTCCCATCCTGTGTGTGCCTTGCCGAGATTAGAGCGTCCAGGGTGGGGACAGCTGCTCCATCCGACCCGGCAGCGCCTGCTCCAGGCACACGGTAGCTTCCCCGGGGCCAAAGGGAGAGAACGTCACAGGGTTTCCAGCTGCCACATCACTGTGTGCTTTGACTACTGGCTCCACCGGCCAGAGCAGCTCCCAGGTGCCGGCCGCCACGTGCAGATACCAGCCTGGCAGCGATGGGGGCAGTGCCGTAGGCTGGGGCAGCTCCGTGCCCCAACCTCAGCCTTGTCCCACAGCGCCCGGGAGCTGCGTGATTTGCTGCAACCGTCCAAACGACAGCGGAGGGCTGGAGCCTCACTTCACTCCCTTGAGCTCGCAGGGTTTTGCTGGCTGCTCTTGTCTGCTCTAATTTTTATCTGGGGCTCATTGTTAGAACCATGAAATAAATAGCTACGTGCTCCTCTTGAGCGTCAAAACCCTCCAGGTGTAGGTGGGTTGCTGCGTCCCTGCCCGCCCTCCCTAATTAACTGTTGCTCAGCACATCCAGCCTTACTGACCTGCCCTAATCTTCCCGTGCAGGGCAAGCCCTTCGGCTGCTGTCTCCTGCCGCTCACGTCTCACTTCCCCTCAAGCCTCTCGTGCCCCGTGACCCCGTATCATGTGCACAGCTTGGGCACACGATGGAAGGTGGTACCCCAGGACCCAGCATCCCCCTGCGCAGGGCTGCTGAGGTTGTGTTCCCCACCGGTAGCTCCCTCCGTGCCCATGCTCACGCTGCTCTCACCGTGCCCCCGCATCCTGCTTCCCCTCTTTCTTCCTCCCATTGACTGTCTGCCGGTCAAATTATTTTTCCCCAGATGCTGCAGTCTGCAATTTTCCCAGGTTGAATCTGCCTGGGTTTGTTCTCCTAATCTCTCTAAGTCCCTTTTGTGTTATTTCTGCCCTCGTTGATCTGTTGAGCATCCTCCACATGCACTGTTTGCTTGGTATCGTGTTAACGAGAACACTGGGAGTGTCTGTAGGTGCAGCCCCTTTGCCTGGGTACCTGGGGAACACCGGAGCCCCACAGCCCCTTCCCCAGCTCCTAGGGGAACCCGTTGGAACCAGTATGGAACCAGTTGAACAGGAGCCAAGGTGTGTTATTAATGCTGGACCAGATGCTCTGCTGGTCCCCATGTCCTGCAGCCCATCGGTGGCTCTTGGCCCCGCGGCGTGCCCGGTGATGTACCACGGGCACAGGCAGAGCTCACGCTTGGCCGCCGGCCCCTGCTGCTATCGCCCCATCTCTTCCCGCTCAGGAGGCGTCCTGTCCTTTCGGAAGGATGAGGGAAATGGAAAAGGCTCCACCTCTTCCCTGGGCAAATACAGCTCCTCTGAGTTCATATCCTGGAGAGCGAAATAGCCAGGTCCCAGCAGGGACGGTGACTTCACCTCCCGGTAACGCGTTTCCCGGCCAGCTGGGAAAGGAGCCCTTGTATCTCGGAAGGAGCCGCCCGGCTTCCCCCACCCGAAGCCTTTCCCAGCTGTTTCCATCCTGGCTGGGGCTGGGGGATGCGATTTCGGCTCCGTGGGGAAAGGGTGTCACTGCTCCCCCTTGCCTTGGGACGCATCGCTTTGGGGTAGGCGGCCAGTGCGAACACCCAGATTATTGCGGGGAAGGGGAGTGGGCGCCGTTCATCTCACCACACGGCTGAGATCCTTCTGGGGGCCCGAAACTTGGAGCAGGAGCACACGTTTGACCTTTGCAAGGGGTGAACCCAGCCCCAAAGGACTCCTGCAATGCTGTTTCCCCCCTGTGTCCCCCCTGCGGCCACCAAACCGCAGGGGCGAGAGCTGCACCTTCTTCCCAGCTGTGCGGATGCGGACGGGGTTTCCGACTCTGCTTTTCCTTTCATTGTTCTGGGAACCTTAGCTTTGAACAAGCTGCCTGTTTTTTCCTGCTTTGCTTGGGGGGGGAAGCAGTGGGGGGAAATTGGGTGTCTGGCTGGGGGTCCTGGGGTGGCTGGGCTGGGGGTAAGAGATCAATGCCTGTGCTGTGCTGGGATGCTATCCCCACTGCCTCATGCTGCCAACCTCTTTAAAAAACTTAATTGTTGCATTTTCCCTTGGATAAAGGCTCCCAGTTGACTCCATGGTCCTGCTGCCATGTCCCCAGACCCATTCCCTGCGCCTGTTGTGGGTCCCCAGCCCAGCCAAGGGAGGAAGGCAGGTGCTTGGGGCTTCTCAAGCTCCCAAACTTCACCATCACGTCCGAACACATCGCAGGACGAGACAGCTTACAGAAGGAGAAAGCGCAGATGAGGAGGGAGGCAGAGCTGCCAGAGGAGACTCAGATGTAGTGTCAGCAGAAACAGCTTGGTGGCAGGGACACTTTGGGCTCTGTGTGGGTGTAAACCCTAAGTTTTGGAACTCCAGCCAGGGGTAAATGGTGGAGGCTGTAGAGGTTAGAGATCTGCATTTGGGCACAAGGATGCTGTGTCCAGCCCTCAGGATGCTGCAAGGAGCCCCTGCCTTTGGCTCCCGACTCATGGCGGGTTGCTGCACCTGGTGGGTTTATTCCAGTTGGACCCAGGGTGCCGAAACCAGGAGCAGGGCTTGTGTGCGACGGCTGTTGTGCAGCCTACGCAGCCTGAAAGCAGGCAGGGCTCTGGCCAGGGCTGGCGTGCCTCACACCTGGGTTTGGTGGGTTTCTCAAGGGATGAGGACACCAATTATCCTCAAGGAGTTGCCAGGCGCTGGTGTAGGAAAAGGTAAGGGATTCCCTACCATGTCGCTCTCTGCCGTTGCTGCCATTTGCCCTGTGTTGATGGGAATCTGCTTCCCTGATTGCATCCTCCCCGTCCCTGCCAGTTAACCCAGTGGCTTTGCCCCAGTCGGACCCACCCTGCAGTGCCTGGTGTGGCTGAGGACCTGTTTGTCGGCGTTGGTGGGGAGCCCGTTCGCAGGGATGCTGCAAAGCCTCAAACCCTGGCACAGGCTATTTGCGGGCAGGAAAGCACCCGTGGCGTTTGGACACATGTGGTGTTTGGATGAAGGGATGGGTGCTCAGCTGGGTGTCTCAGGCGGGAGCGCCCCGGCAGCCAACTTCACCCACCATAACCATGGGGAAATAGGAGGGGCCCTGCCTGCCCGGGGAGCTGGGCACAGCACTGGGCTCCGCGTTTGGGGTGCGGGCTGGTGGCGGTGGCAGGCAGCCGGGGCCAGGAGCCCTTGGCTCTCACCCAACCTCTCAAGCTTGCTGGGCAACTTTGGTTGAGTTTTTTAAGGTCTCTGTGGCCAAGCTCCTTCCCTATCGAAGTGGGCGAATGTCTTCCGAACCTCTTGGGAAACTGAGGCAGCCAGTTTGCCAGGAGGCTGTGCCAGGAGGAGCCGGGTGTGGGTGGCCATGGCGGACGTGCCTGTGGACAGAGAGGTGACAAGGAAGGGTGATTCCCGCAGAAGAGGGATGGATATCACCCCTTCTTGTCTTGGTTTTGAGTTTGATTTTGACAACAAGTTTCTCCTGAGCCCCTCCATGAACCCACTGCACACCAAGGCAGAGCCGCCCCGGGCCGCTGGTGCAGCTTGAGCCTGGGCAGAGCAGGTGGGGTGAAGATGCCACCTCCTGCCACCTCCGCCTCTGGGAGGCTGCTGCTGCCACCACCATCAGAGATGGCTGGTGCTCTGCAGGATCGCAGCTGATTAGCTCCTCCAGCTGGTTTATTGGCTTAATGGTGACAGTCCCCAGGTGGATTTTATTTTCCCAAAAGGGAAGTGTATGTATTTGATGTGTCCAGAGCACATGATCCTTCTCCCACCACCCAGGGCAGCGGGATGGTGTTCCTGCAGTGCCCAGACAGAGCATCCCTGCATGCAGGGTGCTCACGGCCAGCAGTGCAGGTATGATCATGGTACGGGGATGCTCAGACCTTTGGTGCGAGGAGGTTTGTGGCACAGGGAGGCTCATGGCACATGGGTACTTGCAGCCAGTGGTGTGGGGCTGTGATTTTCCAGGGCAAGGAGAAGGGAGAGGGCTCTGTGACAGAGAACGAGCAGAAAGGTGTATTTTTCCAATGTGTCTCTGACAAGGAGGTGGGTCTCCAGTTACAGATCTGTCTGTCCCACACAGAGACAAAGGCTGGGTGGACAAAACTGGGGGTGTCACAGCAAAAGCACTGCTTCGTGGAGCCTTGCTCTCAGTGTAAGCCAAGGTAGGAGTCTCCAAGGGATGCTCGGGGGACACACAGCATATTTAGGCATTTCCTTCCCCAGCCAAACCCAGGCGAGCCTGTCGCTCCTTCCCAGTGAGTGGTTCAGCAGTTCAGGGCTCCGGAGGGATCCTCTCTGCTTCCCAGCCCTTGAAGCAAAGCCCAGGGGTGTCCCCATGGGGCTGAGGTCTCTGGTGAAGGGCACAGGGTGATGCAGGGTGCCTGGCGTGCTGGCGCAGAGGCTGCGGGCTGGGCAAGGGCATGGCTGGCTCCACGCAGCCGGCACAGCCAGCGCTGGGCAGGCACCCCGGGGGTGAATACGGGTTTGCGCCGGGCTGGCTGCCAGCAGTGCAGTGAGTCACCCGCCCCGGCCGGCTGCTCCCTGGGAGCCCCCTGCACCCCACGGGGAGCTCAGCCCAGCCTGGCATCCCTGCCATAGGGGTGCAGCCCAGCCCCACGGGGAAACTGAGGCACGGGGTACAGCACGCTGGAGGGGGCTGCTTGGTCGGGGGAGCTGGTTGGAAATGCACTGGGTGGGGCTGCACCATCCTGGCCCCCCCCCGCCAGCAAGGGCCCAAAAGGCCGAGAGCCGGCACGTCCCCTCCATCCAGGGCTGTATCCGGAGCGTGCCGTGGGCGAGGGTCTCGACCTCGTCTGGTGAGCGGGCGGCTGCGCCGCCTTTGCCACGGCCGGCAGAGCGCGAGGGCCCTGCATTTGTAAGCAATTTGCTGGAGCGCTCCGGAGGTGCTTCCCGCCTGCCGCTTGGCAGCCAGATGCTGCACAGAAGCTCGCTGGCTCCCTCGAGGCCTCGCTCAGCCCCAGCCCCGCGCCGCTGAGCCTCGTCCTGCCCGGGCAGGCGCCCGCAAAGGTGCTGGAGGGGGGAGCAGAGCAGGATCAGGGCTCGGCAGGACCCCCTGGAGGGGTCACGTTGGGGAGCAGGGCTGAGAGTTAACCCTTGGGGTGCACAGAGACAGGTTTTTTCCCCTGGAAATCTCTGCAGGGCTTTTTGCATTTCAGCATTGGGTCCGTGTTTTTCTGGGCTTATTTCCCTGGGATGTGAGTGTGCTCCCGGTGCAAATCCAAAGGAGCTGATGATGTGGCTGGGAAGGGTCTGGCCACCCCATCCCAGTGCCGTGGCTGGACCAGCCCTGACCCCACAGCCCTGTCCCAGCCCGGCTCTGCGGTCTCCCCGCTGGAGCCGTGCCGCTGAACCAGCTGGCCTGGGAGGGCTGTGGGGTTGGGAACGGCTCAGCCCAGCCTCTGCCGAGCCCCAAAATGTCTGGGTGGGAAAGGCTGGGGAGCCTGGAGCTGCTGGGTCACTGACACGGAGAGAAGGGGCTGAAGAAATAGGAAGAAAAATGAGGGAATTGCTCCAGCGGAGCACATGGATGGACCTCGGAAGGAGAGGAAGCTGGGAAGTGTCCCGTCACCTGCCTTCCTGTCGCTGCATCCCCAGGAGCATGACAGGGGCTGGTGGCACCCCCTTGGCAGCCCTCCCACTGCCTCACTGCTTCACCCCATCCCAGTGCTGGCTCCCTGCGGAGGCAGGGCAGCCTGTCGGGTTGCTTGGCCGGCCCCGTGTGCCATACGGTGCGGAGGTGTGCGGGGGGGGGTCCCGGCTGCCTGGCTGTGCCCTGTGTTCCCCTCCATCCCTCCGCTCTTCTCTTTGCTCCTGCCTTTGTGCCTGCGATGCCAGGGTGCCCGGCCCCTGGCCCCTTTCCTACCCACACCTGACCTTCCAGCCTGGCTGCAAACCCTCCAGCTCTCCAAGCAGCGATTTACCCAGCTACAAACCAGGGACCAGCTCTTCCCCTTCCCGCCCGAGGTGGATAGGAGCGTTACTGCTTTCGCATTCGGGAAGAGCCACAAAGGGGGTGCTGCTCCCGCTCTTGGTTTTGGGACCTGCTGCTTGCCCAGCTGCCCACGCTGTGCCCGCGTGGCCCTGCCCTGCATCTTGACCTTGCTGGGCTGCCGGAGCAGGGAACTAATTTGAGGAATGTTGCTTGGGAGAGGAGCAAAGACATGGGCATTTTGCCGTGCAGATGCTGACAGCTGCCTCCTGGGGCCAGGGAGCGGGCAAGGACACCCACGTGTCCTGGGACACCCACCGCATCCCAGCCCTGCTTACTGGACCCCACTGGCGAGCCCAGTCACCTTGCAGGAGAAGATCAGGGATAGGATTTTGGAGTGAGCTCTCCCTCTTCAAATAGTGGGCACTGCTCAGCTCCAGGATCAGCCCCCGGGGGCTGTGGGACGCTTCTGCCTCTTTCGGATGTGCTTGTGCTCAGCATCTCCACCCAGCCCCTCTCTTCCCAGCATCAGCCACCCGGCTCCACTCTGCTGCCCAGCTTGTGTGGTCCAGGCTCTGCCCCTCCTGCCGTGGGCAAGGATCTCCTTCTCTTCCTCCTCCTCCTCCTCCCCACCCTTTCTCAGCAGCAAAACCCTGTGGCAATTTTCAGCAGCAGGTGATGGGAGCGAACCTGTATTGGCCTTTGGTTCCTACCACACAGAGCATCCTTTAAAAATACGTATTTATAAACACTGATTAGAAGATGTGGGACTGGGGGATCGCTCAGGGAGCGGGAGGTGATGGCTTCGTGGGCATTGCCCGGGAAATGTTATTGTTTCCTGGCCAAGGTGACCAAGGGAAGCGGCTTATCCTTGATGGAGACCCCGAATCCTGAGCTCTTGGGCAATACGGGGCCAGAAGGGAAAAGCAGGAGCTCTGCTGAGCGTGGCTTTGGGAGCCGGGTCCTTCAGGAAGGGCTTCTGGGTTGGCAGAGCTGCTCACTGCCTCTCTGAAGACCAACAGCCCCTGGAAGAGGCAATTAGGGTGATCCTGTCCTGATCTCCTCAGCTGGAGTCACGAGTCCTTCACCAGCAGCCACTCCAAGCCCATTTTGCATTAATTAGTCTGTTTACAAAACACTGTAAATTGCAGTAATGAACACACCGTTTCTTGGTTTCCTTTAATTATACATTTGCATGATGAATGAGCCGGCCCCCTCTGCAGCTCTCCTTTCCGGCAGAGGGGCCGCGCAGCGGAGTGTGGCTTTGTATGGAATCTGCTGCGTGAGGTGGGCAGAGACCTTGGGCGAGGGGGGAAAAGAGAAGGGAATGGAGAAGGAGGAAGAGAGGGGGAGAAAGAGGAGAGGGAGCTGCAGCCCTGGAGATCTGTCTGGCTACGAGGGAGGGGGCTCCTTCCCCAGCACCCCACCACATTTCGGTGGGGTTTGAGCAGCTGCTTCACCCTGGGCTCAGATCCTGGCTCTCAGAGTTTGATTTTTTCCATAGGAAACAGCACAGAAACCTTTCAAAGCATTTAATCCTGCCTGGCGCAGCGGTGGGGCTGCCTGGGAAGGCAGAGGAGGAGCGGCGGCATTTCTTGCCCCCTGCATACCTTCCCCTCTCTGTCCCTTTTGACTTAGAGGATGAATTCCAGAGATGTTAATCCACTCTCAACCCCTCAGTGGAGAATAAAACGTCCTCTCTGTGTAGGAGGAAGGAATTCATTCGAATTAATTGCGGGAAGGAGTGGGGAGCCAGGGGTGCGTGTGAGGCTGTGCCGAGGGTGGGGTGAGCATCCTCTGCCTCTCAGTGGTCCCCAAAGGGGAGGCAGGGACGGACGAGGGGACGGGATATCCGAGGTGGCACAATCCTCGCATTCACAGCCAGAGGCTTCAGCCTCTGCCCCAGCCGTAAAAATGCCAACCATGTGGTCTGTGGGCCAGACCTCGGTGGCACCAGCAAGCACGGAGAGCGAGTGGGGGGTGAAACAGCCCCTCTCAGCAGTTTTGGGGTGTTGCTGCCTATAAAGGGGAGGGAAGCGCCATCCTGCTGAGCTGGGGTGACGGGAGCTGCAGGGTCTGACCCGTCCCGGGGGCACGCAGAGATGGGGCAGGAGGGACAGAGGGTGAAAAGGGTCTGAGGTCTAGCTGGGTCAGCCCGTTGAGGGTTTGTGGAGGTGAACGTGGAGAGAGAGGAGAGAAGAGGCCTCCGGGATGGGTCAGGCACTGTTCTGCGCGCTGGGAGGTTGGTGCGGCTGCGGATGGGGTTCGCACGGGGTCCCGGGGGCTGTGTGAGGTGGTGCAGGCTCTGCGTCCTGCCCTGACCTTGGTCTCCTCTCTCTGCAGAGCTCCTGGGATCTACCAAGCGCCTGAACGTGAACTACCAGGATGCGGATGGGTGAGTGCTCCCTGGGCAAGGTGCTGGGTGGTGCTGCCACCAGCATGGGTGGGCTTGGTCTCCCCAATATCCAGTCAGTTCTGTAGCTCTGCGTATGATAAAGCTTTCGAGGGTAGCTGCTGAACCCTGGAGAACGCAACAGCATCCCGAAACCAGGGCAAGCCCTGCAGAGACAGACCCAGTGCCTGCCCGGATCTGAGCTGAGGGCTGTGCACAATCCATCCTGCAAAGGCTTTCGTGAAGCTCTTCCGTGTCCCCGTCCGCAGGTCCGGCAGCACGTCCAGCCGGTGCCCCGTGTCCCGTGCGCTGGTTACAGCACGGAGGAGTGCCCGGCCGGCCACGGGGCCCACACGTGCGCGTGCCTGTGTTTAACATCCCAGCACAAAATCCTTTCATTTTGGGGGGAGTTAGGGAAAGAAAAGATGAGGTTGCCAAGTGACCGCAGCATATTTGTGTAGCTCATCACTTCCAAACTCCAAGTACTTAATAAGCTGGGTACTGAGCGTTAGAGAAACCACAAAGGCCCATAAAATAAATAAGCATGTTATTCTTATTGAATTAACTCTGACCCGTGAGTTATTAGCATTGTTTTGTGTGCTGTTGTTGTACCTAATTTCTACATGTTTTCTTTTTGAGAACTCTGTAGGAGGAGGTGTCCATGATGAGTCCTAACAGGCCAGCGGGGGGGTGAAAATGTGCAGGATGGCTCTGTCTTGAAATAATACTATGCAGATGGAGCTTAATAGAAAAAAAAAAAAGTAATAGTAGAAGCAGTGATCTGATTCTGATAAGGCACAAGGCTTGTGCTGAGGCAGCTCCAGGAGGGCTGCTGGTGGGAATGGGGGTAACGGGTCCGTTCCCTCAGAGGCCCACGTGCGGTGTTTGGGGTACTAACAGCACGGGGGTGCGTTGGGTTTCACTGGGGTGCAGGAAGGTGCAATGTGCACCCTCCCGGGAGAGCCGTGCTGCTGGCAGTGACCCCGGTGAGGCATCACCTTGCTCGCAGCTTGGAGATGGTGGGGTGGGCGAGCATGGGTTTATGCAGCTGCCTCCACATCAGAGCCGGCCCCACGGGGATCCCACAGGGTTGGCTCGAGGGGGATTTGGTACCCCCCACGTTCTCGCTTCAAGGCAGAGGTTTTGATGTGGGCTCAGGGATGTGGTGGCTGCATTGAAGGAGGGAGCAGTCCTCTCTGCTGGGTTAGCATCCCTCCTGTGATGTCCAGAGGCCCTGTGCAGGGATTTGGGGGCTGTCTTGGGACCACAGGTTGGGAGGAGAGCCGTGTCAGTCAGGTTGTGTTCCCTGCACGGGGCTGGGATGCTGCGGAACCCACTGGAGCCACGGGCTGGCGCCGCCTGGAGGCCCCTGCACCCCTTGGAGTGGCACATGGGCTAATCCCCAGCAGCGCCCGGACCCCTTGCTCGGCTGTGGCCCTTCACGTGACAGCACGGGGGGGAGCGCCAGGCAGACAGGCCCCTTTCACAGCCCCGAGACACAGGGCTCTTTCATTACTGGCAGCCTCCCACGCTGTGCCGTGGGCTCCCGGCATCCCTGCTGGCACGGGGAGGGGGTGGCTGGTGGAGGGGCCAGGAGTAGCCACAGGGCTGGTGTGTTTGCTGGATGCTGTGAGCAGCGTGGCTTCGGGCTGCCTGGCTGCACCGCGGAGAGGGGGGGATGCACCTCTCCATCCCGCCTGCTCGCCTCCGCACAGGGCAGGGGGGTGAGGGACCCCTTTCACCGGGGTCCCGCGGGTTGCACACACCTACATCCCTCGCTGAGCCCGGGGGCATGGACAGCGTGGAGGGATTTATCTCTGCTTTGCTACAGGGAAACTGAGGCACTGAGAGCGGGCCGTTAGGAGGGATGTAGCCATGAACAGCCAGAGACTGTCCTGGCCCCCAGCCCGTGTCCCCGTGCAGGCAAGGGCTGTAGGGCCAGCACGGTGGGGACGGGTGCCAAGCTGAGCCCTGCGTTATGTTGCAGGTTCTCAGCGCTGCACCACGCAGCCCTGGGCGGCAGCCTGGACCTCATCTCCCTGCTGCTGGAGGCACAGGCCACCGTTGACATCAAGGACAGCAATGGTAAGGGGTGATTCCCCGCCACAGCCCTGTGCCTCTGACAGCTGGCTCAGTCTTCTGAGTGAGGCCAGGGGCCGCATCCAGCCCTGCTGAGCCCCGTTTCCCTGCAGGGATGCGCCCTCTGCACTATGCAGCCTGGCAGGGGCGCGTGGAGCCGGTGCGGGTGCTGCTGCGTGCTGCTGCCTCCGTCAACATGGCCTCACTGGATGGGCAGATCCCGCTGCACCTCTCGGCGCAGTACGGCCACTACGAGGTGGTAAGTGAGAGCCCAGAGACACCCACACACCCACCCTGGGTCTCTGGGGATGCGCGTGGGGGCGAACCCCGCTGTGCTGGGCGGAAGGGAGGCGGGGGCTGAGCCCCTGTACCACATTTGCTCCCCTGCAGTCGGAGATGCTGCTTCAGCACCAGTCCAACCCCTGCCTCATCAACAAGGCGAAGAAAACCCCCCTCGACCTGGCCTGCGAGTTTGGGCGGCTGAAGGTGGGTGCTGCGGGGCTGTGCCCCGCACCAGGCACTTCTCTGGGGGTGGCTTTGGAGCTGCCTGGCTCCTCCGGGAGCAAAGCCCCGGGTCCAGCTGAGACCACTCTCCCTCCGCCACGAGCGTCAGAGCCTGGCAGGCAGCAGCTGCCGCCTCCGACCACCCGGCAAGGCCAGATCCTGAACCTGGAGCTGCAGGTTTTGCTCCTGACCTTGCCGGTTCCCTGCAGCTTCCCCCCCCGCCCCGGCTTTGCTCCCGTTTAAGCACAGACAGGCTGAGCTGGCTAATCCCCGCAAGCCCTGAGCGCCTGGCCCTGCTCAGCTCCTCGCGGTACCTGGAATGGCTCGTGGGGACGGGGCCACCCCATGCCCTGGGAGACCCCAGCCCAGCCAGTACCGCACTGCCGGGCTGGATTGCGGCCAGCCAGACTGTCCCATGCCACACTGGGGAGGGGACCAGGGGGATATTTCCATTTTTGGAGTATCTATAACGTCTGCAGCTATTAACAGGGCAGTAAAAATAACTCCTCTGTGCCTCCGGGCTGCCCTGAGATGCCGAGAGTCACTCTGGGCTTGGAGAGACTGGAGCTTTTTAGGGCTTGGTCTGAAAAGCCCGATTATGGGAAGACTATTTTTAGCTGTTGTGACCTTTTACGGCCCCTCGCGACAGTGTGGCCCCGCCAAGGACCGGCCGGCTCTGGCCAGGTCCTGGGGCTGCGGGTGGAGGGGAGCGGTGGGATGGGGAGCAGAGGGGCAGCCTTGAGGGCGAGCCCCTTGCTGGGAGGGTGCAAGCAGGGGCACCCGCACCCCACTACTCGCCCCGTGCCCGATGCAGGTGGCCCAGCTGCTGCTGAACAGCCATCTGTGTGTCGCCCTCCTGGAGGGACAGTCCAAGGATGCGACCGACCCCAACTACACCACCCCGCTGCACCTGGCAGCCAAGAACGGGCACAAGGAGATCATCAGGTAACCCCCCGCCAGCCAGGGGCACTGCCCCAGCCCGAAAAAACCCATCACGGCTTCAGTCCTGCGTCCTCCCAGACCCTCCTCCCCGCGGCAGGTTTTGTCCGTTGTCCCCAAAGCCTCAGCGGTGGGAGGGGTTGTCCCCTTCCCGTCGCGAGGCAGCCGATTGCCTCACCCTGAAGTCCGCGTCCTCCGGCTCACGCCTCTCCCTCTCTCCTACCAGGCAGCTGCTGAAGGCTGGGATCGAGATCAACAAGCAGACGAAGACGGGCACAGCTCTGCACGAGGCCGCGCTCTACGGCAAAACGGAGGTGGTGCGGTTGCTGCTGGAGGTGAGCACGGCGGGGACGGGGCTACGGGGGAGACAAGCCCCAGGGGTCGCCCATCACCCCCATCCCCTCGGTCCCACCATCTCCTACGGGTCCGGTGGCAGATGTGGGATCTGACCATGACCACGTCCCCTCCTGGGCAGGGTGGTGTCGATGTGAACATCAGGAACACCTACAACCAGACGGCTCTGGACATTGTGAACCAGTTCACCACCTCGCACGCCAGCAAGGACATCAAGCAGCTGCTGAGAGGTGAGGTGGGGCCGGCACACGGCCAGGCGCTGCCTGGCACTGAGAGGGGCTTCTTCCCCCTGGGACCTCCTGGGGCTCCCAGTGCTTCTCCTGAACAGCCTCAGCCAGCCTGGCTGTGGGCGTCTGTGTCCCAGTGCATCATACGTACCCCCATCACCCGTGTGGGCAGTGCCCAAGGACTGTGTCCTTCCTGCAGTATTAATGTTTTCTTCTCCCCTCCTCGCTCTTGTTTTCTCCTCTGCCTTCCCTGAACCACACTCTTTCCTCCCTGTGCTCTGGCACCTTCTTTCCTCCCTCTGTCCCTTGTCTTCAGAGGCATCAGGAATCCTGAAGGTCCGAGCTTTGAAGGATTTTTGGAACCTCCATGACCCAACGGCTCTCAATGTCCGGGCAGGAGACATCATCACGGTGAGGCTGCCTCCTGCTCCCCATCCCCCTGCCCCGCCACGCCCGCGGTGCCAACCCCGTCCCTCTCGTCCCTGCGGCAGGTCCTGGAGCAGCACCCAGACGGGCGATGGAAGGGGCACATCCACGACGCTCAGAAGGGCACCGATCGGGTCGGGTACTTCCCCCCCTCCATCGCTGAAGTCATCAGCAAGCGAACAGGTCAGTGGCCGTCCTGGGCGTGCTGGGGACAGTCCCTTGTGTGAAACCATCCTGGCACCTCCTGTAGGACAGGTCCCCACAGCCCTGGCTAGCTAGCGGGGAAGAGAAGGACTCGGTTGTGCACAGGGTTGCACCATCGGTGGGGTGGTGATCTGGGGGTTGAGGCTCAGCATCCCCCCCGCCCTGTCTCCTGCACGAGCTCTGACCACGCGTGTTTTGTCTTTGAATGCAGGCATGGTTGTCCCCCGCGTGGCACCCGCGCACCAGCTCCAGGGTCCCCCTGGGGTCCTCCCGGCCCCCCCCGGCGGGCTGCAGCACCTCCCCGACGAGTGTCCTCACCAGGCAGCCCCGAGTGTCCCAGCGGCCTATGGCCACCTCACCCTAACGCGGACGGCCCCGGGCCCTGACAGCTCAGGTCAGGGGTGCAGCTGGGGAGGGAGAAGGGCTGGGGACCTTCTCCTGACCCCAGCCCTGCCCATGCAGAGGGGCATGGGGGGAGACTTTCTCCTTCCACCTCCTGATGAGGAAACAGCCAGACATGCGGGAGCAGGCACAGGGAAAGGGAGATCAGGGGAGCCCACAGAGCAGCCCTTTCCCTCCCCGTGTCCCCTGCGTGTGTCCCTTGCCAGCCCAAGTCACCCTGTCTGTGCTGTGTGTGCTGGGAGGCGGGAGGGACCCACGCATCCTCTGGCTGGAGGGATCTAGTGGGAGGCTGGTTTTTACTGGTGTCACCGCGTTGGCACGTGGGTCCCTGCCAGGGACCCCTGTGTCAGCCCCGACCCTGGGGCACTGCTGACGGCCTCCCCGCCTGCCCCGAGCAGCAGGAGACAGGAACAGCGTGGGCAGCGAGGGCAGCATCGGCAGCATCCGCAGCGCTGGCAGCGGCCAGAGCACTGATGGCACCAACGGGCAGAGCACCAGCATCCTCATCGAGAACGCCAGGGTAGGTGCCAGCCCCCGCTCCCCCTGCAATGGAGCCCCAGCACCTTTCCTGGCATCCTCTGCACCTCCTAGCTGAGGAGGAGCTGCAGGAGCTGAGCACCCTCCACTAAAACAACCATTCACTGCTGGGACTTGGTGGGGAGATGTTCCTGGGGGGTCCCTGGTCACCCCTCACAGGACAGCTGTCCCTTTTGGGTGGAGCTGGAGGCTGTGGTTGGTACCACACAGTATCTCCACCATGTCACCTGAGAGGATAAAAAGGGCCCTGGGCCAAATGCTGCCCAGATCTCTTGCGAGGGGCCAGCCCCTCGCTAGGTGAAGCTGTGCCCAGCAGCCCAGTGTGGGGACCCCCACCCTGCTCCTGGGGAGGTCAGGCAGACCCTGGCACCCACCTGGGGGGGCAGGGAGGGAGGTCCTTCCTCCACTCACTCCTCCTCTCCCCCAGCCTCTGCCCTCCACTGGCGACGACCTCCAGCAACACCTTTCGGGATCGGAGCCACGCAACGGGCAGTTGATCTCCACGGCAGGTGAGGGACGTCCCAACACCACGGGGTCCGGGGGACAGCTGTCCCCGCTGGCCGTGGGGGCTGCTCCCTGCCCAGTTCCCCCCATGACAGTTCTCTTCTCTCTGCCAGGGCCACAGGGCCACCAGACCCCGGGCAGCTGCCCGCCTGGAGACAGGGTCTTCTCCCACCAGTTCTTGCGGCCTGAGCAGCTCCTCGAGGGGAAGGTAACTGGGCAAGCTGGGGACCTGGTGCATGGGGTGAGAGGGTCTCACCTGGGGGCTCTCAGCACAGCTCTCACTGCACTGGGGACACGGGGGACTGGGTCTTGAGGACATTGGGGACAGGTGGGCCTTGCCAAAGGAGATCCTGTCATCTTGCCTGGAGCAGCCAAGTCCTTCCAGCCCCTGCAGCCACCTTCACAAGCTGCTCTTTGCCCCATCCTCTCCCCAGGACGCAGAAGCCATTTACAACTGGCTGAGCGAGTTCCAGCTGGAGTCATATACCACCAACTTCCTCAATGCTGGCTACGACGTCCCCACCATCAGCCGCATGACCCCAGAGGTAAGGCAGGTCCTTCCCCACCCTGGCCAGCACCCCCTGAACTGCCAGCCATGGGTGTCCACCGCCCCATGCTCCCTGTGCCACTGCTGACCACAGCCCTGCTCTGCTCGCATTAGGATCTGACGGCCATCGGTGTGACCAAGCCAGGCCACAGGAAGAAGATCTCCACTGAGATCGGGCAGCTCAGCATCGCCGAGTGGCTGCCCAACTACATCCCGGTGAGTCCCTGGCACCAGGGCGTTAGTCCTGCACCCTCTTTTCCCAGGTCTTTTCTCAGAGCTGTCTCATCCCAGGACAGGAGCAGAGTCTATAAATAACATGTGCTGCAGCAGCCTGTGTTAATGCAGTCAGAAACACCCCAAAAATGCAGTCCCCTGTCCAGGAGCAGGGAGGGGATGGATGAAGGAGCTGGCCATGCCTCGATGCTCATGGCAGCATCTCCGTGCTCTTCACAGGCTGACCTGATGGACTGGCTCAGTGCCATCGGGTTGCCCCAGTACCACAAGAAGCTGGTGAACAACGGCTACGACTCCATCACCATCGTGACAGACCTGACGTGGGAGGATCTGCAAGAGATCGGTATCAACAAGCTGGGTGAGTCCCTGCCACCATGCTGGGGTGGCCCAGGGCAGCCAAGTTTCTCACCCAGGTCCCTGCAGCCCCTTCTCCCTCAGGCTGGGAGGCACAGATGTGTCTTGAGCACCCAGATAGGGCAGTCCGTGGCTGTCTCTAAGGACTCCCCTTGGCAGGCTGGAGCCAGGCTGAGCCAGGCGGACACCGGGTGTAGTTTGTCTCCTCCCACGGGCAGGGTTTGGATAACCCGGAGGCCTTTGCCCTGGCTGGCAATGTGACCTTGACTCTTCTTGGCCAAGAAACAAAAGTCTTAGGGGCCAGAGCCGACCTAACGCCCCTTTCCTGTTGCAACCTTCCCACAGGCCACCAGAAGAAGATCATGTTGGCTGTCAAGAAGCTCAGAGATCTCCGCAAAAGCCTCAACCAAGCAGAAGCAACTCTGGCAAGACGCAAAGTCCCTGGTGCCCTGGACATTGTCACCATCGAGTCATTGGAGAACGGGGAGTGCCAGTCCCCACACACACCCAAAATGACAACCTTCCAGGACAGTGAGCTCAGCTACGAGCTCCAGACGGCCATGTCCAACAGCTGCCACGAGACGCTCGGCATCAAGAGCAGCCAGGGAATGTCGCGGAGCCAGGAGAGCATCGGCGTGCGGTCCCGGGGCTCGGGGCACTCGCAGGACAATGTGCTGTCCCGGCACCTCTCCAGCCCCTCGCAGGAGAGCCTGGGCAGCGGGGAGAGCAGCAGCAGCAGCGGGCAGTCCTGCGCACCGCCCCGCAGCAAGGAGAGCCCAGCCAGCCTGCCGGGACGGCCCAGTCCTGAGCCCTATGGGAAGCTCGTCTCTCCCGAGGGGCTGAACGGCTATGCCAATGGCAGCGGGGGCAGCCCTCTTAAGGAGAGGAACCTGCCCGAAGGCACGGATCAGTATGCCCGGCCGGCGACGCAGAAAGGTGCTGGGACATCGGCAGTCACCCCCTGTACTCCTCCCCAGACCCCCAGCAAGGCAACAGCTCCATACGTCTTCATGTACCCACACGTCTCCTTGAAATCCCCGACAGTCCCTTCCCTCCTGGGAGCGGAGCAGCCCAAGACCCCTGGCTCCACCTCCTCTGGACAGAAGAGCAGCCTGCAGACGTCGGCCCAGAAAGCCTTCTCCTACCTGCACAGCCAGTGCGGCCCCACGGAGCCACCGGCCGCGCTGCCCGTGGCTGGGGTGGCCCCAGGCGCCTGGCAAGCTGGGGAGCAGCACAATGGGGGCGAAGGCTTCAAGTACAAGAAGCGTTCGCACAGCCTGAACCGCTACGCGCTGTCAGACGGGGAGCATGAGGAGGAGGAGGGGGTGCCCACCAGCACCCTGGGCTCCTACGCCACCCTGACGCGGCGGCCGGGTCGCAGCCAGATGCCGCGGGCCTGTCTGCAGACGGACGCCAAGGTGACCCGCAGCCAGTCCTTCGCCATCCGGGCCAAGCGCAAGGGCCCTCCCCCGCCGCCTCCCAAGCGCCTCAGCTCCGTCTCCAGCGCCCTCGCTGCCGAGGCAGACGGTGAGCAGCCCCCCAACCCTGAGCGGCAGCCCGCAGCCCCCCAGGATGTGGCCAACACAGGCGCCAGCCCCAGCGATGCTGGCCACGGCAGGACAGTGAAGAGTCCGGCAACTGTGCTGGAGGGGACGCCAGGGGCGAGTCCACCCAAGCCCCTTCTGGCCCCGAAACCACTGCGCGTGGCTCAGGACTGTCTCCCCAGGGCAGACGTGAACAATGAGTGCCACGATGGCAGTGAGACCAGCAGCGCCACACTTTCTGATGCCAGCAGGGACCCCTTTGAGAGCAGCAAGCCGCGGAGACGGACATTCAGTGAGCCCAGTGCTCCCATGACAGAGGCGGCTCCTCAGGGCGAGCGGGAGGATGCCTGCTCGGACACAGAGGAGGAGGCCAAGCCGGGGGTCTCCTCCTCATCTTCCCAGAACAGCTCCAGCGAGTGCATCCCCTTTGCAGAAGAAGGCAACTTAACCATCAAACAGCGGCCGAAGCCCGCTGGGCACCCCAAGGCTGATGTGGCCACACCAGACACGGAGCCTGGTTCCCAGCTGGTGAAGCCCCCCTGCTCCTCTGGGAAGGAGCCAGTGGCACCCTCTGCCACCAAGGAGCCACCCGTGCTGGAGTTCAACCTCACAGAGTCGGACACAGTGAAGCGCCGACCCCGCTTCAGGGAGCGGGAGCCGCTGCAGGCGGTGCTGAAGGCGTTCAGCATGGCGGGGCAGGCTGAGGTGGGGGCCAGCCCCGCGCCCCAGTACGCCCAGGCCCAAGCAGTGAGCATCGCAGGTCCTGCCGTGCCGGCACCACGGCCAGGGCTGGCTGGGGATGCCTTTGATGACGACAGCGTGGAGTTCAGGATTGCTGAGATCGAGAAAAGCATCTTGTCCTTGGAGAAGGGGATCAAGAAGGCACCAAGCCCCACCAAACCCCCCAGCCCCACGGAGCTGCTTGGCACCGCTGTGGTGAGGACACCTGCTCCAGGTACGTGGGCTTGTGGGGGCGTCTCCGAGGCAGTGGTGGGGCCCGAGGCTCCCTCCCGGGTTGGCAGGCGGTGGAGGCTACGTGCCACTGTGTGCCACGAGTCCCCTTGCTTTGCAGACATCCCTGCCAAGCACACATCTGTGGCATCCACCAAACTGGTCTTCTCCGGGCCCAAGACCATCTACCAGCAGGTCCTGCAGCCCTCCCGCCACACCGTTGCTCCCTGGGCAGCCACTGAGGCGGTGCCGGATGTGATCGGGTCCCTGGCTGGCCCTGGCTCGCTGACGCTGGAGACGGGCAGCAAGGTGTCGGCAAAGCCTTTGGCAGCTGCCCCGGGGGCCGCCCTGGCCCAGCAGCGGCTGGAGCAGACCAGCTCCACCCTGGTCGCCACGTTGCAGGCAGCGGAGAAGAAGATCACGGTGGAGGAGGCAGAGAGGTGAGACGGGGCTGGGGGCGAGGGAAACGCTGGGGCTGGGGCCCTCGAGGTGGGGTTGGGAAGCCCCCAGCGAGGGCAGGCGAAGGGCTGTGCACGGGCACGTCCCTGCACCACACCGGGTCACACGTGCTCGTGTCTGCCCACATGCTGAACTCCGGCTGCTGCCGGGACGGTCGGGTCCAGCCTGGCCAACCCTTCCCCCTCAGCACCTCAAGCCATCAGGCGGTGTTTGGACCCGCTCTCCCTTTCCTCCCCAGCCACCCTGGGGCCGTGCACTCGGCGAAGAACATCCTGGAAGACATCAGCAACATGTTCGATGACTTGGCCGACCAGCTGGACGCGATGCTGGACTGAGGCTTGCCCCCTCCTTCCCCTCCCCGCCTCCGGCTGCTCCACCAGTGCCCCTCGTGATGGGGAGAGCGGATCCGGCACCGAGCGGTGCCTCCAGGTCTCTCCGGCCACCTCCCTCCCCGCACTTTGCGCTGCGGCTGGGAACGCAGCTGCCCCTCCTCGCTCGCCCCGGCTCCGTACCGCGCGTGCCAGCACGGCCGCGGGCCGGTTTCCGAGGGGGTCAGGCATTTCCCACCAGACTGGCAGCGGGAGGAGAGGCCGGAGGGGCTGCATATGTGATCCTGGAGGCCACGGAGAAGCTCTCGCTCCCCTGCACAGAGCTGAGGAGCCTCCACAAGGGACCTTTCTCTTTCCTCGCTGCATTGCCGAGTCCTGCCTCGTATTATTTATCCCTTGCCAACAATGTGTCAAAGGAGAGACCTCCCTGGGCAGCCGCCACCGAGCTGGCTATTTACTGAGCAGATCCCAGCCCGGCAAGGCCTGACAGCAGCTAAAAGAAGATGGGGCTTGTTGCAATTTGGCAGCTTGCGGAGCGAGAAGGACCCTTTCTGCTTTATTTGTTGCTTTTCCAAACGTGTTGGCGTCAGGCAGCGTGTAATGCGACCGGATCGAAATCCCTCCGGTGGGACCCACGACCCCTCGAGATGGGGCTGGCACAGCCTGCGGAGCGGCGGATGCTCCGCCACGGCCCTGCGGGACCTGGAGGTCTGCCTGCCCTTTTCCCAGGGCGATGAGGATGGCGACGGCAGCGCCGAAGGCCTGTGTGTTCGCGCCAGTCCAGCTGGACTGCGCTGCTGAAGGGAGGCTGCCCTCTGCCGACACCGTGCCCAGGCAAACCGCCACCCCGGTGCTTCCAGGGTGAAGCAGCAGTGTGGTTAGTGCTTTTTATTAATTTTTTCCCCCTCCCTCAGCCCTTTTTTTGGGAGATAATGGTCCCTTCTCCCAGTCCCCCTCCCTGCGGGGAGCTGCTGGCACAGACTCCGCTGTGAGCGTTGTTAAACGGTCGCAGCGTTCGGGACTCTGCGAGATGCTTCCCTGCAGCACTAAAACCCAGCGGGAGGGGTGACCCCGCGGGCACCGGGGGAATCCAGCTCGGCAGCAGCTACCATGCGTGCGGGCTGGCTGCGGTCACGGCCCCGTGGCTGCGGCAGGGGAAGCGGCAGCGATAGCTCGCTGCACCCAAGCAGGAGGAACGGCTGCGTAGCTCGAAGACAGATTTCTCTAGCAGGATCTGTTTAGTAGTGCATGTCTAAATATGTCCAAGAGCCCCGAACTTGGCTTGCGCTCAGCATGCCAAGCAAATGAAAGCATCCGAGCACCAGAAGGGAACCCAAGATTGTACCGAAGTGCCATTTGCTACAGAAATTCCGAACAAAGCGGGGGAAAAAAAAAACCAATCCACATATCCCTCCTTTTTAAAAAATCCCCAACACAAAACCAAACTGGAAGGGGAGAAGGTGGCCCGGGAGGCAGTTGCTTCCCAATCCTTTTGGCAGTTTGCGACTGAATTGGACTGTCCGCAGCCGCCCTCCCTGCAGGAAAGGGGAGCAGAGCCTGCCTGGCCCCTCCTGGTGCGCGCTCACCAGCGGCAGCGGTGCCACGGGCCGGGCGGGCGGGGGGTGCCCCCCTGGCTTCTGGGCTGGAGGGCACAGACAAAAAAGCCCTGGGAAAACAAAAAACTCCTATCGTTGGCTGGGACTTGGGGGCAGTTTGAGGCGGTTGAAACACCCCTCTCCCGGCTAGTCGGTTGTTCTGATTTATACATCACATTGCGTGTATTTAAGTGACCGTGGCTGACAGGCAAGTGCTACGTCGTGGACCCAATTTGTTTTTAACTAGCTACAACCAGTGGCACTTTATCAAAAGGTTTGCAGAAACCTTTTAAAACTGATTTTTTTTTTACTCTCGCGTGTCAACCTGGGACAAGCCCAGTTATTTTTTTCCAATGTTGATAAACTGTAAATGGTTTTGGTTTTGTTTTTTTTTTTTAAAGGCCAATGTATATATTTTAAATGTGATTTATTATATATATTTACTAACCAGAACTGCAAGTCTTGTACTCTAGGGTCAGGGATAAGAGGACACTGGGGTGGAGCTGTCGCTGTCTGAGCCACCTGAGGGCAGCACCACGCTGCTCTCATTGTCAATAAGGGAATTAAACATTTGATTTTGCAGAAGAATGCCTATTTTTTAAGCTCTAGATCTCTATTTTGAAGCTACTGTATGGTGTGTAAGTTATGTACACTGCAACTGGGACTAACTGACCCCAGCTGCACCTGCTCCGTGCAGCAAGACAGAGAGGGGAAAAAATAGCCCATGTAATCACCAGACTGACAACAGATTTTAAACCATCTGCTCTGTTTGTGTTAATCATGTGTTTTGTTTTCCACTAACGTCCATTAAGACTAAATTCTATTAAACAGTGGGGCGTATTTCACCCTTTTGATAGTTTTGCCTAGTCGTGTCCTTCGTGTCAAATCGCACAAGCTTGTCTCCTGCTCTGAAGCTCATTGAGGATCGGCTTTATCCTGCCCTTTGAGTGCTTAAGACCTGGGTTTCCTCAGCTAATCTCCCCTGGTAAGAGCCCCGCTCTCGCCTCCAGTGAGGTTAATGTTCAGTGTCAGTCTTACCACCATGGCAGTCACATGTGGGGAGAGCGCTGGGGATCACCACCACCTTCCAGTGCCCCATGCCCAGCTTTGGGCCGGTCTGAAGCCTCAGCTCCCTGCCTGCCCGGCAAAGCACTCCTCCATCCTCCTGGGCGATCAGAGCGCAGCCACGGTCACCCCAAGTCCTGTTTTGCTCAGAAGAAGCAGCCCAGGTCTCCCCATGCTGCTTTCCTCCAGCGCTCGCAGCGCCTGTTCCAGCTCGCCCCGATCTTTCATCCAGCGTGCCGCCCACCGCGACCGAAGCAGCGCCTGGGAACAGCCACGTGTGCTGCGCCTGCGATCCAGGAGCCCGTGAGGTAATCGGACCGTTGCTCTGTAGGAAGAGGCATGCAGAGCTGGATGGATTTGCCCAAAGCTGAGCAGAAAGTGGGAAAAAGTGCCGGGATCAGGTCCCAGGAGCATCAAGCTCTTGTGCTGTGTCCCTGCAACAGGTGAGCCGGTAACTCGGACCCTATGACACGAGCAGCCGCACACATTTTCACCTCCTTGCTGTGCTGGATGCAAACTCCCTCCCACTGGTTGTGTTATCCAAGACAATCGTTTATTGCCGTTCGTACATTGGATGCGTGTGGGTCTGGGTTTGCTTCTTTTTTTTTTTTTTTCAATACAATTTACAAGTTTTCATACAAATCAAATATTTTTACATACATCCCAAAAAATTTAATATAAAATATACACCATTTAAAAACATCTTGATGTAGGAAATTTCATTCCGAAGCTGTGCCCCCTGACCCTTGGTACCTCAGTGGCTGAGGGAAGGGTGGCACTGGCGAGACCATCCAAAAGGCTCCACTCATGCACCTCGGCTCCCTCCAAGTCTAGCAGGGGAAGGAGGGTGCAGGAAAATAAACAGTTGTGATCACCCAGAGAAGGAAAGCTTGGAGGTGCCTCCTCTAGAGGAAGGTGTGGCCAGCAGGAAGCCCCAGTATCTGCTGTCTTGTATCACCTACAACGGTTAGTGGCACAGGGCAAGAGCTAAGGTCAGGGGGAAGGTTGCTCTGCAGGAATAGCAGTGAGGAGCTCGGTGCCGCCTCCGACTCCAGCTCAGCTCAGCCACAGGGGGGACCGTATCCCACCTGCTAGCTGACCCTGGCAGCAGAAGGAAAAGCTGATTTCTCAGGTGCCAGGGGTAACAGATCTAGAGCTGGCATTTAGTGAATTGAGAATGAGAAATATGCAGCTTGTTCTCCCAGAGTCAGCTCTGTAGGCCTGAGAGGAGTGAAGGCAGAGTTCATCCCAGCCAGCAAAGGGGAGCAGACCTGCGCCGCAAGCAGGGGTAGCCTGGTACTGCTGAGTTGCAGGGGAGCAGCCCTGCCTTTCCCCAGTGAGCTGCTGGCTCCCTATCTGTCCGCAGTGTGGAATCGAAACATCTGCTCTCTACCTGTAGGAACAGGGTCCAGGCCTCTAGACACCCCCAGCTGCCCTCCTCCAGAGCTCAAGCGCTGGCTGTAGCCCTGCTTTGCTCTCCTACCAGACCCACAGCAGGGAGAAGGGTATTGCTTAGAGACACGCAGCAGTGTGCACGCTCCCTGGTTATGCTGAAATGTAAGGAAGACAAGGTGGAACAGCAGGGCAGAGCTGGGGGTTCCCAACCAGCTCCTGCCTGCCAGGGAAGGACCAGCAGCCACTTGTTAGTCTCAGGTGCCAAGGGCAGTAACAACCATATATTGTAGTGTTAATATCAGGAGCAAAAACAGTGCCAGGATTTACCTGCTTTGGCCAGTTTTTACAACTAGGAAAGGAGTCAACATGTCCACGAGCTGCAAATATTCCGGTAGCCAAGCTTGTGTGCTCCTGTGTGGCCCTCGACTGTCAGCCCACAATGGCACCAGTGTTCCCAGTACAGCTGGGGTCTGTTCAGAGCTCAAAGCCATGTGTGTCACATTGGGGCAAATCATGGTTTGCAGCAGCCCTCAGGGGAAGGTTTCCTCCAGTCAAATGAAGAAGAGACCTCCAGAAAAACAGGGAACAGCTGTGAGGGCAGCAGCATGGAGGGGAAAGACTTTCAAGCGCTGTGATAGAAAGACATGAGGAGTGGAGTTTCCCTGTGCCTTGGAGAGCAAGTATCAGGTGCAGCATGCAGTCCCAGGCCTCGGAAAGGAGCCACCCACCAGCTCCCTGTTAGTCACAACTGCAAGATGCAGATATCCTGCCTGGAAAGACGTTCTCCCTCCTTCCACGGCAGGACAGGCAACTCTCAGGTTTTATCTCTAGCCAGGGCCCTCTCAAACAGGCGTTTTACTGAAGCAGAACTGCAATTTGCATCACAAAAATGAGGACAGTTACAAACCTAGCTCTCTGGGGGTTGTTAAAGCAGATAAGAGCTGGTTCAACAGGGCTGGAGGAAGCTGAGCCATGCAGACTCCCTGCAGGCAGGCAGAGCTGCCCTCCTGACTCCCTCTGCACCAGATCCCTAGGATCAAACCCAGACAGCTTTTCTTAAATCCCCCCTCTCATCCCTCTCCTCTTAAAGCACTCAACAGTCGGCTACCTCAACAACGCTAGAGGGCAGGCCTGGCACAGCCTGGCCTGCACAGGGGCTTTCCCAGCACCCTGCCAGACACTCTTCCCAGTGTCTCCTTGGGAATGGGAGCTCCAGGCCTCACTTGGCACCCCGCACTCCTGGAGCTGCAGGAGAGATGGCTCCTTCCCTCCCAGGACACGGGAACAGGGAGGTGGATGAGGACATGCGCAAGCATGCACACACACACATCACCCAGGAGAGCACGTGGAGATGGAAAAACAAAACAGGTTTCAATAGAGATCTCTTGCTTCAGCAGCCCTATGTCTCCCCTGCTGGCCCCAAATTCTCCTGCCAGGCCTGGGAAACCCATCTGCTCACACAGAGGGAAGAAGTCACTTCATTTCAGCATCACTGTGATACTAACAAAAACCTCTAGTAATAAATAAATAAAGGAAGAGCAGCCTGAACAGCCAGCAGAGCTTGCAGGCTCCCTTGAGAGCACCCTAGCAGGCTGGGGAGGGGCTGCATACCTGCTGGGGGATCCTGATAGCAGTGCCCTGCCTGAGGCCCCCTGGAAGGCGCTGATGTAGTTTTGCAAGGAGGCTGTCTGGTTTCCATGTGTGAGGGAAAACTCCCTGAGCCTCTGGTGCAGCCACTCTCCCAGTGCAGGATTGCGGCTGTGTGGCCCTGGCTCCAGGGAACACGAGCTACGAGGGTTTAAAACGGCGAATTCATCCCCAGCTTTGTTTCGAACTGCAATTTCTGCCTCTTTTGGTATCGGACCCGGACCCTGGAGAAGACAGAAGAAAGAGGAGAGTCAGCATGTGGAGGGATAGAAGGCCTAGTGCCATTCCTGCGCTGCACAGCCCCAAAAAGCAGGGAAGCCCCTGGCCTGGGCCCTGTGGTACCCCGGGAGGGGAACTGAATCCAGAGAGCAACCCACGGTCTCAGTCCTATCCCATCCAGCAAAGTCCCATCTCCAGGGCTGCCAGACACAGCAGAGAAAGGTCCAGAAACCCTTCCCAAGAACAGGGACAGTGGCTCTTGTCCTGATCAGGGTTCCCTGCAATCCCCGCTGCTTTTCCTCACCAACCCCTTTCCCGAATCAATGCTCATTAGCGTTAACTCCCAGCTCCGGCTGCTCCCTGCGCTAGGAAGAACAGCCAGTCACTTTGCCTGCTACTAATTCTTGGCTTCAGCCACTTCCCGTGAAAATGAGTCCCACAGTCCAGGCACTGTGTGAAGACGTATTTCCTCTGCTGTGATTCAATGCTTCTCTGTCCTCATGGGACGAGATGGAGAGAACAGCCCTCTCCAGTTCTATACTGGTATTTCATAGACCTTGGCTCACTCTCATTGGTTTGAGATAACGAAATGTTGGTCTCCCTTCCTGTTCCCAATCACTGCCACTGCCCTTCCCTGACCCTCTTTCCTCCCCTGTGCTTCCACCCCACGAGGTGGAACATGAGCTTGCACACAATAGCCAGGTGATATACACAATGCAATCATCTTTTCCTTTTTATTCCCCACCCCGTTCCCTGTGCATCGTTTTTCTGCAGCTCAAGGCCAGGCTGGAGTTCCAGCCCTTTCTCCCCATCTTCCCTACTATGCCCCATACCTGATTTCATGCAGCTTGACAATTTCATTGATGATAACCACAAGGACCAAGGAAAGAAAACCCAGGAGCCATGAGACTGGGGAGATGGAAACGTGGTTGAAGGTCAATGAAGAATTGAGGTTTTCCCAGAGTTTCAGGTCCAGCGCAGTCTGTGCCACTTGTCCCAGCAGTCTAAGACCATAAACAGACATAGCAAATCTCAGCAGAGCTAACAAGCTTCCCAGGATCTGCAGATGAGGGTTCAGGCCCACAGGTAACACTTCTGAGTTCACAAGAGAGACCCTTCACCAATTCAGCAGTGGATACTCACACAACAGCCACAGTGAGTGTCCACCACCGGTTGGAGAGGGGGCTCTTCTTCCACAACGGCTTGGTGCGATGGACATGGGTGATGGATATGAACACTACAGGGACAGATGGAAAAGGGAGTTATTTAGCATCACGCACAGATACAACACTTTACAATACACACCAGCAGCTATTACTCCAAAGGGGTATGTGGCTTAAGTCCCTGAAACTAGTCTTTCATTCAAGGTCCTTTCAGACCAGACTCCTCACAGCAATTCCAAGTCCCCAGATACACAGGGTAGGGGGGAGAGCAGTGGTAGCACTACACAGGATTACTGTGGGGATGCCAAGGTCGGTTTGCAGCCTGGCATGCTAAAGCAGATCAAGCAAAGCACCAGAACTGGGGAGTGGAGGATCAGGGGGGTGCCCTTGTCTCTGGGTCACTGCTGGCCTGTGCTAGTGGACAGCTCCAGCCCAGAAAAAGCTATTTAGCCAGACTCAGAGCTGTCTGCACAGGACAGAGCATTTGTTCAGCTTTTGCTTAGAGCTTTTCAAAACAGCATTCCCCACATGCCAGTCAGAGCATCCCTGCCCAGCCTCAGTGATCTGAAGGACATAAACCAGCAACGCACACTGCCTCTCTCCAAAGCAGGGCTGGTGTGTCAAATCAGAAAGCACTTCTGTTGGTCTGGACACCCTGCACATCTCAACATGCAGTGCTCTGCCTGGCACCATGGCACAGCACAAAGTAACATGGTGCAAAGGGAGCAGAGACTCTTTTAAGGTCACCAGAGAGCAGCTGGACCTACTCTGCCAGGCAATCGTGTGCAGGTGATGAGGGTCAGCCAGGGGCTGGCTCCTTCCTCCCCACCCCTCCAGAGAGTTTAAAAAGGTTTCCAGCTCCAGGGTAGTCATAGCCACACTAGTGCTGTTTGGGGGAAGGAAATGGGGTATTTCACAAAATGCTGGGAGGTCTACAAGCACTGTTTGAAGCAGGGAGGGCTGCTGTCCTTCTGGAAAGGAATCAGTACTTCACCAGACTGGTAAGTGGCAGAATTGGCTTTGAAGGTGCTGTCTTTAACCTATTACAGCAATATTTAGTAAGACAAGAGGCTTTATGCCTGTCCTGAGAGGTACAGTGTCTGCTTCTACCAGGGAGCTTGTGTGCTGGCATAGGGGACAAAAAAAGAGGCAAAGAATGCAAGTTTTCCCCCAGAGTGGGGAAGGGGTTGTGTGTCTGGGAACAGGGACTTACCTGTGTGTAAAACAATCAGGCCAGCTGTGAGCTTCTGGGCTACAAGAAGAGCATTGGAAAGTGTCCCAAACCAGTCAGGAGCACCATCAGCATTGCTAGTAAACAAGAGGACATAAGAGAAGTCAACAGTGGGAACTTACTATCTGACCTGTTCCCACCAGCACTATGTCTTCCTCTGACAGCTGAGAGAACCAAGTGAGTCTGGAGTCAGGCTGACCTGTACCAGGAGGCAACAGGGAGCAAGTGGCCTAAAGAGGTAATTGTCAAGGCTGTAGGGAGAGCACCCAGCTCTCTGTAGAGCTGTTATAGCTGGATCATGCAAAAGTCTGAAGCTTATTAGAGGGGATTCTTCCCCACCTGGGAAGGGCAAGAGCAACAGGCCCTGCAGGGTGAGGCTGTGTGTACCAGGCTCAGTTCCTCACCTGTGCAGCATGATGGAGGAGCAGGCTGTGAGATTGAGGCTGGTAGTGTTCACTTCTTTGCAGGACTCGTGCAGTGTGAACCCGAAGCAGATGAGGCAGGAGCAGATGGTCAGGCTGAATTTCAGCAGGAAGCAGAACAGGAAGTAATGCTGAGTCTGTGAATAAGGGAGAGGCAGGAGGATGACATGGGCATGTCACTGGCCCAACCTCCCCTGTGTGAGCCATCAGGGAACCAGTGGCTGCAAAGGACAAGCTGTAGTACAGATGAGATGCTGCACTGTGGATCTGCCCTGTGGACACAGGAGCACTAAGGGGTTCCCTTCCTGTTCATGCCACACTTTTGAATGGCATGGCTTGTCATGGATCTATTTACCAAGGGAGCTGGGAAGGCACAGGGCCTCAGCTATGCACCAACACTGGGCAAAAGTAGAAGAGAAACATGTGTGAACAATTTGAATCTGACAGGCCACCTACCTTCTTAGGAATGGAAGTCAAGTTTTTTCCTGTTGCCATGGTCATGATGGAGCTGTGGGGAGGCTTGCCCAGGAGCGAGATGCTGGAGAAAGGTAAGTTTGTCTCTCAGTAACAAGTTCAGGCACTAGAACTTGCTTTTTTTTGTCTAACACTTGAACCCAAATAACTTCCTCAGACTGCTTGAAGTGTTGGCACTTATCTGGTCACTGCCTTAGCATGTGCTGTAAAAAGTGTCATTCATGGCAGGTGCAGACAGGGAGAGAGGTGACCTCCAAATGTGTGATAGAGGAAAATCCCACCCAAGGTACCTTGGCCTCTGCCTGACACTCTAGGCTCTCCATCACACTCCAGCCAGTGCAACAGCATCAGGATTAGAAGATGATTTTTCAGTTGGAGGTTCAAGCCACTAGATAATAGCAGTTCTCAGACAGCAGGCATGGCTAACAGCAGTACACAATGTTCCTGTCTGTGTTTCCAAGCACCTTGGAATAATCCTTGCAGCCTTCTTAGCATGATGTGGGTGATGTCAAATTTCTTTTAACATGGACCTGGTGAGGCAGGGCAACTGGTGTGTGCATCCTGTGAGTGGGAGGCAGGAGATTACACCCTGATAGACTCACCTGAGCAGTGGGTAACAGAAACAGGAGAGCCACACAATGTCCGTGGTACTGAGGATGGGGGGCAGCTGCACCAGGCACGAGAGGAACTGGACATGAACAATCCAGAGGGAAAAGTGTGAGCAGTGCTAGGACAGTTCTGTTACCTAAGATACCACTGTCCTCCCCCAGTATCTGTGCTAGCACTCCTATCCTCTGAGCTAAATCCTGTCCCCCGCCAGCCAGGACTCACCTGAATGACAACCAAGGTCAGCTGGCACTGCAGCAGGAAGAGGAAACACTTGCGGATCCCATAAGTTGCATGCCTGGCCTGAAAGGAAGCACAAGCTCTCAGAGCCCTTGCTGTGATGGGAGCAGTTACCAGCCAAGAGCAATTATTGGCAGGCAGGGGCAGAACATGTGGCCTGCAGGGGAACTGGGAGGGGAGAGGAGAGGATCTGGACACACTGTAAGAAAAAGGGGAAGGTCTCCTGCCTAGATGTAGAGGTTGCGAAGTAAAGGCAGAATTTAGCCAAGGGGTACATTTGTGTAAACCTCCTGGCTTTTCCGGGGTAACACTTCTCCCTAGCACCACACTGTTGTCTGGCTAGAGATCTCTGCGAGTTCATGCTTTACCCAGTTGAACAATACTCATGGTTGCCATAAGGCACCATTCCCAAACCATCCCCTACAACTTGGACTGGTAGGGCCTGGCAGGAAGGTTCTCTCTGTGCTTCCTGAACAAAGGACAGGAGACATGAGAAAAGCTAATGCTGGCAGCTTACTGCAGGCAACTCGACAAGAATGCTCACATGAGCCTCTGGCTTTGCTCTCTGTGAGCTGCAGACAGAGGGGTGAGTACCAGAGAGGGGATGTGCATGGGGGATGTTACCTGCTCTATAAGCCTGATGATGCTGGTACTCTCTTCTTGGCGGAAAGACATGGAGCAAGGCAAGCTGTTGAGCTGCCCTGAGAGCTGCAATGGGGTGAGCTCATCAGAGGCTTGGGTCATGGTGGTGCTGGTGGCATAGCCAAAAGTCTCCCAGGAGCAGCGAGATGGGTAGAGAGGGTCCAGTGCTATACTGCAAGGACAACACAGGAGCATTAGTGAAAGCCTTCATCCCAGAGGAGGAACGATGTTTTACTGCAGCCTAGCTTTTGAAGTCATGCTGTGTCACTGCTGTCTACTTCTCTGGCAGAGAAGCCCTGAGTTGTGATGTGAGTTTAGGATCAAACTCCCTAGACTTTGTTATTCCCAGAGGAATAATGAATGTATTTGGGTTTGTGGCTCAAGGTCAATAAATTGGCTGATCCAGAGGGGCATTTCCATTCTTTCACCCAATGAGAAGCATCTGTAATGCCAGCTGGTGCACAACAGTTCAGCATGCAAGAGTAATGGCTTCCTTTCAAAGATGAAGAGAAGTATCTGTGTGTCAAGGTATCTAGGTAATCATCCCATCCAATATGCCCCAAATCTCCCTTATAGAGACAAATGCAGCTAATAATAGAGCAATTGTGAGCACTACCCTGCACAGTTCACAGGTCTGGTGTGACCCATGGCTGGGTGCTTGCAAAGTGCAAAGGCAGCTGGAAGAGTCCTGATCCTGCCTCACCTGATATCACTTTGCAGGAAGAGGCAGCTGTTCCGCAGGTTGGCAGAGCTTCCCAGACAGCAAGTCACCTCCCCGTACTCCTGCATGATCTTGATCATCTCACACATGGCTGCAAAGGGACAGGAGGAGGAACACAGTGCGTTATCTCATTATGCATGCAAAGATGCAGCGTTTCACACACCCTTTCCAGTCTGGATAACAAGCAATCAGACCTCTTAATTACCCAATTGATATCTGTCAGTCATCTATAGTAAAGATGTAAAAGCACACAATTAGATAGCTAATTTATTGCAACCCAAGTTCCTTGTATACCTGCCTCCTGCAGGAACTGAACTGTGATTCACAGCAATGTGACCCTGAGATTTGCATCGCTAGCACATCTTTCAGACCAGAGCTGTAGGTATAGCCTGGGTATATAACACCAAAAGCTTCAACCTCAAATGGTCTTATTGGAAAACAGCAGAATTTAAAATTGTGTATTTGAGGCTTACTTAAAATTCTGCCCAGGATCACATCACTACTCTTGCAAATCTAAAGGGATAGAGGGAGTATAACAAGCCACTCCAAAAGCAGTGCCACACTTAGCCATATCTGAAGCCAGCCCCTGCTTCTGCACTCCCACTGTTACCACCAGCCTTCATCAGTCTTTTAATCAACATTCTACTGGGTCCTCTAAATTAAAGCTGCTGTTTGATCCAATTTTTCTTCTGCAGCTCTGTGTATATGAATTTTTCAGAATGCTCCAGGTGGAAAAAACCTCACTCTGCAGATTCCTGTGTCAACAGCTTCTCTAAATGACTGGTGCACCCAGATCTGCAGCACAGCAAGGGGTTGGGTGAAGCAGGGAACTGCCACTGCTGTCAGAGAAAGGAAAGCTACTGGGCACTGAGTGCCTAGACTGGCTGGGCTGTAACTGGTTCTCACTGGTACTCTGTAAACTGTGCCGACAGGTACCTAAAATACCAAATCATAATGATGCTTAATGCTTTTACTGTAGGTTGGACAGGTGTTAGGCAGCTGAGCACTCAGCTCCTTTCTTAGATAAAACAGAGAAAGAAATTCTGTCCTTTCTGGTCTCTGCAATCAAAAACTCCGCAAAGCAGCACAAGGTGTTAACAGCAACTGCCAGAGGAGAATTCTTCTGGGAAGTGATTTCTGAGTTATATAAGGCAGTGAGGGTTGCATGCAGAGATCAAAGTCTCCTAGCACTCTGATAATGCTTATTTAATAAAAGGTAGTAGCATTTTGGGTGTTTGCTTTTGTGTCTCTCACAAATGCAAATTGAAAGGAGTGGTTCTTAGCCCAGATCTGTAGCTAGGGAACAGCTGCATTAAAATGAAGGTAAGACCTGGCTTCCCACAAGATACAGAGGGTCATTAACACCCCAATGCCTTTCTAGATTTCCAGACTATATCCCCTTCCCTTCACCCATGCCCACACCCAGATGAGCCAGAGCAAACAGATGGGGAAGGTATTTATGGGCAGCAGTAGGGCAGACCCAGGCTCTGTGCCACTTACTTTCTGGGGTACAGTCTGTGAAGAGAGGCACCAGCAAAGGCACGTTGTCTATGTTCTGCAGGTGAGGTCTCACCTGGTGGATCCCCCGTGGGAGTTTGGCCTGAAAAAGGGAAAGAAACCGAGTCTCTGTGAGGGAGAGGCATTTCAGAGGGAACTGCTGAAATAAGAGTTATGATTCCCAGAATTATGCAACTTAAAGATCAGATACAAATGCATGTCCCTGCAGACAGAAGCTGGCTTTCCCAAGCCACTGTAAAAAGTCTTCTGCTAAACTTCCACATTGACGCACTAAGCTGCCTGCGCTTGCCCTCAGGGTTTGTAAGATCAGCATGATAAACCTCTGCTCAAGGATTTCTAAGGACTTTTTGCCTGTGTGGAGAATCTAATCAGAGACTACGAACTGTCTCCCAGCAACTGGATCTATTTCAATCGCAGCCACATCAATACACAGCAAAAGAAGGATTCCTGCTTTCTAAAACCAGGCCTAATAGATTTTTGGTTTTTTAAAATCTGCATCCTTCTCTGATGTTCCTGTAACCTCTGCTGAGCATGTCTTGAGTTCTTTATGAGGCTGGAAGAGCTTGTCCCACGCTGATTACTGGGCAGCACCAGCCATGGCTCACAGCTGGAGGAGAGATAGTTTCTGCTGTCTACATGGAATGTGGGGATGTTCCCACTCCCTGCTCAGCACACGGGAAGGGGACCCAGACAGACTGAGATGTGGCTCTTCAAGGCTACCCCATGTGTGGTAATCTCCATTCCTAAATTCCAAAGACAAGACCTGTTCAGCAAAAGTGATTAACTGAATCTCAAACTTCCCAGATTCTAGGTACCAAGCTGAAAGAGGGTAGGGGAAATCAGGAGTCCCAGTGCAAACCAGTCAATCAATCTGCTTTGAAGAGGAATTCCTCCTGGGACTAATGAGGTGATATGGCTGACCAACAGCCCAAGATGTGTAGGGAAAGGGGGTCTCACCCTGTTACAATCCTCCAGGAAGCTGGGGATATCGCTGTCTGTTGGCTGAAAGCTGATGAGATCTGAGTGCCCTTCCTCTTCCATCAGCAGAAGCCCCTCCACATCGTCTCGAGAAACTGGAGCAGCGAGAAGCAGCATAAACAATAGCATAAACCTGCCTCTGCCACCCCTGTGCCACCCACATAGTATATTCACGTGGAGCTGCAGAAGCCAGAAAATGTGAAGCCTGATTTTCTAGGTTAGCAACACTCAGATCCCACTCAGTCATCTAAAATGCAGTATTTTTAGATGACTAATTGCTCAGAGGTAGATATGTGAGCCTCGTCTTTGCTCTTTTGAGAAACTATAGTTTCTCTCTCCTGTTCTCCTTCTAGGGAGCAAAGAGAGTAAAGAAATCCCACCTGAAGAAAGAAAAGAGGAGGATTTTGTGTGAGCAAGAGATGCTCAGTGGCTTGATCAGGGCCCTGGCAGGAACCAAAAGCGCTAATGAGCAGTTGTAAAATCATGGCAGCTGGTGCACAGGAGGATGTTTTTTTCCCACGACTGCAGTACTGACTGGGTAGAGTGGCTATAAATGTAAGGCGCTCGCATACATGCACACACACCTCAGGCTCATCCAGTTTTGTGCTCAAAGCTTTGAAGGATTAGGTATCTGGTGAGGGGATAGGAACCTATGAATGGGTTTAAAAGAACCATCCAGGAAACACGTGACATTCAAAGTGGTTTAGGCCCAGTTCTCTCACCCTGATGTAGGTCATCGTGCAGAGAGCCAGCGTGGCTGGGGCTAGAGGGAGGGATGTCTGAGCCAGGCACATCACCATTAGGCGTTAAAGATATGTGGCAATTCCAGCCAGTCTCAAGACCCATCTTCTCAGCAAACACCTGCAGGTGAGCAGACAGAAGATTTTAGCGTAGCTGTCCAGGCCAGAGTATTGCAGACCAATGCCATATTGGAGTGTAGGTACCTTCTGGACTCATTAGCCAGGTGAATCAGATTAACCTTAGATCGCACTGGAGCTAAACTCTCCAGTCAGACAAACGGGGACATGCAAGTTCAGGGGGTTCAGCAAAGACAGCTTACCTTGCTTTTGAGCTCATCTTCCAGGGAGAAGTAGACAAAACGAATGCAGGCATTGACCAATCCATCAATTAGGCGGACAATGTCAAGACGGGCCTGATACTGAGATGAGACCATTCCCATGAAGATCTGTCCACTCAGAGCCTGGATACAATCTTCCTTCTCCATCACTTCCCCAATCCCTTCTTCAGGCATGCAAACAACACGCAATCACGTTGAGACATGAGGGGCCACATGTGTATCAGGCAAAGTACACGTGGTGGGAGAGGCCACCAAGTTAACACCCAAGGACACAGTACCCAGAAACATGCAGATACACACACACGTATACAGGAGGAAAGATGAAGAGACATCCATTTGTCCCAGCATACCCCATCACAGAAGCAGTTTCAGGATATTCCCACATACGTGACCAAGAATACAAGTGTGAAACAGTGAGCATGGAAAGGAAAAAGACAAAACAGAAGACAGGGATCAGTCAGGAGGAACTGGGGCAGAAAGGTAAAGGGTGTATGCTCTATAATGTTCACATCTGCATTTTAAACACATCATACTGTGCTTAAATAACATGGCGAGTCTCACTGAGGCAGAGTGGCATCAGAGTAAGGGGGGCTGATGCAAAGGAGCTGGATCATGTTCCCTCCAGTGACATTGCAGATGCTCCCAAAGAGCCTGCGAAGGCTCTTTGACAGGTTCCTTCACCATCACCAGAGCAGATTGTGGTGAATGGCAGCTGGATGCAGCATGAGGAACAAAATAGTAAAACACTTCACACAGTTGCAAAGCTTGTCACAGGTGGGACTGAAAAGTGTTTTGAAAACACTTGGTCACAACTGTCTCCCAGCTGTGGGAAACCCCATTATTCACATTTTACAGAACGGGAGACCAAGGCAAAAAGAGATTAAGACTGGTTTTCCCAAAGAGCCTCCTGGAGTTATGTAATGGTGTGTGCTTCTCAGTTTCCGTTGCTGTTCTGGAGGAGATGTACAATTCATCTAGTGGGAGTCAGTTCCTTCAGCACAGGAACAAAAATCCATTGAGGGAGAATAGTTGCATGCCACCATACATTTAATTCCTTTCAAAAACCCAACATACGTGATTCCCATAAAATTAGACAAATTGCAAACCATGGATCGAAATGCCCAGAAGTCCTGACTCTCAGTTGCCTGCTTTAAGAAACAGACTTCCCACAAGTAGAAGTATTTCTCTGAAAGCTTCACTAACTTAACTAGAAACATACCTACCAGCTGCTACATCATTACTTCCTCTGGAAATGCATCTACTTAGAAACCCTTAGTTCTCAATTTCCATCTGCTACTCTAAATATCAATGTTATTGCAGCTCTAGACTGATCAGAAAGCATCTGGCCCAGCAACAGACCTTATTATAGACAGCCCAGAAGACACATACCATCTGAGCTCCAGCTATTCCTCCGACTGCTCTGTTTGATGGGGGTCGTCCCAGGGAGATCACAGCATGTGAAGATGGCACTCTGCCCAGGGACCTGCACCAGTTCTATGCACTTGCCATTGAGCTGGGAGGACAAGGCACAATGCATTGGCTTGTACGCAAAGGCAGAACAGTATCCTGAGAGGCAGGCTCGCTGGTAGAAATCTAACACCTTCTTCCTATGTGGAAGAGACAAAAACCAGACAAAGTTAGCAGAAATGTGCTGTGTTTCTGACAGTGTACACTGTAGTTCAATGCAGAAATCACCAGTTGGGTATCTGGAAAAATGTATTCCATGAGGAGTGCTCAGAGACTCTGAGAAAGGCTTTCCTTACTGTTTCTGCATTCTCTAAGCTGGAGGCACTACAGGACAACAAAAACACAGTGGTAAACTTTCTGTTTGCTCATCGGATTGAATACAGTACTCTCTGAATGCAGTTATTAATATAATATGCTCTATGTGGCTGCCAGATGACTCCAGTGAAGTTCACTGCATGACAGCAGAAGCTTAGTTCATCAGAGAGCAATTTATCTGCAGGGAGATAAACACCAAGGAAAGGAACTGACAACTCTGACAATAGTATCTATGGCAGAGATAGTTACAGTAACAGACTTTTCTCCTACTCCTCTTCTAACTTTTTTTCTGCCCTTCAGAGTCTGGGTCCCAGGAGCTGTATGTGAAGTCTCCATTTAGTCAATAGTCACTGGCATAGCATAAAGTTCCTGTCTAAGTTAAACTCTCGAAGGTAACAAATTGGACTATACATGGGATTTTTCATTGGCTTCTAAGATAATAAATATTCCAGAAAGGAACAGGAAGAGTTTCTCCCACCTGAGGATAAGCAGACTTAGAAGAACAATGTGCTGCTAGTTAGTGAAACTAAACATTACTGGTCTGCTCTGCTAGCAGGAACAGAAATTCAGCCTATAGGTGAAAATGCAACAGACACTCTCAGGTATCGCAGCAGGACTAAAAGGGAATGATGCATTGTGGTGGACTGGTTTGAAGCTGTCAACAGCAGGTGGAATTGATCACTATGCATTTTGTGTAAGATGTATGCATTTGTGTAAGATTGCCTTGAACAACAGAAAAAATTCACTGCTGCCAGCACAGGACCTGATTATCATTCACGGTCCTACCACACAGTACAGGCAGAGTCCACTTACAAGAGGCTAATATGTTATCAGCTACAGTAAGAAGTGGCTTAGTCTTACAGCCCAACATACAGTTTGTTGCTGTCTTAACTCTTACACTGTTATAACAACTATAAGCAGAGATGGCTCATGTTCATAACCTACTTGAAGTTTCTATTAAAGAGTTTAACAAGCATCAGTAAAGAGAATTTTAACAAAGAGTGAACAGATTCCCTCTGCAATTTATCTGCAGCCCCTGAATGCACCAAATGACAAAGCTGCCCACCTGTCAGAGCCAGAGAGGGGGTAGATATCGGTACCGTCCCAGAAGTCTGTGCAGGCCTCCAGGATGATGTCAGCTGTCCCATGAGAAAACATCTGCTCAGTGCCTGAAGTGTAGGAGAACAATGAGTCAGCAGCACACGTACAGGCTCCCAGGAAAGGGACAGCGTACCGACTGCTCCCTTATTTGTTAAAAGCGAGTGTTCCCACAAACTGCCATGATGCACTCCAGATATCCCTTTTCCTCTGTTAAATGTCTTCAGTCTCCATCAAGAAATTATCCAAGACTGGATGGTATGTATTCAGCTGCTATTTGTCTAACCATGAGTTCAAACAAGGCTGTGATAAAATGTGAGCCACAGCCATGTCCTGTTCTCCCCTTACACTGTGTAACATTTCCCACTCCTAATATTTTCTTCCTGTCCAACAGACAAGAAAAGATACTCCCGTGTGCCTCTTCTCGTGAGTACAAGCACCAGTGATGAACCTACGGGGATCAAAGTCTGCCTACACTCGAAAATGCAGGCAATGCCCAGGCATGGATCTAAAAGGTAAGAGCTATTCTTGAATACCTTCCATTCAAATAGCAGAAGAGAATTTAAGAGTGTGACCTCTTAGACAGCAGCCTGTTTCACAAAGGGTCCTGAAAACGTGTTAAATCAGGATGGGTCAGAAGTTCAACATAAGAGACTCTAAAAAAGTAATTCATGTGATCAGGGAAGAAGTGAAAATCAATGGACACCACAGTTTATGCTGGTTTTCCCACCCCACCACTACTTTACCCTTTAATACAGATGTAAAATCTTTCATTCGCTCTTGCAGACAGGAGTGTTAAAAAGTGTTTCCCAAAGGTGTGTGATGTCACTTGTCTGATGCAGTTCCCAAGCACACGACACATGTTAAAGGATGCGGCGCTGCCTCCCCCTCCACGCTTCCTGCTCCCTTCCATTAGTGCCGATACATTAACAGTGCATGCACGTAGACTTCGCTGTCTAGGTTCCCTCCTCCAGCTGCTCTGTGACTTTGCCCCCAACAGCTTCAAAGCTGATCTAATGAAAAAAACATCACTGCCAAGAAAAATGAGCCCAAAGGCTTCTTGCAGGCATTGTTGCTGACTGCAAATGCTCACACTAGCTGGTAAAATCAAGAGCCAAGAATATCCACTCGCACAAACCAGGCAGGGAACTTCAGGAACACCAGAGGATTTTCCAAAACACAGCAGCTCTCTGCTTTCTGCTATAAATAGGCATCACACGCCAAGTTTATCAGCGTAACAAACCTCCAAGATGAACAGGAGCTGTGTGTGAAAGAAGGAGCCTGTTTCAGGGACACAAAGGAGTACTTGTGCAGAGCTCTGGTTAGTTTTATTGTATAAACATCTAATCCTTCCCACCTTGCTCCTATGGTCAGATAGTCCTTGCTAGGAAAGAGGGAGTTGTTTATTGATTCATGCAAAACCTATGTCCTGGGCACAGAGCAAGAGCTTGCAGATGACCACAAACACACACACCATCCCCCTATGTTCACGCCTGACAGCAGATGCAATCCATTTCCCATTCAGTATCATCAGCCTCCCACACAACAGTCCTTCTAAGGAGTAAATGACAGTGACAGCACGCACTATAAACTGGAAGGAGTTCATTTAGCTGTCGTTGCCAGTAAAGTGAGCTCAGCCTCTCCCCTTCCTAAATCATGAACTTGAAGGCCAGCATTTCTCTGGCACAGGGGAGAAAACTAATGAACAGGACAGGGAGTATGACTAGCCACTCATGCCTGCCGGGACTCGTTAGGAAGAACCAAGCCACTACAGCTGAGCCAGTGAGACTGAGCAAAAGGAATCTAAGAGTGCAGCTCCATCAAGGAAAGACAGAGATGGTATCAAGCCATTTTATTCCACTGAAGATGTCGGTGAGCCCCTCATTTCCATGTGCTTACTATGGATTTGGGATGAACACTGCCAGATGGCGAGACACACGCTGCAATGGAGTAGCAAGGGAACATACAGATAAACTGCCTCCTATTTCTGCTACAGCTGTAGAATTTCTTATGTATCTCCTTTTGACTTCAGCACGTCATGGGACTGGGCGGATTCAAAGATTTATTCACAAATAATGTATCAAGAAAGGTTAGTTACAGTCATCTGGTCTGAGTCTTCTGCATAAACAGAACCATTTGATTTCACCTGATATTATCTGCATAACCCATTATTTCTGGCTGTACACATTTTAGAAAGATTCAAGGGACAAGACTATCATGTGAGAGGTGTTCCAATGGTTAACTAACCTCGCTGGCAAAATTCCTCTTAGAATTTACTCTAGACAGCACAATCCAGGTCACACACGTATTCGTCTGAGCTCCAGCCTCTAAACTAAACCGTTTAAAAATGAGGATAAGGAGTTGAAATGAGGCAACATTAAAGGTTTTTCCTTCCATTAAGAATCTCAGCATCAGAAAAATTCTTGCTCACAAAGGCAAGATCGCAACAATCAGGACAAATGAAAAAGCTCTTCAGATTAAGATACAAATTTAAGAACAATTGGACAAGAGAAGACAATTTACCTATACCTCTGGCCAGTATAATAATCATATTTCAGATTCAATATTGAACATATGTCAACTCCAGAGAGCCAAGTTCAGTCAATTTAAGGTATTATGAAGCGACTAAGAGCTCTGACAGGCAAGCTGTTAAACCTTGCTGAGGTGCTTTAAGGCCTCACGGTGCCCAGCTGGACATCCTCTCCATCTTGGCCCACTCCTATTAGAACAGGAAGGAGTAGAAGGAGTGGGGAAGTCAGCATGGCTTCAGGTGTTGTATTTGTGGTCATCATGAGTTCGCACAGGATTTCTGTGATTTCTTATTAGTATGTAACATAGAAATAGAGTATGCAATATAATACACTAGACACTCATGAAGATGATTTACGATTTGGGTTATCAGAGAGATGAGCATCACGAGCTACAGCCCTCAGTAATATTCAACCCTGCGCAGTATCTGTTTCACTACTGTAACAGTAGTTTATCAAAACCCAATAAACTCCCACCTTGCTCTGCAAGATCCCAGAAAACAAGTTTACTATGTGCTAAGATAATTTTAAAAAAATATTTATGATCCTAGAGTGAGCCAGAGCTGGGAAGAATTCCGCCTCAGTATGGCAGAGCACTGATCACTGAGGTTTGTTCAGTGTATCTGTATCAGCCATAGCAGAGCAAAGCTATCACCCCTCAGGGACACCAGATTGTTCCAGTCTGACATGTTCTAGGTTCTCTGCGGCAAAGATCCTCCTTTTTCCCAAGTGGATGCTCAAAGAAAGGGGCAGCCTTACTGGTAGTGGTGTCCTTCACAAACAGGTTAATCATGTGGCTCAGGGGTGGTCTCCTCTTGGTGATCGATGAAAGCTTCCCCAGGATTGTCTCCTTAACCATCTCATCGCTTGGCAAGCGGTACAAGGCCAAATAGTTCTCCTGCTTGAAAAGATCTTTAGCACCTGGTGTGAAACCTGAAACATGAGCATAAGGAGCAGAAAAATAAGGCTCTAACCAAAGGAAAAGAAACTTCCTCTCTCCTGCTTCTGTGCCACCCACTTTGCCTGCGCTCATTCTGACATCTCCCCAGCAACAGGCAGGTGAGCTGTGCTCACTGTGCATCTACACCAAAATGGCTCAAGATCTATGATGGAAAAACATTCAGAAGGACTAGATGTTGTTAGTAATTACCACACTCATACTTCTGGTTCATTGAACAGAGAAACTATGACATCGAAGGACAGGCCAAGCTTCCAGATTTTAATCCTAGTGTTGCCTCTAATCTCTTACCTCTTCTATGCCTCGGTTTTACCAGCTATAAAATGAGCTAAGGTACCTCACATCATTTATACCTAAATTCCTGGTAAAGCATTACTGTAAAGGCAGGGCAGCTATCTGTCCATTAGCAGCTATTTTTTTTCTCCTGATGAGCTTGCCAGACTCAAGCTAGAGGAATACCAAGCCTAGCCAGGGCTGGTTGGAAATATCCTTGATGACATTCGGTCCTTTAATAGTGTCTACAATGTCAGAACTTGCTAAAAGCAACCTCTTTAACAGACTCTTTTGGCAACTGAACCGCAGAGTCAGCTCTGTAATTCCACCTTCTCAGCAACCAGGACTGAGGAAATATTTTTCTTGTGCTCTTTAAGGATTAAATGTCTATTGACAGCTCTGATTTCTCTGTGTCTGCTCATCAAATTTCTCCTTACCTATTAGCCTGGCAAGCTCACAGAGGCCCCAGGGCACGTGGACAGGCAGCACGGCATTGTGAGTTTCCTGGAGGGCAATGTTGCAGAGGTGGTCAGAAAAGCGGCACAGACGCTCTGTCACACTGGCATTGCAGAGGTTGAGCAGCACGTTCAGGCCCAGAGGCTTGAGGGAATTCAAGTGCATCTGCCAGTTGGAGTCATCAAACTGGATGCAGGAGGGGTTCTGCTGGTCTTGGGAAAGGCTAAGCATCTCAAGGTGGTAGTCACACACAAAGTCTTCAGCCTCACAAGCCAACACCTCGCTGTCACCAACAACCTGGTCCAACAGACAGGAAAATTCTAATTGGTTACAGCTTGAGCCTTGAATCTTCCAGGGAATTCCCAACTGAATTCCCAAAAGAGGAGACTCTACAGGTTTAAAGGAGTCTTATAGCTCCACAAAAGACTAATTCTGCACTTCCTCAGGATGTCTTACCTGAGTATGTTCCTCCTCTCCACCCTCTGTGTCCTTGCTAAAACTCACATTGGATCCAGAAGGATGTTTACTTCTGCTGTTTGGCTTTCGGTGGGCATGTGCATCGGGAGGCTTTGGAGGGTCACCAGACCAGGTGTTCCTCTCTTGCTCATTGGCCATGTGGACTGTGTCTGCCAAGGGGCCAGAGAGCAAAGCATCTCTTTCATGGGGCTGCAAGAGACCAACAGAATGAACAGTGGTGATGCAGTGGTTGAACACGAGCCACTGCTGATTCACATGCTGCTTTAGGACTCCTGGGGAAGAGAATCTCATCCTTACTGCTTCTTTATCTTTTAAGCAAAGAATTATGGCACACGGCTTCTCTACAAGCAAAGGGTCCTCTCTATAATACCACATTATGGATTACATATCCCTCACCTCATCATCCATCTCAGGATGGCAGAAGGACCGTGTAGAGAGCTCATCAGTCAGATCTTCATGGCTATCATGAGGTGGTTCCACCTTCCCACTGAAGAACAGAACAGTCTCTGGGCTGGGGTTTGGCCAGGAAAGAATCCCCTGCTTGTCTACACAGCAGAGCACCTAGAACATCCCACAACACCCCAAGAAAGCAAAATCTCAGTGAAAACATGTCTCAGTGTTCATCTATAGCTGTAAATATCACAAGTTTAATAAATACACAGGAGGATAGACAAGTGTCTTTGCCAACCTTCTGTTTACTAAACTGCACCTAATAACCCTTCAAGAAATGAGAGAATTCCTTGCTCTAGCAGAATTGATGGGTTAACAGAAATTTTATTTCAGGATATTGCAAAACTAGTCACAAAGATCATGGGAAGGAACCAACTACTGAACCTGTTTTACCAGCTAGTACCTCACCGGGACCCAAAGCAGCTAGTTCTTGAACGGGAGTCAAGAGGGTTATGTGACCAGAACCAGAGCTGGAAAATACAGACAGCCTTTTAGATGCCACAGATCATCTCTAACCATTGGTTTAGCCTGTAAATGTGCTGCTTGGACAAGACAAGACTCTTCTACAAGACGGGTGCTTCAGGGGTTTCTAATTCCAGCACAGTGAACTGATTGCTAACAGTCTATGCTCAGGAGGACAATATGACCAATGCAAATCAAGCATCCACGCAGGGCTGCTTCTTCTGACAACCCAGTAATACTCACAGTGACAGACCCCAGACTATGGAGCAAGCTGGAAGTGAAGCTCAGAGTTGGGGATTTGCCTTTTAAAACACAGAGGAAGTGGCTCCAGATACAGCGTATCATTTCCTGCCGAGGGAAGCAGAGGACATCAGCCAATTAAAGACTCATTCAGTGAAAGATGAGGGGAGAGAAGGAAAAAAAGGGAGTATGACATTACCTGCTTTCAGGTTCAACACAGTGATACACTGTAAGATAAACACTGGTCTCCATGGGAACCTGTTAACTGATACGCTGCTGATGTTCTCAAGGGAAAGGCCTTTCTTCCCCCTTCCAGAGGATGCTAACAGTCAGTCTGATTGCTGAATTGGGAGTTCACTGAAACTACCTTTGTCTATCCAAAAACACAGGAAGGAATTCTGAAGTGACTTAATTTGCGGTGAATCAGTTGTTACCTCTTAGTATTTTTTTCCTCGAATAACTCTCACCCCCTTGGTTTACAGAGTTTGAGGCCTTAAGCTTATGATCACCATGCTGCAAATTGGGAAAATGGAGTCACTGTGATGAGGTGACTTGCCCAGCTTACTTACTGAGGCAGAGACAATGCTGGAAATAAAGTCAGGGTGACCTGAACACTCCATCATTACAAATGAACTGTAATCAACATGGTAATGAACTGAAAGAAGGGGATATTTTGCAAAATTAAAATGTCAAGTTGGCATCTTTCATCTTCCACACAAAAATGTTTCAGAGGAGTCTTGGTGGCAGCAATCAATCCAAGCACCAGAGCTGCACATTTTTCTCTGTGCACTCTGAAAGCCAGCAAGACCAGGTTTACATGACAGCACTCTTTTTCTGCTTTTTAGCTGTTGTGCTGGAATGTGGTCACTGCAGAGCACTTCCCCCAAAACTCCTTAGACCAAGGTCCTTAGATCCTAAGAGTTAGTACAGCCATAAGCTCAAACACAAAACAATCATGAGCTATCACCAGGAATTTAAAAAAAAGCTCTTATTTAAACCAGTTTCTCATTAGCAAAAACATTACACAGGTACAAAAGGAAAGAAGCAGATCTTTTCAACAAGGAAGGTCACTCCCAGTTAACACGTGAAAATCATCTCAGCTAAATGATGAACTGGCAAAGAAAGAAAATATTCAGCAAAGGAAGTGCATTCCTGCGTACATCCATGTGCGCTCCTCTGTGTGGCTGGGAGCAAGGAGATAGATACGGATTGATTCTTATAGTATCTAGGGATTTTTAGTCACTCCTGGAGTCCACCTGCCTCCTTATGGAAAGGAGAATCTTAATGCCAGATCAGACAGAAAAGTGTCTTTCCTCTACCCACCTGTTTAATCTGGATGATGCAATTTTATAGAGTGACCAGATGCAGTTCCTCCCCGAGAAAAAGGTCTTCTGAATGTTTATTTGCTCCAGATTTGGAAGCACTAGTCATGTGCTTAAGCTTGTTCAGGAACCTATGAAACAGGCTTTTAAAAAGCCTGAACATCCCAGGGTTCCCTCTTCGCATTTGGTCCTGGAGCTGACCACCATCCCCTCAGTTCTTCAGTTTTGGCTTGAAGAAGGAGGTTTTTCTGGCACAAGCAAAATACTTCCCTTCTTTCTTACATACATCATAAAAAGTTTATTTTACTCCTGGAACAGGAGGACTGGAAAAAGGTACTTTCTTCAGGATAGAAAAAGTTGATTTCAAACCATCTGTGATATTCAGAAAAGCACAACTGGACTCAGTATCAAAGTCACCTCAATCTCTGGTCAGCAGAGCAGTGTTTACATGGGAAGGTGTAGGGGAAGACATGCAACCCGCATGCATAGCAAATTAAAGCAGCAAATGAGTGACAATGGACAACTGACACAAGTAAAAAAAGGGTCTAGGAATAAACAGGAGATCAAAAAGGAAAGGAAAGGACATCACGAAGTTCTGCAGTGAAGATGGAAGAAAACAATTCATAATAATAGTACCTGAGAAGATACCATCTCTGTGTAGCTGCTGAGAGTGTCCTCTGAAAACTTAGCAAGCTGCAGCAAGAGAAGAGACCAGTTACTATAATCGTGCTCAGAAATGTGTCATGAGGAACATCCTTCCCTAAATACCGTGCCTTCAGAGAGAAGCAAACAGGAGTTCTGCTCTGCAGGAATCGCTCTACCAAGACAGACCAATAATTCATCAAAGCAATTAAGTCTTTAATGGACTATGCCTTTATCTGCTTGTGAAGCACAGTCAAAGTGCTTGGTGCTGTACATCACAGAAGAACACACAGTCATTATCTAAATGTCCACAGAGAAAATAATAGCAATTAGACCCAGAGGAGGCCCTTTCTGGATGGTTATTTTTAGACAGAAAGAGCCAGGATTGACTGATCTGTTTTTAAGCTATATGGGTCAGTTAAAAGAAGGGAGAAGGGAGCTCGAAGAGTGCTTGTAAAAGCAGGTGCCTGGAACACAATGGACACAGAGGAATGAGGTGATGGGAATGGGATGTGAATAGGAAATGAAAAGACATTATAGCAGGGCACTACCGTGGGGCTCTTGGAATTACATCGAGAAATTTACTAACTCAAAATTTGTGCATCCAGCACAAAGGAATTCCACAGTAGACATAATTTTGAAAAAGTTTAAATTTAAGTGTTTTCATAAGCAGAAGTGAACATGGCAATTACATTTGTATGTAAATACAATGACACCCCAAATAATAATACATATATCTGGCACTTTAAAAAGGATCAGTTTAACAAAGCTGAAAAAAGTCAAGACAAATTTGTCAGAAATAATTTAAACTGAGAACTATGAAGGATAACTAGGAACTGTTTAACAATATTTTATTAAAAATTTAAAAAGCAACAATCCCATAGTAATGATAAAAAAGTCCAGTTTTGAGTGGAAGTGAAAATAGAAGTAAAAATTAACATAAAAATAAGAAAAAGTGTACCAGCAGGTAATTAAAACCAGTCCACTGCTTGTTGAAGACAGTGAAATCAAAAATGATATTGCAGGCAAACATTAAATAAATATTGCTCTTCCTTTCACTGATATAATCATACCATAGGATAATTATGAAGTATTTTCCATTCTAACGCTAGCTAGTGAAAGTCAATACGTTTAAATTAGCAGGTCTGGACAACTTTGTCACTGCTGATTTTGCACAAGGCTGGAAGCATGGATTAAGTCCTAGTGCAACGGGAGAAAGCTAATGTGGTGCCAACGCCTAAAAAGGGTAAAGAGAACAAAGCAAGTTACCACAGGACCCCAGACAGACACTGATTTCAGACAGAATAACAGAGCAGCTAATATGAGACTCAATTAAAAGAAGTGGAATAATACAACCAGCGCCAAACACCACAAGTGTATGAGTAATAAATCTCATCACGCTATTGTGATATCTTTTCTGACAAAATTACAAATTTGACTGATAAAAGTAATGCTTTTGACGTAGACCAGTTGGTGCTTTGACTTGACGCAAAATGCTTTACTGGTTTTCTAACAAAAACTAGAGTGATACCAGAGAAGTAGAGCTCATATTAAATATATTAGAAATAGACTATTTCCAAATGGAACAGAAGCTGAGGAATTACTTGCAATAGGATGTGTTACTATCTCAGTCAGGGACAAATTCTGTGTATTTTGTCAAGAGCCTGAAAGAAAACTAAAAACCATTACCGATAGAGACTGTAAACTATACAAAGTTTGGGGCAGGGTCCAATAACAAAGAGAACAGACCACTGTTACAAAACAATATGGATTGTTTGGTAAATAAGCAAAAACATGCATACCAACAAAAGGTTGCATACGCAGCAGTGAAAATGAAGGCTGGACTTACAGGATGAGGACTCTGTCTTAGAAAGCAGTAACTGTGGATTATCAGCTGAACAAAGCCTGGCCATTTAAAGCAGTGGCTAAAAGATCTAATATGATCCTTTGTTGCATTAGCAAGGGAACATAGAGTAGAAACTCCAAATTATTCTGAAATTTAGCACAAGCACAACTGTTACAGGAACATTTTGTGGGTTTTGGAGATTCATTATTCTACAGTGATCCTGAAGCACTGGAGAAAGCTAAGAGGAAAGCCAAGAGAAAGATTAGAGGGTTGGAAAACATGCTTATAGTGACTCAAGGTGCTTAAACTGTTTACTTAACCAAAGAGACGGTAAAAGGGAATGTGAGTAGCTACAACAGACCAGAAATTTGATTGACATGCTCTTAAATCTAGGAGACAAAAGATGTAAATGTTCCAAGGGCTGGAAAACAGGTACTACAAAAATTTTCATTAACACAGAATGTCCATTTTTAGCCGTGAAGGTAAATAAGTACTGAAACAACCTACCAAAGGCAGTACAAATGTTGTCAAACCAACATCAAATTCCTTTCTAAAAGGAATGCTGCTGTAGTCCAACTGTAGTAATGTAACTTGAGGCAGGGGCTCGTTTGGGGGGCCACCAGTTTGTGTCCTGCAGGATGTCTGACTAACCAGTCACAAGCATCACTTACTCCTTGAAAAACTGGGAATCAAACAGCTTGAACACGATGGGAGGGGGCAGAAGGTGGAGAGGAGCATCACACAGGCCAAATGATCGCAGAGGAAGAGGGTCTTACCTGCTACATTTTGAACAGAGTAGAGAGAAGGAAGGAGTGAAATAGAGAGGCCAAGAGAAGACTGCCCTAGTCAAGGGGGAGAATGACCAAGGCACATCATAACGGTTGTTCTGCAGCAGCAAGGATGGAGGATCATGTTTGGGATGTCACAGAAAGAGCTGGCTGGACAGAGTGAGTTGCCTGGACAGGAAAAAAGGAGAAGACAGGAAAGAACACAAGGAAGGTGCAAGTATGAGTGACAAGGGAAATGGGTATGTTGAGAATGATGAAGCTGGGAAGCCAAGGAGCTCTGGCTTTCCCAGCCAAATAAAAAGCAAAGTCTGAAGGGAAAGAGGAAAGTTCCAAAGACAGAAACCAAGTGATGCTGAGAAAGTGTGAAAGGTAAAGTGGAGAAAACACTGAAAAGAGATGGTAGAAATGCAACCACCGCTGAGGGAGGTAACGTGTCCTGCCTCCCAGGACACAGGCAGCTTAGTCATGTACAACCTATAGGGAAAGGAATCGAAAAAACAAACCCCAGGGCCACAGAGACCAAGGAAGAACAAGGAGAGAGAAACTCTAAGTACAGGCATAACAGAAGTCAGCACAGAAGACAAACATAGCACAGTGCATCTCATCAACGCTGCCAACAGGAGAGAACAAGAGACACCCAGCAGCACATCCAGTTCAGGATCACACACCATCACACTACCAAACTCCACTCCCCAAACCAGCACAACCACCAGAAACTCCTCTTAGTCCCTGACCCTCTGCAGAGGCCATGCCTGCAAGCGAAGCCCCAGAGCCTCAGGAAAGGGCTGTTCTGCCCACACGTTAAAACTGGGGATTGCAGGGGATCTCATGTATCCCATTCCTTCGCAGTGGCTAAACGTTCCCTAGTTACAGCCACCACAAGGCATTTATCTCCATGTTAACCCCTCTGACAGATTGTATTTAGCTGGTAGAAAGCTCATGCCTTCAAGAGATTTATAGAATCACTGGAGCTTCCTATCATCTTGGGATATCTGTAGATAGGTTGAAAGAATTAAAACATCTGTTCAAGAAGAAGCCACGCTGTGCTCCAGGGAGAGGGCACAGCTGAGACAACCAAAGATCCAATAGGTTTTTACAATTATGTGGACACATCTGCTGAACTCAGTCCGCTCACTTCACAAAGCCCTTCTCATCTGCTGCAATGGTTTGATGTGGAGAGATACCTACCAGTGAGGTGGATGAGGCCTTGCTCATCTGGGCCAACACTCTGGCTTCTCCAAAGGCTGTAGCAAGAATCCACAGGACAGGAAAGAGCAACGGAAGGATGGGTAGGACACCATTCACCTGAAAAGAACATTTGTAATCACCAGCAAGCACAGAGACAACGAGTCAGACCTCTCACATGACATCTTTTCTACCGCAGTGAGAGGATGGGTAAAAGGCAATGGCAGGAAGGAAGGAGACTGCTTGCACTGGAAGCGGTGCAACACAGAGAGAAGCACAGGAAGGCAGACACACACCCCCCTTAGGGGTTTGTAATGAAGGAGGCCATGAATAAATCACACCAACTTGCAGCTGTTTTTCCTGCCAAATTTGGCATAAACTCTCACAAGTTTAAAGGCAAAGGATACCAAGTATGTAAGTATATATACATACATGGCAAGTGAGAGATAGCAAACAACCTAAAAGCAGTCAAGGAGGAATGGCCAGGGTATAGCTATTGTCCTGATTCCCAGAGAGCTCCGGGGTCCAGCATGCACATGGGTGTGCATAGGATGCTGCCATCAGATCAGTCTCAGTGGTGCTCTGGGGAGGAGATGTAGTGGAGCTCAGAGCTCTCCTTTACCTGTAGCTGAAGAAGAGTGTACTGCCAAGAAGCAATTCCAGGAGCTTTGAAAATGAAGCGCACAGCATTGGTGATCAGGAAGCCAGCCTACGATTCAAACAGAGACGACAGTCAGCTAACTTCTAGCAGTTCAGTGCCTTGTAACATTCTCAGCCCTGGGAAATCTGGAAGATGTACTTGGTCTGCTGCTGCAGTTCCTCCCTCCACTCTCACTGCTAGATGGCTCAGCATCTTTGCTGCTCTGAACTACCCAAAGTACACACAGTGTCAGCTGTGTGAGTTAGGGCCTGGCCACAATTCCCTGTTGATGGCTGCAAATTCTTCACTTTTATTTACAGAACATGGCTATATTCAACAACAAAGGCTTGAAATGAGACCTACCAGTACAATAGGGACAGCATATTTCAGCATCACTGACTGTACAGTGAATCTCTCATTATCCAGGGCTGTCACAGGACGTGACAAAGCCATTTCCAGACACCACCTAAAAAATGGAAAACAGCTTGAGATTTCAGCAACCACACTCTAACCCTGCACTTTCCTCAGACATAAACCTCCTAGTAGACCTGATTAGCACACTGTGTTCACCCTGTGCTCTGAGGGACGACCTTCCAAAGAGAAGCCAAGTTCTACAATAACGATTCTACTTGCCATGGTAAATTTGCAGTGCTGTTGAGCAAACTCCCCGGGTCTCCTAACCCGCCTAACGGGAAGGCTCCATCGCCCCACTGTGTACTGAAACTCCAACAGGACTTTCACATCTCTGGATCTCCAGCTGACCAAAGGAGATAACCAGCGATATGATAATCATCACAGTTACATCAAATACATGAAATCTGTGACCTCCCTGCACCATTCAAATTTAGTTGGAAAGTAATGAGCTGAACAGTAATACTTAGTGTATATGTGGCTTTATATATATTCGCCTACCAGTTAAGTTTTACATATTAACCTACCAGCTGAGGGAGACAATTGAAGACAGACAGTAAGAGATTTATAGCATTCCCAGGTAACAAAGAAAACACAGCACAGCATATTTGAAAATTCCTGTCCTGGACTGGTAAGTCTCATTCTTTGCCGACACAATGCAGCACCAAGGACACAGACAAGCTGTGCAGGCACTGTGCACTGTATTTAACCCACCTGACATTATCGATTATTGGGGTCTTCAAGACACGGAAGAGACGATACAGCTGAGGGTTCTGAGGTCCCTTCTTCACTTCTCCCCTTGGGGAGGGCGGAGGTGAGAAAGGTGGAAACAGATCTCCTGGCTCCAGAACTATGTGCTCATCATCCTAGAAAAAAAGTCAGAGAGCTGAAAGGCTGCATAGTCAGGGCCTTGGTGGAACCCTGCTGCAAGGGACTAGAGGTTTAGTCCGGCAGGATCCCCCCCCCGCAAGGATCACAATACATGTTTGTCACAGGTCCCTCTCACAGCTCTCAAGATTTCATTTGCTGAACTACTGATTCAAACCTGAAGCAAAATGAAATGCTTGTGTTCAAGCACATTTTATTTCATGAAAAATGAGCATTTGGAGTGAAAGTTAAGAAAAAAGCCAACAAAGGTGAATTTCAAGCTTTACATTTTTTCCAATCTTCCACAAGCAGCAAAATCTTTGCATAGATCTTGTAATTGATTTGTTAATTTACTTCTACACCAGGTATTTTATATTATCTTCTTTTATAGTAAATCAGTAGTAAGGAGAAGGTCAAAGCAGACAAATTTTATTTCTCCACATAAAACCCAGGATGAAGTAGGGGGTTTGTATGTCATATCATCCTACTGGATAGATTCACTCCATTTATACTCAGCAGCACGCTACCTTTCCCCCTTGACCTGAAGAGATGGAAATATGGTGCTTTGGTATCGTGTTAGTGTCTCCTGTCCACTCGTTTTGGGAGGTCATAGAGAAGATGCAGTCTGTCTAACAAAGCATCGTCCTTTACTGAACTGCAATTTCAAACCATTTTCAAGGTCAGAAGAAATCAAACACTCCAGTAATCTGTACACTGGGAATTAGAGTATTAGCAAGAAAATCCTGGGAAATAAATTCTTACAGGCCAGGGAAATAAGACACGCAAGTTACCTTAATTCCTCTCAGAGAAGCAAACGACTCCTGGCCTGGCCTTAAAGCAATGACATCTCCTTCTACTAACAGGCTGACAGGCAGGTTGACAAGATGACCATCTCTGTAGGCCCAATGAAGGGACCAGGACGGGGCATAAGGCATGTGGAGGTCGGGGTACATGGAGTCTGGCCATTTCACATCTTTGCCAAGTGTATCTGAAAGCACAAAGTGTGAAAGGATTAAGTGATAACAATTCTGGAGGGGCCAATCACACATCGATTTACATCCTGTAGTGGGTGGCTATAGATCCTTCGGTGCTGAGCTCAGTCCATTCCCATGATCTGTTATCGTCTTTTTCTTTCTCCTTTGTGGCTTTTCCCCTCTCTCTTTACCCAGTATTAACAACTAAACGTAGTCATTTTATAACCTTAAATACATACTTGTACAATGGAAAAGCTAAAGGCTGTCCTTAAAACTGCTGCACTGAAATGAACTGCCTCCTCAGGTTCAAAAACCCATGTTGAGATGATGCTCACACACGGTAATTTATTTCCTTCTGTTCTATGTTGTGGTACAACCCCACGTATTCTTCTCTCATCATCTGCTGCAAGGCAGATATTTTTGTTAAGATACTGGGGATTTGAATTACCCCAAAGCACAGACATAACAGACGCCTACCTGATAACACACAGAATGGAAGCACATGGCCACATGACAGCTCAAAATAACTATTCTACAGGACAGGCATGAGTAGGACACAATTCTCACAGCCTGTTTCTCATAACATAAGGGAAGGCTAGTAAGCTCAATTAGTAACGTATGTGATCAGTTTGGAAAAAAATCCAGTGGAAGGAAAACACAAATGTAAATGAGAGACAGATGAATGAGACCTCACCATTTATCTTATCAATGATTGTCTGAAGTCTCCTCTCCACCTCTCTGCACTTCAGCCTCTCTTGACGCCCGATCATGAAGAGATCCAAGAGGAGAAGGAGGAAGAGTGCCAGTGCATTAACTATCTCAGCACCTTGGCTTTGCACAGCAAAACAGAAGAAAGCAGACGAGGTTTGAGTAAACGAGCAGAATACACTGCCAACCGCCCGCAGAGATAAATGCACACCTGCTCGGTTGTTTATTCCTACATCCCACAGACTTATGGCTAAAAAAGAAAAGTAGGAGAGCTATGATCACACTATTTCTTTAGAATAATCCCACCAGACAAGTCTGAAAGGACTCTCAATTGTAATACCCTCACAAATACGGTCAAGGCACATGCGACAGCACAGTAACTTCTCCTATGAGCCACTAACTCCTCCAGTTTCAAAATCCTTCCTAAACAGGATAATGCTTTAAGATTTTTCAAGATCTAGAAACACACTAGAAAAAAAATAAAAATCTCAGTCTCTTCATAGGACACTCTTATGGCTCTATTAGAAGTAGATTTAAGGTGGCTGAAGTTTTGCAAAAGGGACCAATAGGAACAGAATTACCAGTATGAGTATGCTAATGTCTATATGCTTAGGTAGCATGAGGGACAACACTGTTACGTCAAACACAGACAGTGTCAAGACAATATAAAACAACCACCTTGCTTCAGTTAACCAGCATAGGATGTTTTCTTACCTCCCCTGTGGCTGGCTCCCATAGCAGCACAGCAGCAGCAGCACTGCCAGAAGCATCAGAGATGCACCAGGCCAGTGAAAACAGGAGCAACGGTTACCATGGTACAGAAAATTGCTCCTCCACACCTCCTACAAAAGGAGAGCAGCAGACAGTCAGCATCCATGAAATACAGAGCCAGACATTTGAAACAGCAGAGTGAGAACGGGAGAAGGCAGCAGTTGCACTCCAGGGTGAACACAACTTTGTAAAACCCCTGAAAATGATACAGCGCATCCCAGATCAGTTATGCGAATGCTACAGCACTAACAGCTGCTCAGCTGGCGACTCCGGGAGAACGCTCTCTGCTTTACTCTTGCCTGGAAGAATGAAAAGGCTTCTGTGCCAGGCTGCCCCATTGTCACTAACCAAGCAAGGAACACTTTTAACATTTATGTGCTGTGGATAAACAAACACTAGCACTTTGTATTCAACACACATGCCAGACAAACATGGGGGACAAGGGAAGATTGTTGAGCTTCGCAGCTCCTTCTCTCCACCCGATATGGACTCTCTAGGCGCACTGCCATTAGTGGCTCTTGAAGCCCTTAATCTTTCACAGGTGAAGCTAAGCTCTTGTGGAGCTCCAGCATCCAGGAGAGAAACATACCCTTAGGTAATTCCTTGCTTTGGTCCCAAGGACTTTGGCAGTTCTACACCAGGACACTCTGCAGCAGCAGTCTGGGAGGAATGCAGCCAACTTTTATCTTCAGCCTTAGTTTTAGAAGAGGAGACTGAGTGCCAAACCTTGTGCTGTCTGGTGCCTCACCTTCCACGAAGACACTTTTTTCTGTTCCTTCTGATGCCCATCCAGCAGTGCTGACAACTGGTCTCTCAGAATCGTGAGGGCTTTCTTTGTGGTAAGGCCCAAACTTGAGGTCATCTCATCCTGAGGTGCCAGAAAAAGAGTTTAGTGCTTCCTATTTTTAGGCTCTTTCCTGGTGGCTGACTGAGCACCCTACCGTGAATGCCTTGCACTCATCAGCACCAGTCTGATTTCTCCATTTTCCTGAAATCATCTTCCCTCCTGTAAACTTCAGACTGCTGGCTGGAATTAGAGCACCTAGATAATATCAGGTAAACAAACTAGTCCTGACTGTGCCGGATAAATACTTTATCAAAGCACAATACCAAGCCATTTCTGTAAAACAAGATTCTAATCAGCAGAGGCTGGGGACAGCACAAAGGGAGGCTGCTCAGCTCTGAGGTTGTGACGCAGGCTGAACTGGTATCAGCTTGTAGAGACAACAGAACGCAGTTATGGTAGAATTTTAATGATACAGGATGGATTTTTCTAACAGTAATAACAACTAAGTAGTAGAATATCTGCAATTCTAATAATACCTAGTATCTGCTCCTTATGAATTTTTGGTTATGAATCCTGCCTCTGTGGCTACTATGACACAGAAACCCCCAGATTTAAGTGCTAGGCAACGCACAGTTCAGGCAGAGACAGGATTCCAGCATCAACTCCTCTTTTTACAAAAGAAAGCACTGGGGATTTAATTGTGTGCACATACAGGGCTGCGGAAGCACACAGAGGCCAGACCACTGCTCAGTCACTCTTCAGCAAAGAGGCAGCAGCCTGAAAGGATGCAACCCAAGAGCGTGCCGTGCCATCTGATGCTGATAACAAGAAAGTGGGGCCATCCTGTTCAACATCTTTGTTGATGATTTGGATGAGGGAATTGAGTGCACCCTCAGTAAGTTTGCAGATGACACCAAGTTGGGGGGAAGTGTCGATCTGCCGGAGGGTAGGATGGCTCTGCAGAGGGACCTGGACAGGTTGGATCGCTGGGCAGAGGCCAACGGGATGAGGTTTAATGTGGCAAAGTGCCGGGTCCTGCACTTTGGCCACAACAACCCCAGGCAGCGCTACGGGCTGGGAGCGGGGTGGCTGGAAAGCTGTGCGGAGGAAAAGGACCTGGGAGTGCTGATTGATGCTCGCCTGGACATGAGCCGGCAGTGTGCCCAGGTGGCCAAGAAGGCCAACGGCATCCTGGCCTGTATCAGGAATAGTGTAGCCAGCAGGAGCAGGGAGGTGATTGTCCCCCTGTACTCAGCCCTGGTGAGGCCGCACCTCGAGTACTGTGTCCAGTTTTGGGCCCCTCACCACAAGAAAGACATCGAAGCCCTGGAGCGTGTCCAGAGAAGGGCAACGAAACTGGTGAAGGGGCTGGAGCACAGGTCTTATGAGGAGCGGCTGAAGGAACTGGGCTTGTTTAGTCTGGAGAAGAGGAGGCTCAGGGCAGACCTTATTGCCCTCTACAACTACCTGAAAGGGAGTTGTGGCGAGCTGGGGGTTGGCCTCTTCTCACAGATAACTAGTGACAGGACAAGGGGAAATGGCTGCAAGTTGCGCCAGGGAAGGTTCAGGTTGGAGATGAGGAGAAATTTCTTCTGGGAAAGGGTGGTCGGGCATTGGAACGGGTTGCCCAGGGAGGTGGTGGAGTCACCATCCCTGAGGGTGTTTAAGGAAAGGTTAGATATGGTACTTAGGGACGTGGTTTAGTGGGTAATAGGTGGTGGGGGGATGGTTGGACTAGATGATCCTTGAGGTCACTTCCAACCTTAATGATTCTATTCTATTCTATTTCTGGAGCAAGAACACAAGCACTCACCTTCCTTTCAAATCACAGAGATTGTTGAGAAGTACTGTGGGTACCAGATCACTGAAAGTGCATCAACAAGGAAAAGCAGGCAGGTGTCCATGAGAGGGCTACAGCAGGTATCAGAGAACTGGTCAATAGAAGTTCTCATTTGGATTTCATGTTTTAAGACAAACACCCCAAGGGTGTACAGCACATAGGATATCCTGCACGTTAGAAATGCTCAGGTGCATCGTACTGTTTACAGAGTACAGAACTACTGAACACAAAGCAGGCAGGAAGCTTCCCCCTCCGGTCCCCACCAGCGTGACACACAGCCCAACAAACACAGCTCAGGCAGGAGCTGCAGCTCTTCCTGCTATTGCAGTCACAAGCTCTTCCTAGCCCTGCCAAATCCACCCTGGTCTCAAACTGCAGCAGCTCTGCTCTTCAGGAGCTGCATGCTCACACCCAGCTCTGCAAGTGCATCTCAGCTATGATCTGCACTTTTCTTCCTGTTCCTTAACTGAGTGGTTTTGTGATGAACACTTACGGGAAACTAATCTCAGACTTCGGACTCATTTGCATTGAGTCCAATCCACAGCTGTAACGTAACATAAGCATCAAGGAGTAGAAGGTAAATGCTCTTTAAACTACCGTCTACCACACACAGTCCCCAGCTATCAGGAACAATTTGAAACAGCAAATTCTGGCCAGGTAGAGTCTAGCAATGCTGCTTTAGCTGCACTTTTACAGAACTAAAAATAATCCTGCTGTAGTTTTCATTCTCTGTGTCAGTTTTAGGAATAGAGGAAGCAGTTCTCTGTTGTTCTTGGAAGCAGCCCAGGTAACATCAGCACAGGACTAAACATAGGAGTCTCTCAAAGACTCCCAGAGGAGAAGATGGCAGGCAGCGTAGCTGGCAGCAGACATGCTGCTGCACCACCGGAGTGCTGCAAACAGAAGTGCCTGCGAGCAACACGGAGCAAGTGACAATAAGGTTTCTCTCTCTGTGCTGACCGCTGGCTGCTTGGGGCATAGAAAAGCACCCACAAAAATACTCATCCTCTTCAACAAAGGGAAAGTAGACAGATAAAAGATAAAGAATGAAAAGCAGCAATAGTAAGAGGGACTTTAACTGAAAAGCAGTCTGTTTAGACACCACTGAGCCGGTTCCAATGGATAGGTCAAGAGCTACGGAAGAAACGAGAGGAATAGAATAGAATAGAAGAGAATCATTAAGGTTGGAAGAGACCTCAAGGATCATCCAGTCCAACCGACCCCACCCCCCCCCATTAACCACTAAACCATGTCCTTCAGTACTGCGTCTAACCTTTCCTTAAATACCCACAGGGACGGTGACTCCACCGCCTCCCTGGGCAACCTGTTCCAATGCCCTTAAGAAATGCCTAAGCAAGCTGCACTTAATGCCTACACCCAGTGTAGTCACACACTGCCTGGAAAGAGAAACTGCCACATCACAGCAGGCAGCCAGCAGAAAAAGGCAGCAAATCCAGAGGTAATCAAAAAGGGTCCTGGAAGTACTTGCACACCTGCTCCAGTCCTTACGCAGGAGTTACTGTTTTGCAGTAGTATCCATCAAGGTAGGAGCGCCCACAAAGGAAGGTGGCTGTACCAGGTGAGAAGGAACAAGTGCAGAGTGTGGCAGGGCTGCGGAGAAAGAACAGCAGGAAGGGCAGGGAGTATTCTGCAAAGCAGGCAGAGCCAGCCTGGTGAATAAACACTGTAATAATGTGAGTGAGACGCTGCCTGCGGTGACTCAGATAACCTAGTGCTGGTGAGCATCAAGGGAAAGTGCTTGGAACCAAGGAATGAAAGAGACAGGCAAGAAGAGCCACCCTGAGCTCCTGGCAAGGGGCAGCTGTAGGTTTTCACAACAAGAGCTGCCCTGCTAAGTCATCAACTGCTAATGAGGCATTTTTCAAATGCCCTAAAGTAAACCTTTCTATAAGGCAAACCTAGGCACTCTTAAGCTGTCCCACAGGGATCTTTCCAGCCTTTCATAAGCTGCAAGTGTTCTTCCTGCCACAACACAGGAGGCAAGCACCCCAGGGTGAAGAAGCCACTCACCGGAGGTGTCAGTTCATTAACAGAAACCTCAATATTCACATCTTTGTTTTGGAGACCTGCATTCAAAGAGTAATCCACTAATTTTCAGGTCAAGACAGAACCAGCGAGACACTTTCCCACCCAGCGCCTTAGCACAGGGCTTCCTCTGAAGAACAAAAAATTAAAAACAGACAGTAAATTCCAGGTTACAGTGAAAGCAAACCCCTGATGAGTATCAGGAGGCATTTTAAAAGGCTATACTTTCCTTTTGCCCATGCCTAAAGGGAAAAAGTCCTAAGGAGAACATGACCTGTTGCTTCCTCCTTTGCCCTGAGAGGCTGGAGAGCACGTGAGCCTCTGAGTGCACTTACGGCTCCTCTGGAGCTGACCCCTGCTCCAGCTATCACAGCCTTAGTCCAAGAGGCATGACTCAAGCCAGGTAAACACAGGATGATTGCAAGCTTCTGCCTTGCAGACGATAATGCGTGTGTCTCAGTTGTAATCTGCAGGATGGCTGTTAAGGAAAAAGCACACAGTGCAGGAGAAATTTTTTTTGTACATGTGATTTCATTTTCTAGAGGGAATGAATGCACTGAGGTGTGGACTGGATGGGAAGATGAAAGTAATGATATGGGCTCCTCTTTTCTCCACTTTCAGTAAATACCCTAAATGTTAAATTACAGCTTAGCTTGCCTGCGAACATCAGGGAAAGGGAACTTGAGCTAGATCTAGCAAAAGCCCAGGTTTAGGAGCCGGTTTGGCTCTTCAGGAAGAGGACAAGAAGCAGCTCAGAGTGAGGAGACAGGGAGCCACAGAATCAGTAGACTTTTCTTTGCGTTCTCCTCCCAGTTGGTCCTCCATAGTTTGACAGGGGGAATTGGTTGGCAATACTCAGTGATCCAGGAGCTTGTTTAAATCTGTAGCCTTGCCTGGCTCATAGCAAAAAGGTTTTCATCCTCATGGGTTGCAGGAGCATTTTCAGATTGATAGGTAGGTACAGAGTGTTTATCTTCTCATTTTTCCTCCCACAATGTGAAGCTGTTCCTGAGCATCACCATCTATTCGTCTCTGCTTCCCGCAGCCCACCTTCATCCTCACACAAAATCACCACCGGTTCCTGATCCGTCCTCCTAAAATTCCCCACGCTGTTCTTTTACACATTCAAGAATATCTTAAAGGTTTATCAGCTACTCTCACACTCTCTGCTATACGATGAAAGATAGAGGTCTTGCTCCTTCCTTCACAAGGAACAAACAAGCAGAGGTCAGAATGTATACATGTAAGAAATAGACACAAAATATTAGTGTAATTAAGTCCTCTTCTATTTTCGTACAGCCGTTACACATCCACAGTAGCCTATTTATTTGTTGTGCCAAAACGTGTTGCTATAATGTGTGGTGGTGTATCACATGTGCCAAACATTTCTTTAAGTAATACTGGAGCACAAATAAATTCTTTGCTTTACAGAATTCACCCTTCCAACTGCTTCTGTAGACACCTAAGTTGATTCAACTGAGCAAAGTGGGTTGAATCATCCTTCATCCTCTGTTGATTCAGTCTCTTGCAGAATAAGGGCTTCTCACCAAGACTGCTGTACCCTTCAATGTAACTGCCTTTACAAAGATTGTTTAAACAAATAAGGGAATAGAAAACAGAAGATTCGCTAGAAGCTTCAATTTTCACACACTGCAGTTCCACCCCTACGAGGCAGCTGTCAGATTGCTTCCCTCTTCCCAGGCTGCACACACTGGGCCTCTTTTTTAACATTTCTACTCAATTGCTTTTCAGATTTAAACAGTTGGAGGCGGGAAACTGGGCAGCAGAATGTTCTTCCTTTTTCTGAGAGCTATTTTGCATTCCTTTGCAGAAACAAGAAGGTAGTTTTTAATCTAACAATGATATTTTGCACACTATTAATCTACTTCAGGGATTACACCTCCTGAAATGTAAGCGTTATTCACAGTCTCAAAAACACATGAGAAGGAGTAACTCCACCGAATATATTTGCATTTAGTACTGTAAGTCAGACTCTTGGTTAGGATAAAGCACAATATGACCCATAGTGGGGTTTTTCAGGTCTCATCAGAGAGGATGTCAGACATCACACACATGACAGCATGCAATTTCTTGGGGCAACATTTCTTACAGCAGACTAGAGTTAGAGAGGGATTTATTCTTGTTCTAAAGCAAATTATACATCAGTATGCTACTGCTCTGTCCAACTGCAGCTGCTGAGTTAATGCTCAGACTGCCTGACATGGCATAGCCATGCTACAGAATGATAGAGGTAGCCAGCAAAGCCAATGTACAGGCCACTCTGGGCAAAAGTTCCCCTTTATTACCTACATCTTTGGTCTTGATTATGCTTTTTGTCTGTCTCAGTGCACAACTAGTTACTGACGCCTGGTCCCTGACTCCTAGCAAGAGTGCTTCTCTAGTGACCCAGGCTGCATGAAGCCTCCACCCTGGCACATTCCTACTCCACAGGATAATCTTTTGATTAAGACTCTGGACTAACTGTCAGGACAGCTGAATTCTGTTCTTCCTTCTGCCACAGATTTTTGCCTGGCAGCATGAAAATCAGATGCTCCTCTGTGTCTTAGTTTCTCATGTCTGTAATGGGACTACCAACTCCCTACCAACTGTATGAAGACTATAATATTCACCAACCCACCTGAGCACTACTGGAAAGCAGACAACAAAGAAATACGTGTTGATACCTGCACAATTCAGGCAGCTCCATAAAGCAGATCATGGTTCTGTGGGGACCACTGCCTTTAAAACTGGGCATGCTGGGAAAGGTACCAGAAGGCACAACGAACACAGCCATTAAACTTGGTTCGATGCCGCCTGACATGAGCTTGGCAGCCACAACTTTGCTGTGAGTGGTCTCAAATCGAATGAACAAGAAAAGTCTTTAGCACAGCAGTGCCCAAATTAACGGACAGAGCAATGGTCAACAACTGTCTCCTTCCTCCATCTGCAGCAACAGTATGAAAGGCAGCCCAGACCTCACCCTGCCCCTGGACAAAAGAGCCCCCACAGTTCAGTAACTGGGTGCCTGTAGAGGCTCCAGTGTGGACCTGGCTTTGAGGCTCCCCACAGCTCATTGCTCACAGGGCCTGCAGACTTACACTGCAAAGAGACACAGCTGCAGGAGCACAGATCTCTCAGAGATCTGGCCAAAGCAACACTAATCAACTGTCTGAATCACCACTGCATTTTGGTGTGAACAGAGTCCATTTTAATCCAGACAATGACATTCACATTTTACGCCCTCCATAAAGCACAGACTAAGATGCCAACAGGCACAAACAACCTTTCCACTCGGGTAATGCAAAGGCCAGTGCTTTGCTTCTCCCTCAGCTAGTAGCTCAACAGCAGAGAAAGCGGCGACCGCTCCCCAGGTAACAGCACAGTTTTGAATGGTGCATTCCCCAGTCTGTCTCTTCAGTCCTCTCTGCAGCCACAAATCCCCAACCATAGTTACCTGCCCCACCAGGCTGCTGGCAGGGTGAGGCAGTGTTTATGCAGTGCTTTGAAGCTTACCTGTACTATGCAATTATCAAGCTTTAATTATTGTAATTTATCATGTTACAGTATTCCTCCAAGTTCAGGGAGCAGTTAGGGGTCCGTATTTATTCTGGCTTCAACACACAGCACACCGCTTTATGCCAATGCAGAGCTTACTCCAGAGGATGCTAATCCCCTCCCCGAGGCCAGCAATGCTCAGAAATCCACAGAACTTCAGGCACATCTTTCATTCCCCCCCTTAGTTTCCTTCCCATCCCCACTTCTTTATGAGAAGACTTTGGGGACTAAAACTATGATACAGCCTAGCAGGAGCACTGTGAGACATTTCAAAGGGATAAGGAGGTTCAACAGCTGCAGATCAAAGCCCATAGAAGAAACAGACAAATTTAAGTCATAAGGCAGAGGGGCAGCAAAGCAGGAGTCAGCAGCTGAAATCGTTTGGCCCCTCCTGTTGATTCTAGGGTTAAATCTGCAGTTTAAAACAGAGCTTCTTTCCCCATCACCTCCAGCACTAAGCCATTCTCTAGCTAAAATCATCATTCACTGCTTCATGTCCTGCTATAACCTCTTTCCCCAAAACCTCAAAGCTCTTCATGCACCATCACATCAGGCAGGATGCAGGCTGGGGAGGGAGAGAGGGAAAGCCATTTTGAATTTAAGGGAGAGAAACTTACTTTGCGGCATTTGCCTTGGTGGGGGATCCAGAGATCAGCCTGCTTGAAGAGCATCTGGGCTAAATTCCTGCGCCACTTCCCCAGAAACTTGCACTGCTGCTGCCCTCCAAAAATGAGAGAGCAAAGAGAGGGAGCCAGCAAGACTGTGCAGAGCCCAGCGCTGCAGAGAATGAGACAGAAGCAGCAGAGTGAAGCACCAGTCTGCTGATTAATTCAGCCTGTTTCCAGTCACGCTGCATATCCAGCAAAGAGGCGGTGGATGGGGGTGGGGGAAGAGGGATAGAAAGAAGGAAAAAAAAAAGGCAGAGAGAAGAAAGTTTGCCCAAGATAGCACCAGATGTCTGTAAGAATGGTCCATTCATGAGATGGAGCCGACACAGCCAGAATCCCTGAGTTCCCTGCCTGTAGAGATGCATATGCATGCACAGTACGGGTTGATGCTGACAGACAGGGGTCTGTGGAAAAGCAGATGGCAAATCAGAAAGGACAAAGTGCTATAAAATACACTACAGAGGAAGGAACACCTGAGCAGGGAAGGAAAAAGACTAGATTGAGACAGAGAGACCAACGAATACTAACTCCCTTGCATAAATACAGAAGTGTCTTCCAGATGAATCCACAGCTTTGGATTCAAGCTCAATTTAAAAATATAACCATTTGCTATTTAAACAAGTTGAGATGGTTACAGGTCCAGTTTCACGGGTTCCCTCTCTTCTCTTGTTGATAGAGAAAGCAGCAAAAGCCCCTCTCAGCATCCAGTATTCTGCATCCTGAGCCACACAATCTAAACAGAAAGGTGCATGTAAATTCTTCATAGCTATATGGCATGCCTGGGGCTCCCCGTTCACTGACACCGGGGCAGGGGCACAGAGAAGGCAAAGGATTAGTGTAGGCAGGGAAGGGCTGGGTAGAACAACAGGTAATGGGACAAAAAGGCCTGTGGAGGTGAAGAAGGAACGAGCTTTCCCTCTCAGTCTCATCTTTTACCAGAGTGCTTCCTTCTCATTATTGAAGGGAAGCACCTTTGTAAGTGGGTTTTTATATAGCTCCTACTTCAGTGCTGTCCTAATTCTGTCTTGGGTTTCCCAGTTCTGCAGAGCGATCACTAAACCAATTACTTTCATTCCACACAGAAAGGGGTAAAGAACTGGCGCAGCCAAGAACCACGTCAATAGTTTGCCAAGGATTACAGCTGGCCAGTACAGAATGGAACAGACAGGCACTGGAAAGGCTTCCATAGTCTCAGCATATCAGGTGGTGTTGAAGACCACGTATGGGTGTCAGGACTCACCTACCCTCCTTGGCCAAGCTCTTCACTACCCTTCTTCCCTGAGATTCAGATGCCCACATAGCCACAGCCCATATTCTGTGTTTAAAGCCAGAAGTGCAGAGATTAAGAGGTCCTGCTATTTACAACAAACCCAACACAGGGTCTAGTTATCACCTCTGTGTTGGCACCGAGTTACACATGTAATCTCACACAGCTCTTAAAGTTGAAGGGAAGCAGACACTGCATTTAATGTAACTTGAGGAGAACACAGGGGGAGAAAGAGGCAAGAGACATCCTTCATCCTTCTGTAGGACATTTTGTTTCCTAGACAACAATTTTAAACCGCAGAGAGGAACAAAATGTCCTAATGGCACAATTTTTCCTTCTTTCCTCTTTTCCTGCTAAGAAACTACTCACCTGCTCACTTTGACACAAAGAAAAAAGTAAGGAGAAAAAAAAGAAAGCATCAACAACAACACGGGGTAAGAATGGACAAAGCCTCACACAACATACATATAACAGCCCCCTCTTATCATGGTGCCTGCTGAGCTGTTTCCCATGGCTCTGCACCGTCTGGAGACTTGAATGCATGTGGCTGAAACAACTTGTTGGTGACAGTGCAATACCAGGAATAATCCTTGTGCTTCATGCAGTTAAGAGGTCCCAATACAACTTTCTTCCAGCTCAAAACCTCCAGCATTGGTCATGAACACAAATGGAAATGGATCAAGTCGCCTCTTCTTGTCTACCTCACTTTGAGACCTTGCTCGAGAAGTGTTTTGTGTAGGTCAGTAATTTGGACTATGTGGCTTCCTTCTGATGTCAGCTGGTATCATAAACGGCATCTGGACATGCATTTGTGCATTAAATAACAGAATGTGCTGTCTTTGAAAGAGCAGAAGCTGTAAACTTCAGAAGTAAAGGAAAAGCTGTGGGTTAAAATAAAATGCTGAGTATAAAGGCAGAGGGAAGGGACTGAGACCCATACAACAACCGCAGCACAGATGAGAGACGCCTGCACAAAAAAGGATCCATTTGTGAAAAAGCCCTTGGAAGAAGAGCTGAGGTTTTAGAGAACAGCAGGGAATAAAATACAAAGACAGTGTTACTTGCAAGATGAGAAGAGGCAAAGGACTTGGACTACTTTTCAGTTCAAAGACAGGACTGCAGCTCTTGTCAGGCACCCTGGAACAAGATCGCTCAGGACCAACAGTGCTATAGCTGGAGCAACGTGGAGTACAGCACAGGCTCCCTGGACACATTTCCGGACTCTGGCCAGGAGGCACAGTGCTGTATCCAGGCTGCAGCAATTACACTGGGATAATACAGCTCAGTTGTTATTGGTAACTGTGGTATGGATGATGTCAATAATTTTTAATAGTCGTGTTGCTGCAAGTACAGCCTACATCTGTAACTCAAACTCATGAGCCTCACGCTGTCCTGTGGCAATCAGTGCCGCTGTCTGTCTGTGTATACGCCGAGTGGGTCTTGGAGCAGAGATTCTGGCACCTTTCACAAGTATTAAATTAACTTCAGAAATACACAGAAAATTAACAAGTCAGGAAAAGAGGGAAAGAACAAGATATCAGCACATTTAATTTAAGAAGATTTTGGCACTGCTCCTAAAATACTCTCTGCCTTTCTCTGCAGTGTCTGGCTTCTGGCAGAAATCGGAAGGCGGCCTACATTATACCTGACAAACTCTGATCCTGAGCCATTTCTGACAACTGAACTTTATCAGCTGAGTGGAGCCAGGGGACAAGTCTCTCATCCTCTGAGTGACAGATGTCTGTGCTGCAGCAGTGCTCTGAGCACGTCTTCTGTTCCAGGAGTGCTAACTCTTCATCACACATATATATTAGAGCAAAGAGATTGCTTTCAGCTAGGTTTGGGACTTACATTTTCACTTGGGTTCATTTTATTTTTAGCATTTTAAAATAAATGTAGCACATCAAATTTACTGCTGAGGTTACACAGCAGGTTAATTTGTTCCCTTATCAGCATATATGTGTCCAAGTTCTTCACTTTGGAAGATGGATTCTACCTTAAAGGGGACGAAACAAGGATTTGCAATACTGAAAAAAACAGGAACAAACTCCTTAACACCAAATAATATACTGCTAACAAGAATAAAACCATGGTCTTTCCTCAGAATCCAAAGTTAGTTGTAAAATGTGGCTGTACGTATCTACGTTGGGGCTTTTTTAATTCCTATTTTAAAATAAGTGCGACAATCTCTTGCCTTCACTTTTAATCCCCATTCAAAAAGGAGGAAGAAAAAACTTCAGTAAGTCAGGAGAGGAGACCAGGACTTCAGAACACCATGATTCCCCCGTAATCTCCTTGTGCAGGACACTTTCCTAATAGGCCTTTTAAAGCTCTATTACAATACTGTCCACGCTGCTGCCCATCCAGCAATTTGATATGTTCTTCCTGTGTTGTACAATGAGGAATGTCATACGAGAAAGAGAGAGATGAGCCAAAGACAGTGACCTAGTGAAAGCATCCCGGTTGTGCTCTGCTGTGGCTGCAGCAATGCTGGTGTTAGCGCTCTCAGATCCTACACAGAACACACTCCTCTACAGAATGGTAATTGCGTCATGTCTTAAAATGATCGATACCAGATTAGCACATGATGTAATTAACAAGAGAATAAATAGATAATTATCCTCACTGGAACGTTACCTCCATAGTAATACAGCCATTTGATATAAAACAACATAGTTCAAACACGTCCTCCGAGCATACGAGCAGCGAGAGGTTCAGGCATGAGTAAACCCAGGCATTCCTGGTCTTGCACACTACAGAACCACGAACATGGCAAATACGAAGTCTAGTAGGCAAGTGCAAGAGCTGATGTAAAAACTGAGTACCTTTTAAGTCACATGCAGTGCTGTAGTAACCTTTTAGAGCAGATCTGAGTCTAGGTGATTATCTAACGGGTACCTTGCACAAATGAACAAAACCACTTCTTGATGCTGGAGCACTGTAAACAAACAGCAAGGAAGGGATGCACGAAGAATAACAGAGACTGCAAACGTGATCTGGCAAACAAAGCTTATGGTGTGGTGCAGAAAAGGAAAGCCAACCATGTTATCTTACCAGAGTCTGCCGAGAGCTCCGCACAGATGATGTTCTCCACTGGTCTCAAAGTACCTGTCCCATTTCTCACTGGCATCCAGAATTAGGACCAGTTCACTTTTTTGAGTGAGAAGTACATTTAATACTGCAGTGGCTGCTGAAACGTGGCTAAAACATAAGTGACCAGCAGGCTGCTCACTGAAGTGATCAAAATCATTTTACTTTTAGGAAGTTGTAACATGTGCCAAGTTTATAGTCTCCTGTCAGCCACAGCAGATATGTCTTTTTAGCTTCTATAGCAGCTAGTCATGAAGTTCTCTCTCGCTGCATTTTCCTTTGAAGCTCAAAGCATGGCAAGATATCAAGAGACAGATTGTCCCTCCATAGAATATCTAGACTTAACTGGCACTTCCTAAGCCAGATCTAGAAATACTATCCTGCAGCACTCCCTAGAAAGACATGTAATTGCCCAAGAAATACATACACTTATTAGTAAAACTGGACTCAGATGATTTCATCACCTCAGTTTATTTAAAAAATCTTTTCAGTGCATTCAGCCTCTGAAATCAAGCCAAGCTAAGTGTCCAGGGGACAGAAGCCCTGCCTTAAAGCTCAAGAAAGCCCAGCATACATGACAGCATATCCTTCACCTATGCTGCTCCACCATTGTGCCTCAGTCCCAGCCTCCAAAGGACTTACCTATTGATAGGCATGTACATCCCCAGGAATGTGAAGGTGACAGAACTCTCAACTCTGATAATAACCATGGATTATACCATCACATAATAATGCCAAATGGTGAATCCTGACCCAAAATAATGAAGGACTCAACATGTAAGTTGAGCATGAGCCTTATCATGAAACCTACCTGACACTTCTCCTTGAGGTCCATGGCTATGCAGTTCTGTGAGCATGTCCAGCAAAAGGGGATTTGCTCTCTCCTCAGAGGAGAATGTCTCCTAGGTAGAGATGAGCTGGGCTACACTTATCACATCACCATCTGTGGAAACAGAAGGGAAGCAGTCAGTCTCCCCATATCACTCCTTTTAGGACAAGAAAGGGATGAAATTCACAAAATTCAAAAGGCAGGACTAGTCTTTAAAAGAAGGAGAACTGGGGAGCTGAAAGTGCTTCTAATAGTACAGCAACCCTCCCCTTACTCAGAACTGATCCCATTAGCTTAACTTCCCCCAAAAACTGGCGGCAGGAGATGAATTAAGTTTCCTGCAGCTCAGTGTAAGAGTATTATTGCAGGCCTGACACACTTTTGGGCAAGCCTCCAAAAAAAGCCGAGAAGGCGCTGGATTCCACCAGGTGTTGGAGTATGCTGTCACCCATGGCTATTTGTCTTGCTATTCTTATCTATGAGGAGCTTTGTCCAGCTAATCTCTAACGGAGCCTCCAGTAATGATTCTTCCATTTGCTGAACAACACATCCAATCTTTGACAAGGCTATGCTGCTGGGCTGAGCATGTATCTGACCACCATTAAGTAGGCCACAAGTCATAAAAACAATTCCAGATTACCAGGGAACTAGGACTTTTTATTTTTTATTTTTAGCAAAACTGGGACTCTTAACAGAACTGAGGTAGGAAGCAGGTCTGGAACTCACATCCTCCTTCTAACCCATCTCCTCCTTGATTCCCATGACACAAATGTATGCTCCTTCCACATATGCAAAATGTCTTTTCTGATCAAAACAAAGGACCTGTGAACATTGTTTCAGAGAATTCTCTTGTATATAAACACGAGACATTATAAGATTATGCTATGATTGGTCTTGGGAAAGTCTTTTTATTGTGTTACTAACTCTTGGTTCTATTTTTTAATATCACACACAGACTCAGGGCTTGGCCATATACGTCTCGTAAATCCAAACAAACAAGGAAGCAGCTAGATCTGCAAATCCATCCCAAACCACCCACACATTTCCTAGGTACAACAAGATTGGCTTTTGCCAGCTGGGATTTACTACCCTGGTCTACACCATACTGCCTTCTTGGGAGAAGAAAGATTCCAGAGACCCCGTCCTTGTGGCAGCCACCTACAGCACTACTCTCCATGATGCTGCATCATTTCAAGGAAAACAAAAGGCATCCAAAGCTTACTCAGAAAGCCACTGCAGCCCCACACTGAAGAGTTAGACGTCAATACTTCCCCTCATGCAGGCAAGTCCTGCACCTGCATTCCAAGAAGCAGCAAGCATTCCGTATTCAGGCTGCTGGTTATCAAAGAACTGCTTGCAGTACAGCAACCAGCACCTGCAGGTGCCATTTTCTGGCTGCCGGCTGGCTGGCATGAGCCACAGGTCTGGACTCTGCCCTACTTTTCTGTTCTATGACCCTTGTCAATGTGCACACACCAGGGGAATTAAGCTATTTTCAGTCACTCCGTATCCCTGCCAGGCCAATTAGCAATTGCAAAGACAGGATCAGACAAAGTTACTGGAGCGAAGCTGACAAAGAGGGCTGAGAGTGGGAAGGAGAAAAACGTACTTTTGTATGCCTGCATACAGCAGCTTAGAGCCTCAGAATCCTGCCTTTAACTCGAGAGTGATTTCAATACAAGGGAAGGCAAGAGAAATGATTTCAAATGAGAAAATTGTCACTAACAATAAAAGGCCTAAGAAATCCACGATTCTTCTTTTTACTCCCCTCCGACAGATTGTTAGTAGATCCACTACAGCATTTACGCACCATGCTCTCACTTGTTCAAACAAAGCTAAACGCCTGAACTTCTCTCTGGATCTGGACTTCAAAAGCATAATTATCCGTGACACAACTGGGTAACAGGGAAGCCAAAGTCACAAAAGCAGAACAAGAAAAAAACATCCTGGACTGTTTGTGCTAATCCCATGGAGCCCGTATCATTAGCAGCGGCGGGTGGCTCTGGCTGGAGGGCAGGGGGCCGTGCAGGGAGGCAGCTGGGCAGGAGCAGGATTTGCTGTACTGCCATGAGTGACATTCTGTTTGAGGCAGCAAAGTGAAATGTGATCCTGAAGAGGAAACATGCCATTCCTTAAAGTTCAAGGCACATCATCTGTATGCTTAGGAATACCACCCTGAAGTCCTGCAGTACTAGGAAGCAGGATATACAACAAGGGTATTAAAAGATGAAAGATTGGTTGGAAGGAGCAAATATTCCCTACTTTGAGACATTCGAAAACTTATATAATGAACAATGTAACAAGAGCTTATAAAAGTAATCAGTGCTGCATGCAGCACTGCTTCACCATCATATGTGCTCAGGGCTTCTCCAAAATTTGAAGAAACTGACCTGCAACCCAAAAGCAGTTCAGTTTCTCTCACATCCCCAATTTAAGGTGTCAACAATGATTAGACTGTAGACTTTTCACACAGGGAAAGCAAAAAGCCAAGTCTTTCCTCCGCCAATCTGGATATACAAAACAAGCAGAATGCTTCATTTTTCAAAGTTTAAAAAGCGGTTTCATTTAGAACCAAGAATTCCAAACACAGCTAATCCTAGATAGGTTGGGATATCTTAGGATTAGGATAACTGAAGCCAAAAGCAAAGACAGGCTACAATGATAAACCATCCTCCCTCAACTTCTGCACCAGGATCGGCAGTGAAGCCATATAAAATGTGATTTGTGTGCTTGCTTTCAAATGTATGATTTATCAAAATAAAGTCTGCAAGAATATTGCAAGAATTACATCACACCAGCTAAAATCCTCATATGCATTACAGAGGTCTTGCAAACATTGAGAGAATGGCTTCACACAATGAAGCCGAAGCAGCTCATGAATTCTGTAGGCAACATGCAGAGTTGTGTGTCCACCTACTCCATTCCCTACAAGGTCCTTGTGTGCCCCCCTCCCAGACTCTTCTGTTTCAGGGACTCCTATAATTGCCACCACCAGACATGTCTGTCCATCACCCCTACCCAACAGCAAGAGCTCGCTGCACTCTGCACCCATCCTAGGAGTTTTGTGCACTACCATTTCTTCCACACTACAGCATCTGCCTTCCTCCGTACCCCCTGTTCTCTCTCTTCTGTTTGCCCAGGCAAGCAGTCACTCATGCTGATGACACGTTAAACTCTGCCAGACAGCAGGACAAAACCAAAGTGGGACTGCATTGCTGGACAGTGTTAGTGGGCATCAAGTATTCAGCCACAGACAATCTAGAGATTCCTGAAGCTGTGATTGCTCTAATCAGACAGCAGAAGCTCCAAGCGCAGCCAGTTTACCCCTTTCACTTTCCCAGCACACTCCATCCTCCTGAGGATTCTCATGCCTAGAGCAGTCTGTGAAACTTGCAAAGCGCTGGACATGGTGTTCAAGTGTCATCATGCTGCATCCAGTCTGAGAAATATTTCCAACTCATGAGGCAGAGTGAAACCCAACATAAGGCCCACGAAATTACCTCAGTCCAATGCATGTATCACTAACAGCAAGCTAACTTTCTGGAAATCCGGTATGCCAAACTCGGCCAATAGTTAGCCCATAGCTATGTGGAGATCTGCAATGCACGTTATAATATTTTATATTTATAAGAATGAATGAGTTCAGTGCTTGGGTTGCCACGTGTATCTGATACCCAGACCTTTCCAAATCACCAAAAAAAACCATTCCCATCATCTCAAACTCATTTCTGTTTGGAAGTACCCTGACCAATGAGTAAGTCTTGCAGCTTGATTTGAGTATAAACATTTGAAACATCCTTCTGAACAGCAGAAACACAGCTTTACAAAGGTCTATTCAAACTTTTGTTTACCTAATCATCTTTCGGATAACAGTGTCTTACCCAGTCAGTGTATTTATACAGGTAATAAACACTGTGCTTTCAGGATTTCAAAGCATGACAACTTAACCACACCTCCCAGTATTAGTATACCAGTGTTGAAATTTAATAAGAAACTATACAGCATGATACACTGTACAGAATTTATGAAGTACAGAACTTATAAAACAATTAGCAGACAGAAAGAACAGAAAACCTTACAGCCTATAGGCATTCGGAAAGAAAACTGTGTTTCTGAATCTGCAAGTCTTTAAGGAGAAAAATAAATCAACCTAATGATACTGTTTTCCCTAAAGTGTTCAATCACTGATGCTTCATCTTATTTACTGAAAATTCCCAACCAACATAGATTATTCTATGAAAAATGATGGGGAGTCTGAACATTTCTTGCTGCCAAAAGTGAATTCTTCAGGAACAGAAGCTTGATCTGTCACCGAGAATAGAAACACGGGGGAACAGATAATAACCAAAAAAGCAGCTGCCTTGGAGAAAATGGCTTAGATTAGGGATGATTGTTTTGATATCAGCAGAACCATACGGTCTTCCTACTCATGAGTAGCTGATGTCTGCCTGATAATTTGCAACATGGGCACACTTGCTGATATACGGGCTTCCAAAGGTGCATCAAGTGATACTGTCAATTGCTTTGAGACCCATTGAGAGCATAGAATTAATTACAGTAAGGGAGCTGGCAGCCACACTTCTTGGCTTCAGTATCTGCTTGTGATAAAAACTGTCAGAATTTGGGCCAGCTAAACATTCTCTGTCTCAATAATCCTAGATTAAGATAGGGATATGCATATCTGCTTCAGAGAGAAACTGTGAAGTTAATTTATTAGTATCTGTAAAGTAAGGGAGATCTTCTGAACTAATGCTGTGTATGTGCTGAGTATTATCAACTCAGCAATGGTCAAATATCTCATTTGTGCATGGCTGTGAAGAATCAGGAGTGTCAAATGGCAGGAATTTAAGAGAGAGATCTATTCCACCTTGAATCAGGAACAGAATTAAACTTGAAATTAAAATTTGTCTTCCAACTGACGAGTGTGCCTTTTGGGGGTGAAATCAGTTTTTGTTTAAACCTCACTTGCTGAGAGTTTTCCAGTAAATATATCTCTGACTCCTTCCTTCTTCAGCAGAGGACTTGCACATTAGACTTGTTTCAAAGGACAGTGGTGGCTTAAAGCGAAAGTTGAGTAAGAAGGGAGAAGGGGAGTAGGAAATAGCTTTGGTACACTTGTAAGAGTCAGACTATTTGTTTACTTGCAAGATTAAAAGAACATATTTATTTTTGTTTTAATTTTGTTTTGGTGAGTTGAGAAGTAATTGACAGACACAATCAAAAGAATGATCAAACTAGTTTAATCTACCTTACTGTTTCCAGAGGCTGATACTGTTTCAAATTAACGTACAGTAAATCCAAAAGATCTTTGCTGTGTTCATCTTTTCCTTACATGGTTAAAAATGAAGTGTTTGGGAATTATAGGATTGCTTTATCTTTTCTGCTTCAGGTACTCTAAGCCTTCCACAGAAAGACACAGCATGCATTCAGTCTGGATCAAAGCGAAAAATGCAACAAAAGGCACAATTCTGAAAGTTGTAAGGGCCTCTCCGGCTTCTGCAGAGCCATGAGACATCATCTGCTTTGTGGCACGATGCCTTGAATGACAATTAAAACATTTCATAGCAAATGTACGGAAGAACACACTGCAAAAGTGACACCTGTCATTCATCATCATGATATCAGTTATTATGGTAACCAGCATTGTATAACTACCTCCATTCGAAAAAAAATAATCCTGAAATGCTAGAAAACCACGAAAAAGCAGCAGCCCAAAATGAAAAAGCCCATGCTCTATTTAAAGGACCTTCTACCAAACCAGTTTTTGTTGAAATATACTGACTCACATGTAAAAGTGCAGCTTTTTCCTCCTAACTCCAGTTTATAAATAAGGGTGTTACCTGCATAGTTTATAGTAAATCTAGGCAAAAAAAACCAGTGTTTGCCGTTTAGAGATATTTAACAAATGTTATGCTCGTGGGAAGGTGTTTTCTGGGAGCTCCACAAAGCAGGCCCAGCACCTGAAGGCCATTAACAAGATCAAGCTCATACATTCGTTCAAAGCAAAGCACAGCCTTTATGTAAAAAGGCACTGATCGGTTCAGTAGGTTGTGTATTTTGCTATTCTTACAAGCACCTCTATGAAAGTTTTATGATGAACATTTGTATGATGAACTCGGTCTAGAAATAAGGCAGTGATCTGACTTGCTCTACTGTGAAAGGAAAACAGAGGAACTCTCTGCAATTCCTTCAGAACTCCTCTCCACTATTCACTCCAGAGTATTCTGGACTGAGATCTGAAGTACCCATTTAGCGTACAAATAGTCCCATACATTATCATGGATATGAACCCAAAGCAAATCCTCCTCCCTGCAGGCCTGGGGGCAGGACAATGCTGCCCAAGCCCTGGCAGGACTCTCTTTTCGGTCAACTCTGCAGAAGGACTTGTGTTTTGGCCAATCCCCCGCAGCCCCTGGCCCTGCTCTTGCCCAGTCCCACCCAGCCACAGGGGTATATAAACCCTCAGAACCCACCTCTCCCTCAGGGCTGTTCTGCCTGGAGCAGTGTGGTCTCTGAAGTGCTTGCTGTGGCTTCTAGCAGCTAGTTTGGGGAGGACTGTAATAGAAGCGAGGGTGGCCTTAGAGATACAGAACTTAAACAGTCAGAGCTGTAATATGAAGATTAGAAGAAGGAGGTTTGTTTTCTTGGTTCCACTTGCAGTAGCAATATTGATTTGTTTTGTGACCTAAGCTAAAAGCATTAATATCTTAATCTTCTCATCAGATAAAAGAAAATGTTGGCAGTGTGTTTATTTAAAAGGTCATGGTTAAGAAGAATATTATGTAAAGTGTTTTGATCTGCTTGAGTAAAAGACAACAAAGAAAGATAAAGCACTTTTTAAAGAACAAAATAGATCTTGCATAAAGCCAGCCTAGTGTAGCTATTTACATACATGCCTGTATTAAGCAGGCTTCTTAGAAAGTAAATCTAGTTTGCTTGCTAGGTTATTCAAATTTTGCTATATTTGACCAAGCCCTGTAGTTTAATGTAGTATAGCAGCTGTTAAGTGAACTTTGTTTATATAAAAACTGGCATTTCTGAGGAATTTAGTGTTTCACAGAGATTGTGCACTGCTACACCATTGTATCTCATTGTGCGTGAGCCACCTGTTCAAACAGGGGGAAATAATAGGATTTTAGACAAACATGCCATAGCAGCTTCCTTTTCTCAGAAAATGTGAAAATATGTACTACTTGATAGTTGCTTCAGGAAGATGGATGGGTGCTTACATGCTGCTATCTCGGTAACTTTTAAGACTAAGTTAAACTCTTCTGTGGCACAAGCTGTCCTGTGGAAACTCAGTGAGTCTTAAATGCATAACTAAAACGCATTTGCTCCTGTCGGTGGGATTTCCCTTCCGCTCTAGCTATCTTTTGGGTAGGTAGTATCATCTAAGACAAACTTCTTGTGCTTTATGTAATAGGATTTTTAACAGGGATTTTTAGGCCTTTTCCTGTCGATACTGGCCTGTGTTATGCTGACAGGAGAAAGCTCCCGAACGACAAACAGCGGGAAGGTAATCCAAGAACTGCACGGGCTGCAGCTTTGGGAAATAAAACAAGTGGACGTCCAAGGTGAAATGAAGTGTGCTGTGAACTTCTGCTGACCAAAAGGCTGCGATGAGGTAGGAGCGGGAGTGAAGCAACTGGCTGAGGGGAGGCTGCTATCCAAGGGATCTAGCCAAACTTGTCGGGGCGTTTTTAGGCAGAATTTGGGATCATCCCGAAACCCCTTAGAGTATAAACCTGCCGCACCAAGCGCGCCCACAGCTGCTGGAGCACCCTGCGCTGCCGGGGGCTCGGCCTGCGCCTCCCCCCTCTTCGCTCGGGGCTGAGGGAACCGCAGAGGCCGGGGCCCGCCGGGAGATGCTCCGCGGTGCTGCGAGGCGGAGTCTGTCCCTCAGCGGCGGGAGAAGCCCCGCCGGGCGTGCTGACCGCTAACACGTGTGGGAGCGCCTTTTTTGGGGTGTGTTCCTTTAATTCCTCTCCCTCATAAGCAGCTAGGTAACCTCTGGCGGGGTGCCAGCGGAGGGTGCCTGAGGGGAATAGTGCTGCGCGGGAGCCCCGGCTCGAGGGACGGGGCAGCGCGGCGGGACCGCCGCCGGCTCTGTCTCGGGCCTCTCCCGCNGGGGGAGCCGTTCGCCCGGCGGGCCTCCCCCAACGCCGCCGGGGCCGCCATCAGGGTCACTGGCAAGCAGGACGCCACGGCGCTGGGGACCCGCGGTGGCGCTTCGGGGCGGCCTCAAGAAGCCGGAGTCTGGTTGGTGGGATCCCGCGCGGCCACCCGTACGCCGCGCAGTGATTGGCTTGGCCAGGGTGGCGCGCGAAGCCGAGCATCCGCCCTGGCGGCAGGTCGGGGCAAGCCCTGAGGGGAGCCCGGGCGGGCTGAGTGCCCTGAGGAGCGGCGGCTCAACCCCGGCGGCAGCTCTGAGGGGGACGGCCGGCGGAGCGGCGATCCCTCCCGGCCCCGCGGGAGGGATGCCTTCGGAGGGACGGTGCTGAGGGACAGTAAACTCGGGGGTAAAAGGAATGCACGAGGGGATGGAGAGAGCCCAAGAGCGGCCGGTGGCCTGAGGCTCCAGCCCCTTGGCAAAGGCAGGCCGTGGTGGGTGCTCCGGTCAAGGGGGGGATGAGGGAGAAGGGGTGTCCCTTTGCCAGGGCTGTGCCTCTGCAAGGGGAGGGTGACACCTGCAGATCTCCATCTGAAAAGCCGCTTTTGCCGTAACCGACTGGAAGTCTCAGAGGAGCCGTGAGGTGAACGCACACGCAGGGTGCCGGATGCACAGGGAGCCCTGGTGGGACCGGGCAGACAAACGTACCGAGCCGGTAATCTAACGAGAAATCTAAACAATGCAGAATCTGGACAGGCTATCCGAGGTGCGAGGCTGAGATGGCCCACTTCTGTGCCTCTGTGTACAGAGATTTGGGGTTTGTCTTCTGAATTCATAGTGGACTGGCTAAATTGAGAAGATGCATGTCCCCGAGTTTTAATTCCTTTCCTGTTCCTGTAATTCTTTGCAGAACTTGTATTATCCCAGGTTGTGATGCAACAGTTCCCATGTGAGATCTTTCTTTACAAAACTGATGTTCATTAGTGTGCTAAACAACAGATGCCAGAGCCTGGTGCAGTTGTTTGCAATTTTACGGCAATAAATTGTACAAAGAATTTAAGCTCCACGCTGTTTTCCCCACAGATGCGGTTTTGGACAAGAACACTGTACTTTGGGAGTGTACTTGATACTCAAGACAGTCTGCTTTCACAGTGTCTGGATACATACAGACTGCAGGGGTTCTACAAGTGTGATTTCAGCTCTTAAGTGCAATCTAAATTTTAGTGAGGACAATGAAAGGCACAACACTGGTTTTCCTGAGCCTGTTGTTACCCAGAACAATTCCCTAGAATCAGTTAACAACCCCGCCCCCAACTCTGATACACTTGAGTGACATTGTGTTTTTGGTGTCTTAGAAGGAAATAAAACGGCAGATCTGGGGAATTTTATGGTGTAATTTAGAGACAGTACAAGGAAGGGGAAGAGGCTAAATGTGTTACTGAATTGTAGTAACATAAGATCATGAGTTGTGCGTAGTGCTGCACAAGTGTATCACTAGTTCCTCTTTAGATTGTTCTAATAAAATTTACTTAATTGGTGGAAGGTTTTAAATAAAGGTCAGAGTAAAGATACATCTTGAACGGAGATATGGAGTCTGGGTTATTTTACCTCTGACACTGATTCCCTTTGGGTCTTAAGCCACTACTAAAACCTGTTTTCATTCACAAGTATGCCATGTATAGAATTTATGTCAATGAGATGTGCAGTTATAGGGGCTGATAGACTGAACCTTTAACCTATTTGTGCCTTTATTTCCTCCTTGGTAAATCAGATCTGTTTACCTCAGAGTGATTTTAGTGTTTGTAGGGCGTGTTGAGATTAAGTGAAAAATATTATCAAAATGCATTATTACAAGGATGGTTGAAAGAGCAGAAACACCCTTGAATTGGACAATGTTGCTACAGATTCAGAAACAGGACAGGTATCCAGAGAGCACTTTTCCCTTGTATTCTAGTACTGGATGACAAAGGGAAAACTCAAAAGACAAATGCTGTGAAGTATTCACAAGACCTTAAACTGGTACGGTTTTAGAATTGAAAACACCGGTGTAAAGATCTGTTCTACAAAAGAGTGCTCTGTCTTATGTAATACTCTATTTTTTAATATTACAGAATTGTGAATGATCTAAAAGTTAACAAGATAATGTGACTTCTGGATGATTACAGTAATGTAATATTTTGATATGGAAAGCTCAGTCAATTTTGCCTGCAAATTAAGATCACTTCCCATACTTGTTTCAAAATAGCTATTAAAACTATTCCCTGGGTGCTTTTTACCACATCCTTGTACTTCTTGGAATTGTTTTACTGTGTAAAGGCCTCCTATATGATTTTGGTAGGAAATGAGTTTACAGAAATGAAACAGCTACTGCAAACCTATGTGTGTAGTCTGAAAATGCTTAATTTAATGCTCACCATGTCTTCAGCGCAGGGATATACTGTCTCCTCTTGGGACCACAACATATGGGCAGAGACATGGCTCAGTCTGCAGTAAGCTTCCGCCTCTGAATGGCTTGCAGTGCCTGACAGATCCGAGGGGACTATTTGACCTCCCTGCATGTGCCTTTCAGTCAGTCCTCATCAGTGTGCTGCTGCGGGTAGAGCAGACATGAAAATTTGAGTAGGACCACTTTAAAGCAGGTATTGTATGCAAAAAAAAATCTTTCTTTGCCGTTTTTTTTTAGTTGAAATCTCTGGCAAAATGTTGAAGTTGCATTTTAACCAATATTTGAGTAGCATTTCTGAACAGTAGTGCAAAATAATTGGAAAATTAGTTAAATTGGTGATAAAATTTTGTATTGTTTAGAAAAGGCAATTGCTGTATGTCTGGTTCTCCTGCCCTTTGCACATTTCATGACAGATGATAGGAATTGACCATATTTCTAATATCTGTGTAATAAGAGGCATTAAAAGGGAAAGATTGATACAAAAGCTGTCTGAGTCTTAAAAGCAGTAGTTGAATTGACCAACACCTCTACCAAAGCTGAAGGGAGGATAGTATTTCATTTTAGCTGAATGATATTACTTCCCAGCTCCTGTGTATTGTTTAATAAATGAGATGCACATAATTCAAAATGTAATTATAAAAAATGAGACAATATATTCTGCAAAAGAGAGAGATTCTGCCTTTGAGTAATAAACAGCATCTGCTTTGTTTTCCTCCAAACGGAAAGGTAATTGAACTGACAATTCCAAGCTGTCCTGAAAATGACAGATGACTGAATTGGGAGTAGGAAGAAAGCAGAAGCTCTTTTGTACTGAAGAAATGGCACACTATAGTTGGATCTGATTCCCTTTTACAGATTTCTTTCAGAGCTTAAGCAGCTCTGGGTGACCCCAGCCAACTCATTTTACTGTTTAATTTCTTGGTGTCAGCAATGGCTATTACAGTTCCCAGGTAGAGCAACATTTCCTACAGTCATTTTTATAACAATCTTGTCCTTTCTTCTCTTTGTGACCCTAGAAACACATGTGGTATGGAAGAGAATCTGCTTGTATTCCATTCTTCCTAGTTCACCCAGCTTTACTGTAAGACTCATGGGTGGTTTTATTTTGGACCTTTTTTCTGCTAGTTTTGAGGCTAAGCTAACTTTTCTTGTTTCCTGGTCTATAAAAGTCAGAATAGTCGCTGTTTGTCTCACATGGTGATTAAGCTGCTTCACAAGTGCTCTTGAGATCTGTAATGAGTAAAATTGTGAAGCTCTTTTGGCAGATGAGCTGTTCTGTCTGGGTCACAAGCACCAACACTTATTTACTGCACTTGGACAGATTCACAGAAACAGACAGTTGTGATAACACTTCAATATGTATGTGAGAAAGCCAGAGCAGAGCATTAGGAGGGTTTCTGAACAGGGAGAGCTGGCTGATGGTTACAGCAAGGCTCAGAAGTCAAGAACTATGCATTCTGCTCCTAATGCACAGTGTGGTGTTAGTTTATTGTATGGCTTTGGGCAAGCCCTCTATGCCCTCGTTTCCCTGTTTGCAGAATATGGCTATTTATGTTTTGTATACATCTATTCCCCCTTTGATATTGTTGCCTTTACTGCTAACACAAAGCTGCAAACTAAAATAATATACAGCAAAGGAGTTGTCCAATCCACTCACTACCCTGCTCTCTGAAGAATAGACACAGAAAACACATTTGGACAGTTTTTTTTTCCCTAGTTTTGCTGTCTAGTTCTCCAATTAGTACTGTCACACAGTGTTCCAGATACGGGCATGCATGGAAATCCTGTATCTAGACTGGAAACCTCAATCTTGAATTAAGGTTTTAGAGGAACTCTGGTAATACCGGTTAAGTCTTGTAGACTCCATCTATGGGACAAGCTTGTTTGGTGAGCATTTTAATACTTAATTATGAACGAAGGGGATTTGTTGCCTTTTCCATCTGTAAGTGGTATCTGCATGTCTGTTGCGTGCAGCCTGACTTTTAAGACTAGCACCTAGACGCCAGGTTTTCTTGATGTATTTAGCATCTTCCTAAAGCAGGTCATATTCATTGCTCTTCTGTTGCATGAGGCATGTTTGGTGAAGCAACTTCTGCTCCAAGACACTCAAACATCTAATAAATGGAATAGTTTTGGATTTTATGGCTAACATCCCCGGCTTGATTGTTACATGAGGCCAACATGGGTTGATGTGAGAAGGCAAGAAGGTAATGTTCATGCAACAAATATCAACAGCCCCATTCCCAGCATTCCCTCCTTGCTGTGCCTACATTCCTGGCATTCCCATTTGCCGCGCCCACTTTATTCCTGCTCATCGCGCAGAGGTATATAGCAGGTCAGTTCCCCTACAGCTGTCAAAGTCTTACGGCATTAAATTTTCAGCTTGCAAGAAAATTTATCAGGGCTATATTGAGTTATCTACATCTATTCTGCATTCCCCATAGCAGACTGTCTGAATTGTTTTCTGTGAGAGGAAGCTTGCTTTCTTGGTTCATACATCAGGCTGTTATATACAACTATGGTAACACATATAGTGTGTGAACTGCAGCAGTATAATGCAGAATCACAATGTGTGAAACTTTGAGCATCTTCAGATCGGTTAAGCCAGTCAAGGTCTTGCTTTAAAATAAATCACTACAGTTCTTTGAAATGAGGAAATGTGTCAGAGGAAGAAAGGTGCATACTAGCAGTGTATTTTATTACAATTATTGTGCCAGATGCCATTAAAAAAAAATCATTGCAACAGACACAAAGTTCCTTAAATTGGCAGGTATGTATTGTAGCTCATGATGATCACAGATTCTCATGTCTGAGGAGAATGGGCTTAGAAATAAACGTGAAGACTACAGAAAGGATGAAGTGAGGCATCTTGGGGAGCTAGAGCAGGAAAGCTTCCACTGCCTGTGGTTCAGCAGACACAGAGGCTGAAGCATGTGGAATGCAGGGTTAAGCCACATTATGTTAAATAAATTGCTTACATTTCAGAAGTTTGTCAAGGTGATCTGTCTGTGAAACACTAGTGCTGATAAAGCAGGGACTTACTCAAGGCCAGAGGTTCCTTCTGTTACAGCTGGGATGTGATGTCAGATTCTACCAACCACTAAGTGGTTCCTACTCATGCTCAGGGGAATTACACCCACCCTGTGTAATCTTTGATACTCACAGTATCTAAAGTACTCACATTTTAGATTATTTTTTTTTCCCCTCAATTGATTAAAGAATTTGGCCTCATGCAACATTCAAGTTAACATCTACAAATTAAGGCACTACAAATTAAGGCTTACTTTTGTTATCCACTCGAGCCTGGATTTTTCTTGTTGCAGCCTCTGCTCCATCTGAGATATGATTGCTTTCTGGGTTCTTTCTGTGTCTTGCACTATTACCAGAGAGATTCTGATGGAGCTAAATTGCTCACAATCCACGTGGAACAGAGAGACCACACTAGCTCATTCTTTCATTACTGTGTCAGTTCACAAGCTTTTAACTTGTGTTTGCCAATAGAGAGGACAGATATGAATCAAAGCTAGAGCAAATATTTTCTGACTATGAACCTTCTCTAAGTTCAATAGCTCTCCCAACAGTTCCCAGTTGCTCTTTTGTTTGAGGCAGAGGCCCCTGGGCTCCAATTTAAGCTCTGATGCTTGGTTTTCAAAACCACCTTTGAAGTTGCATGTGTTGATGCTCTCAGCAAGTGGGAGTGAGAGGTCACTTCTCTATTCCTTTGACTGAAAAGAAACAGTCTAGAATATCTTCCTGGTTAGCATTTAGCTTCTTGCATCAGGCCTACAAGGAAGTACGTTTACTCCATAGAGTAGCTCTAAGACGGTGACAAAAATTAGGAATGTGTACATAGTATCTCTTAATACACACCAGAGTTGCTTGTCTGGAGGAGTAGTATGTTAAGACAACATATGCTAAGTTCCTGCATTTGCTGTGACAATCCTAGAAAAGGCTTATCTTTAGATGACATACAGTGGGAGTTCTGAGTCCCAACAATGTAAAAGTTTCCATAATAATTAAATTCTGTCGCAAGGACACAGACATTAATGGAGCCTAGTTTAAAGACCATGTCAAGATAAGGCACATATTATCACTATGGTTTGTCTTTGGTAAATATTTGCACTAACATAACTGCTGTTACTAATGTTGAACTTCATGTCATCAGTAACTATTGTCTTTAATCAGTAACGTGGTATTAATGTGAATATTCCAAGCAGCAATTTTAAACCTTGAGAGGCTGCTTACATAAAAATAGTTTTTAACAAATATTCCTCTGATCTGTTCCTAGCAAACCCCGTACATTTATTCCCCCAGACTGCTCTGAGAACTTTAAAAAGGGATCCAAAAGAAATGTCAGACACTAGGATTTTCCTTACCCTTAGTACTTCATAAAATACTCAGAGCTAATCTTAGATTGTATTTTATCACCACAAACTGTTGTAGAAAATTCAAGTTATTCCTAGACTACAAAAAACATTTGAAATTGATCCTCTAGCAAAACAATGTCTCTGTTGCCTTTTTCACCCTTGCTTACAGCTATGCCAGGATTTCAGCCTTTGCTGTAGTGAAGCTGCGCTGTATTTGCACAGTGTCGTATATTTTTCTAAAGCACTGACTTGTTTGCGAGCTGGGGGAACATTCTACATTAATTGGTTTGCAAGCAAGTATATCTCAGTGGCTCTTTTATCAGGAATATCTTTCTGTAACACTTTGATCTTTGCTCTTTCTAAAATTGTTTGATTTTCTAGGACTGCCCTTTTAAAGTCGGGGCAGCTGCAGCCTCTTCAAGTAGCTGTCATTCAACGGGCAGCTGTTAGCCATGTCTGGCTTTTCAAGTCTGGCTAAAAGTAGCTGCTACAACTTTTCTGAGAAGATGTTATTTAACTTATAGAAGGCTTATTAAGAATTTCTAAATCCTCATTTTGCGGTCATGCGTGAAACCAGAGATTCTGTAAGCCTGTTCTAGGACTTGAGGGATCTTGCAATCTAGCTCAGATTTCATCAATCTTTGTCATCCTAGATGAATCACTTCTGCATCCTCAGAATGTCTGAAACATTTCTAACATCCTCAACTCCTATAGCTCTTTTTCTCCACCCTTTCTAATTTTTGAATGAAGTATTGGGAGAATTCATACCTTCCCCCAACACCCAAATCTGGAGAAAATGATCTTGCTAAGGGTTTAAACCACAAATTTAATCCAAAAATAACCTCTTAGGAATCTTTATCAAGCTGCTTAAGCATTTGGAATGAGAATGTTAGCAGGCGACTTTTGCAGGGTTTGTAAGCCAGACCGTATGAGGTAGCAGTATATATTCTGATGTTATTCTAATCTTGGCATGGATGAACCCATGACACCCCCCTGCAGAGTACATCTGGGGAGATCAACCAGTGTGGCGGTTTATTTACAAAAAGAAAGTGGGTTTAACTGGCAGCTGAAAATATTCATCTCTGTCATAAAACAAAATATAAATCATCTATGTCTAAATTGAATGTAATCTTGGTCCAGAATAATCCTAAATTTACATGAGCCCAGATGTGGGCTCTGCAGCTTCTCTCTCAATACTGTGGCACATGCTGAGCTTAGACCCCACATTCCCAATCTCAGCATCTTTTTGGGGATGGGGGATTGGGGAAGAACCTATCTGGGAGGGGGAATTCACCCCTATAGTTGGCTCATCCTTTCAGGGGAGTACAGCCGTAGAAACCTCTAGTTCAGAAACTCTTTCCAGAGCCAGAGGAAAGCTTTTTTTATTCAGTAGCTTTGTCAAGGAATCGAGCCCTGATGTTTACCTAAGCAACTGTTTTACTGTATGTTGTAATTAGAGTCTTTTCAAACTAGAAGAATGTTAAGAGGGTCATATAGTTAAACCCTGGAATCAGTTGGCTGTGCAACCTGAATTTTGCCTTCTGTGCGTATTTTAATTGCAATGTGTGATCGCGTGGCTGTGTGTTTTTTCCTACAGCATGGGTGTCTTAATCAGTGCTCGGAAGGAACGGCAGTTGTTGAGTAATGGCTCTGCCAGGTGTATTCTTTGCTCGCAGGGTTCGGTGCCTGCTCAAACGCTGTGGCCAAGCTCAGCTTTAACACTGGTGTGGAGTTCTCCCTGGAAGTTAGAGCTAGCTTGTGAATTAATTTCTCTTTGCTAGCTCCACGGCGTGGTACACTGCCCTGTCTTTCCGAGCAGCGGAGGCACGGATCAGTCAGGTAAATACTCTGCGCTAACCCCGAGTCGCTTCCCTTCCAGCAACCTGTTCTCATGGCCTTCTCCCCCGGGGAAGTGATACGGTGCCGATACTGCACGGCCCGCACTGATGCGATGTTCGGGAGGGCTCGGTACCTCGGCTGCTGCCTCTTGCCTCTCCTCCCCGCTCGCTTCTACACAAATCCCGCGGCGGGGCCGGCCGTGGGGCGCGGCGCCCGGGACGGGCCGGCCTGGGGCGGCTGCTGGC
>VWZZ01006495.1:137321-186441 GCA_013399095.1 Psophia crepitans | reverse complement strand
GAGCCGGGCCTGGGCGAGCGGCGGCGGGAGGAAGCGGCGGCCGCGCCGCACCGGGCGGAGGGAGCGGCTCTGGGCGCGGCCCCGGCCATCGATCCGTACCACTTCCCCTAATGGCCCGTCTCTTCCTCCTCCTCCCCCTCTCCTAGGGCGGATCGTCCCCCGGCCTCCCTGTATGTGAGAGACGGGGCCGGCGTCTCGGACGGAGCCGGGCCGCGGGAGGGCTGAGCCGGGAGCCGCCGCGGGAGGAGCGGAGGCTTCGGGGAGCGCTTCCTTCCCACCGCCCGCACCGCCGTGCGCGGCAGCCCCAGCATGGAAGCCATCGCCAAGTACGACTTCAAAGCCACCGCGGATGACGAGCTGAGCTTCAAACGGGGGGATATCCTTAAGGTAAGTGGAGGGTGAGGGCTCGGGAGTTGCCTCTTTCGCCCTGAGCTTTTCGGCTTCTCTCCTGAGTCTCTTCCTGCCCCGCAGACCTGATCCGCTTTTGCGTCCCCAGTGAACGCCATCTCCTTTTAACAGGGTACCTCAAGATTTCTGAATCCCCGCCTGACCCCTTTAAGAGCAGGAGAGGCTGTTTTGTTTCTGTGTTAAGCATGCATCCCAAAGTCTCTCATTTCTCTCTTCTGAGATTGGAATGTGTGAAAACTTAGTTGTAAACATGGTAGCGAATAAGCAGAAGTACAAGATATCTCTGTGCTGAATTCCCTTCTAGGAGAGGAAACCCCATGAAGTAATCAAGATCAATTTGGTATTCCTTTCTTTTGCCTCCTGCCCAGGATTCCAATATCAAAGAACAGTGATTAAATTACTTCTCAGTAGATAATCTTTTAGCATCAGGCTGTCAAATATTGGTGCTGAGTTTTATCTTCACTCCTGATAAACTTGAGTGATAAGCTTGTGGCTGAATATTTAATGGATCTCTGCAGATGTAAGTGGATGTTGGAGTGCATCAGAGGAATTTTGGTCTGTAGTTCTTTCAATATATCAAAGGTTTTTTGGGCTTTATCTTAGCTATAGTAAAGGAGTTAGAAAGATATTTTAAAAAGGACATACAGGACATGCTCAACATTTTATTTAGGGGGGTGTAAAATATAAAAATCCATAGTGATTTGGCTTTGGTGAAGTGTAGCACTGAGCTTTGTTGCTTCCAAGTAATACAAACCATATTGTGGAATGTTTTAATGGAGTTTTGTTCTGAGTCAGTATTTCTCCATAAATGTGTGAGATGGGCTTTACCTTCCTAGAGTGATGTATTTAGTATTAAAGTATTTTAAGCTGCTTCTTTCTAAAATGCTTTGAGTAGAAACTGTTTTGAGAGGTGCCTATCCGGCAGATGTAAGGCTGTAACTTTGTGTATGCTGACAAATCAAGTCCTGCAGACCTCAATGGGATTACTCATCTGCTCAGAATTTTTGCCAGGGAAGGTCTCGATTTTAACTACCATTTTAAGATAAGTTGGAAAAAAACAGCCTCTACATGTAAACTTAATATGCATCTTTCAGTAGCGTGGACTGTGGCTTTGTTAAAAGTGCAGTAATATTGTGTGGCCATCAACAGCTAAAGGTTGCAAAAATGTATCCTGCTTTGAGATCATTAACTTTTAAAATAATTTCGTCTGTGTATATCCTACACATCTCTGGCCCTAAAAATGCCTTAGACCTGTACATTTCAATTCCAGTGTTCATGTAAATTACCAGAATATTTCCTTCTGTTAAACATTCCAAACTGTCAGAATTTTAGAAGTCTTCTGTGATAACCGTGCATTTATTTTTCTTAACCTGAGCTACAGTTTTCTATTTTGGGTTACCACTAGCTGCCTTCAGCTTTTATAAAGAGTATTTGAAGTAGAGCACAGCTGAAGTAAGCTTGTAGAAAATGCTGAGCAGGAAGGGAAAAATAACTATAATGAAATATAGTTTATTTCAAAGTGTTTTCTCATTTTCATTTAGTTTGATATAGAAGTTTGCTGAAGTACATGAAAAAATGTCTTGTAAAATTTGCATTCATTTAAAAATATTTTCTTCTCTAAGAATTGAAGGAAAAATAATTTTTTTTTTAGACTTCTGAAAGCTTAGTCTGTACTAAAATTCTTACAACTACACACAGTGACTGATAGTAAGATATTCTTCAGTCCTAGCCACTCGATGTCATCCCATAAATACAAATTTTGTCCCTAGTAGAAACGTCATGGTACGTATGTTGTTAACACTACATTAATCATTGTATTTTTCCTAGAATACAGAGAGGGATTTTCCTACTTTACATAAAACCTAGGCTGAAGACTTCCTCAAAGCATTGATGAACAGTTCTTCAAACTGTATTTCCTTTCAGCTCCTATACTGAAAACATTTACAAATTTTACGTAGGTACTTCACAGATGAGTAAAGTGAGTCGTAGAAATGGTAAGTTGCTCAAGATTATCGCCCAAGTTAGTGGAAACTCCCAAGAGGTTCAGGAATCCTCCTTCAGGACATAGCTGAGATGAGTTCTGTGCAGCGTAGTGAGGTTCACTGTCTACAGCTGGCAAATTTCAGACAAATAAGCCAACAATTAGAATTGTTACAGTTCACTTTACTCAAACTGACAGACTTCTGGGATGTGTTGTCATTTCGAAAGTCTGGTGCATTTCAAGTGTATTTCAGGTTGTGGAAATTAATTTCCATCAAACATGCCAGATCTGTTCCATTAGTACTTTGCTCATGACTGAGAAATCTCAGGGTATCTTGTTCATGGGCCTCATGGGATCTGTCTCAGTAAACAGGTCAAGCCTACTGCCCTCAAACAAACTGGGAAGAGAAATAAAGGTGTAACATGTTGAATGCACCTGCATCCTTCCCTCTCTAGATATCCCTTGCTGAGACACACTTGTAACTTGATGTGTGGTGAAGACTTCTTTAAATCTAGCTATTAGATACCTGTCTTGATGCACCTCCGTAAGGTTGAGTTAGTTTGATGGCGTATGTGATGACAACAAAGGATTGTTTCGCAGAGAAATGGTATTCCTTGCCTATGCTAAGGAAAGAACAAAATCTGTAACACTTTAATTCCCACTCCTTAAAAGTTCATGTTTCTCTTTGTGGGAAGAGAAGGCAAAGATGCACACTGTGTGACTCCCTCTGATTTCAGCAGATAACTTGCCTATGATGTCATGGTGCCATTACTGCTGCATACCCACGTATTCAGGACTTGATTGAATAGCATTTGAACTGTAGCCATTAAGCTGGTTGTTAGTAATCTTGTGGCTGGTTTCCAAAAGTGATTGAAGATAGTTGACCTTTGGCTTGCAATTGTAAAACAGCGGAGTGAAGAGGAAAAGTGCTTGGCCCTGTCTTGCGGGCACTATATGCTAAAAGCTGCTTCTATGATTTTTGTAACCCTGACCAGTACACTGGATCCCCTTCCCCTTCTGTCTGCTGGTTCTATAGCAATGGGTGGTATTGCCGTGCAGGAGATGCAAACTGATAGCCACCTTTAAACTCTTTAAATAGGCTGAATACTACTTGCTGAGCCTTTTCCAGAGAAAGGAAAGGTTGCTGCTTCCTTCTGTGTTTTCTGATGACAGTACAGGAACTGGTGGTTATTCTACAAAAGCTTGTTAGTGGCTGGCATCCTTTTGAGCATGTGAAGACAGCCTGTCCTGTTACTTTAAAAAAGTAAATAAAGGAAACTGAGGGATTCCTACCTGGAAATCTTGATACGCTGTTTTTCACGTTGAATAGTTGACAGTTGTCATGATGCTTTTTCAGGCTTTTCCCTTTTCACTTGCTGTATCTATTGAAGTTGAGAATAGTTAACTTCAGCCTCTGTCTATTTTTGTTATTCAGGTTTTATGTCCGCAAAAACTGTTGTATTTCTAGCAGCTTCTGATTTTGTTGGCCTTTGTGCTAACTGGCAAGTATCCAGACCTAAAGTGTGCTAATACTTGGGGGGGGGGAAGAAAAATCATAGTTCTTTCTCTAATTTCATCATAATTTCTTTTTTCTATTCCTCCTACGCCTAATCCGAACGGTACAGTTAATACCACGGTACTCTGATAACTGTTTCTGCATGGTTAATACAGAAGCACTAAAACATGTTCATGAATATCTTGAATGTTAGAATTGGTTGGGGTTTTCTTTTAAATATAGACCACTTCTCCACTTCCTCTTTCTCCTTCTGTCATAGAGTTGGGGCTTAGCTGGAAAGTGATCTTCTGTAGAACTGAAAAAGTTCCTGTTCTCAGTAGCTGTAAGCATAATTAATTTAGGGGTACTTACAGAATGTTTTTATGAGTAAAATTATTCAGGTGGTGTTTTAAATAGAGGGTCTTCATAGTCTTCAATTTTGGTGTTTTCACTGTCGTGTGACACAAACCAGCTTCCCTATATGCTAAAAGAAGCAGTTTCTTGATAGGATTTTGATCACTTGACAAATCCATTCAGCAAAGTCAAGAGGTTTTTTTCCTACTCTGAACGTACAGTTGACAGTGACTGCAGGTTCTGTTCACGTGACTGTTTGCCACCAGGCTTATTTTCTTTCTGTCAGCCTTTAAGAGGATTGAGTGTTTGCAAACAGTTGATGCTGAGATGGCATTTTCAGTTCCTGCATGAAAACCATTTTTCTGTGGATACAGTGAAACAGTTTTGAATAGAGGGAGGAGTATGATGAACAAGGGGAGCATGGCCTCTCTCCTCTTTCTCATTCCTTGTCTTCGACCTCAACATGCGTTGCCTGTTTTGTTGCGGTGTCTGTGCTACAGAACAGAAATTCATGGCTTGCTGAAGAGCACTGCAAAGACTTTTCCTTTGTTTCACCTTCACTCTCATCCTTCCTCTCCCTTCCTTCATGTTTTCCCATTTTTTTGTAATGGGATGAACTTAGTGTGGTCTTGATTTTAATATGTGAGAAACAGTTGATTGAGGCATGTTGCAAGGACTGTGTGCTTTATAGTGAAATAGGGCAAGTATTGGAACAGGTTGTCCGGAGAAGTTGTGGAATCCCCATCCTTAGAAACACCCAGACAAGTCCCTGAGCACTATGATCTAATTAGACTTGTTTTGAGCAGGGGCGTGGGTCGGGCAACTTCCAGAGGCCCTTCTAACCTGGGTTATTCTGTGACTTAGCTGTGAGGGGCAACTCTGTTGTGTGTGATGGTTGATTTGTAAAGGTACACTTAGGTCATATTCCTTGGCTGGCAGCCTTGAATGAAGATGGTATTTGTCATCAATATATGATCAATATTGCAGTCTAAGAAGAAAAAACTGTCAGAAAATTAGAGACTCATAAAGATAAGTACAATTACCTTAAATGTAGTTGATTTGGCATCCTGGCAGTTGGGAGATCTGTGTTACAAAAAGAGGCTGCCTTATCCTGGTCTATCCAACTATTTAATGCCTATGTTTTTAGTATGAACTTCTCAAACACTGTTCCTCTTAGATATGATAGTAATCTGAAGGTGGGAGGTGTTTTTAGCCAACTTCTCTAGGTATTCGGGGAGAAGAGTTGCAGGAAGGAACTACCTAAAATCCACAAAGTGCGTGTGCCCAGGTCAGAAAACACTCGTATTCTGTATTTGTAAGAGAGCTTGGATCTGCTTAGAGCAACATTGCATTGCTGAAGGTGTCTCTGTGCAGAAGACATAAATATGGAGTATTCCAGACTGAAGGTGTAAATGTTCTTTGCAAGCAAGGCATAAACACATTCCTCCTTTAAAATGGCATCTTTGTTTTTATTTAGTAGCTATTTGTGGTGATTATTTAAACTTGTCACTGAAAGCGAAGAAAAAATAGCTCTTGAGCTGTGTGTTACCTGAAGCCTACGGCAGTTTCGAATGTCAAATGAGACACTGATTAAAGCCAGTGGTCAGCTCAGCTAATTTTGTTGTATTGACTTAACATGTTTTACATTCTCTCATAACCAGGGGAAATGATGCGATTTGAAGCTCCAGCTGCCTTTTGCCAGTCTAATGGAAGTGCTATTGTTACAGCTTCTCTGCAAGGTCCAGCTTTTGATGTGACTGATGTGACAGACTTCTGAAAAGTATTAGCACAGACATATCACCAAATCAAACTTTGGCTTGCTAAACTAATCATCCACTTTGGCTGAGGTTTGATGTGCATGATGAACAGCGCGATGTGCTTTTGTTCTTATTTACTGGCAACACAAAAATGTCGTCTCCCTCTTTGGTTCAGTGACATTTCTCTGGTGATATCTGATGAGGGAATGTCTGAAATTTCAGATCAATAAAATGTTATTCTGAGGGACATCCCAGGTGTTAATGGACTAACTTTTAGGGTTGTGTTTGTTGGGGGTTTTTTTAATGAAAATGGTAAAAACTTGATCACAGTTGGGAGAAGAAAAGAGGGATTATGACTTTGTGGCTTATATAAAGGATTGAGTGACATCAATGTAGTATTTCTAGTTTTCCAGTTTCCATGCAGAGCCCTGCTAATTGGGGGATGAGGAGGGATCCTGTTCGTACCGAAATTCAGGCTTTTCTGATTTCTATCAATAAGGATCCAACTAAGTGAGGGGAGATAAGGAATCCAGTCTGTCTGTGTACAGCTCAGCCTAATATGAGCAGTGAACTATATGACCCCTTGATAAAGTCCCTTGTGTTTTAGTTGCCAGTGGCTATATACCAGCAATCAATAACTGCAGCCTGAACCTCAGGAAAAAACGCACTGGGCAGAACTAATTCTATTTCTTTGAAAATGAAAGAAAATTAAGCGTTAGTTCCTTAACAACACTAGAGCCAATAATCTTACAGTCTCACATCGAGCAAAAAGGGAATGTAATTTACTGAACACAATGAATTTTACAATGTAAATCTGAACCGGAAGAACTGCTGAAGATTACATTAGGACATTTTCACGATTGCTGAGAGACTGAACTGTTGCATTAATTTAAGGCCATTATACCAACGATGCCAGATTTCCATACTTAACTTGCCAATTACCTCTGAATTAAAACCTTTCCTAAATTGTTAATAATTTTCTTTGTGTAGGTCTTGAAAGGTTTGAAAAAAATTCAGCTAGTCCTAGAACTATAAACAACTTTAAAAAAAATCCAAACACACACCTCTACCCCCCAAAAAAAGCACATTGAAAGCCATTTCATTATGGGTAGGGGACTTACGAGTATGTCTGCACAGCATAGTGAAGGTGTGGGACTGTATTTTCTGTAGCTGTGCCAAGTTTCAGGTAGCTGGAGTAACAATAACCACATTATGGGATTCAGCATGGTTTACAAAACTTACACAGAATTCTGGATGAATGCTTACCCTGTGCTTAGTTCCGTGTTACAAGGTGTATGATGGATTAACATCTGAGCTGGCTGCTCTGGAGATCTTAATTAGCAAGATGTGTAGCAAATGCTGAGGCTATTTCCCTTCTTTGCCCCTGCCCTTGCTCCCTTCTTTCAGTGCTGGGGAAATAGGTGCTAGCCAGAGAGATGAAATTGTGACTTGTGAATGTAATGTTTAGGTAGAAGAGTGACCAAGGAAATGCCTTTGTTCTTCCTCTGATGTCTCATTTAATGGGTTTAGAAATGGAGCTTTTCTGTAATAATCTGTTTCAGTGGGGCACTAGCGAAAAGAGGCACTAGGTCTGAATGTTTTTTTTATTTTTTTTTACTTAATTTATTTAGTATTCTGTTAGGAAAAGCTGCCTATGGTCTCTGTCACTTCCAGTTTTCTCTGAAAATTCTGTTAGATTCAAAATGCAGATGAGTAGGTGACTTTTATGCATTTTGCATTTCTATGCAGATCAGCAAACTGATACTGCACTAGTCTGATAGACAAGTTCTTATCTGCAGCTTTATCCCACAGCAGTTCTTGCTCTTTCATTTCCTTTGCTGGCCCTGCAGTGGCAGTTCATGTTATCTCCCAAGTTGTGCAAACATCAGTGACTAGAATATACACAAGGAAATAAAAATGTGGGGTTTAGATGCCTTGGGCCTTGGGAGAAAAAATAGGATAGGAGAATAATTTCTGTGATACTTTTATTGGGTTTTTGGGGTGTTTTGTTGGGGTTTTTTTGTTTTTTTTAATTTTTGCATTATCTACAGTGTGGGGAATGCTGTGTGAAGTTGTTCCTCTCCTTCAAATATCCGTATCTTTTCAGATGGAAGAGCAGCATTGTTGATCTCAATCTGTCAAGCTTCAAGCTGCGCTTTGTTTGTCACGTTCGAGGCTCGTGCCCTGTTGCTGAGCATTTAAAGCATTGCTCATGAGTGGCACATGCCTTCAACTTTGAAGTCATCTTGTAACACCTCATAAGAGTAGGTGTTCAAATGGAACAGAAAAATGGTTGTGAAGCAGACTGTCTGCAGTGGAGCCTGAACTTGTTCCCATGTCTTATATGCATGATTGGTGCCACCATCTGACAACTCAAGTGAGAATTGGTTTAACAAACTTAAGAATGTGTTTTTTTTCATGGTGGCATGTGCTAAACACATGGGGTTGTACAGCTGAGCTCTAATAGAGCAAAAAGTGAACTGACAGTCTCCAAAACTGCTCATGATAATTATTTTTAGGATATTTATTATATTCCTGAATCCCAGATGCTACTCTACAATACGTCCTGATTAGTTACTAGATGCATGTGAAATTTGCATTTTAAATGGTTGTGTTCATAATTTTCCTCAGCCTGTATTTCTCTCTTGACTGAAAGAATAGTGTTTTTCTGTAGATACTAAATAGAAGCCCATTTTAAAAATGTCTTAAATGCCTTGAAGACCCTAAGAGGGTTCCCCCCCCACCCCCCCTTAAGGAATGATTGGTCACTTGAGCTTCTGTACCTGATCGTGGATCCTTTAGTCTCCAGTTGTTTGAGGTTGTGAAAGCAGATAGACAGTCCTGTTATTGAAGTTTGAGCAAATCGGTTGGGTTTTTAATGCTGTGAGGACAGGTCAGGGTGGTGACTGGAGTAAGGCAAAAGTTAGGACAGCTATTTTTTGTCTAGGAAGTGGACTGTCAGCCTCTGTAGAGTAATTAATTTATAACTGTGATGTTCAAACATTACTGGCCTTTATAAATAAAATATAGAAAGAGAATACTTAACAGCGTAGATGTATTCTGTTTGTGCCTGCTGAATTTAGCTTCTTTGCATGCGTTCATTTCAGCATGCACACTTTGTCACGAGCTGTCTCTTGGTTCCACTGGACCTCATGCAGAGAGCAGAAGGCTTTTTTTTTTTTTTTCAGTTCAGCTGAACTGTAATTATATTGTTAGTCTCTAAAACCTCTTATTTAAATAATTTGTCTCTGGAATTCATGCTTTCTGCATTGAACCAACCTACTTCTTGCTCTAACTTGTACTAAAACTCTACAGGTATACATGTGGAAGGGAAAAAAAAACCAACAGTGCTGCTGTTATGCAAAATTGTTTCCCTGGGAGGAAAGGGGGGAATTCTTCATGAGTTATATATGAGCCAGCAGGTTCCACTAATCATAGCAGCTCTGCTAGTGCAGAAGACTTGTGGTCTAAGCTAGTCACCGCTCTGGTTTGTGAGAAATTGGCATAAAATTTTAAACCATGCAACTCTTGCTGAGCTTGAGTAGGTTTTTCCATTAAAAATCCTTATATGTGGTCAAATTTTGAGTATTCTTTTGTTATCTGTCCTTCTTTAGCATAAATATGAAAGTGATATTTTAACCATCTGCTTTGGCTTTTACTTTCTGCTGTTAACGGTAGATTATGGTCTGCTTGGAAAGAGCTATGCTTAGATTCCAGGTTTAAGTGAATTTGTTTCAGACTACTAGGAAGGATTTTTAAGCTGTAGAAGTGTGCATCTTTTGCCAGTTCCTCTGGAAAATCTCCTACTCTCTCTTACAAGTTTTTCCCTGAGCTCCTCTGTAGTTTAGGTCTTGTGCTCTAATCTTTACTACTACTTGGGGTGTAACTAATCAAGGAAAACTTCAAAAATTCTTGGGGGTGGGGCGGCAGGGTGAAGGCAAACAAATGCTCTGAGTGTGTCCTACAGTTGCAGAGGAAGGGAAGAAACCAATCCAAGGAGGAAAATGAAGAGGAAGTGGCAGCTGTAATGGAGACAAGTACTATGAAAACTTCTAAAGTTGAAATTCAGCATTTAAAATGTTGTTTTTGCCAAACTTCCCTTCAAACAGTACTTGAATTTTGGTGAGGTGGACATCAGCTTGACAAACGTGCCCTGTTGAGGCGATACCAGGAAAACTTGTTGCATATGTGTTCCACAGCTACATTTTATGCTTCTGTTGTGTTTTGTGTGTCCTTGAAGAATACTTTGTGAAGACATATCCTTAGCCCTGCAAGTGATAAAGCATGGACTGGCAATTCAGGCTCTCTGACCACTGGAATGGAGGAAGCAGAAGCAAGTTCTGCTTCCTCCTTGCCTTCACTTCTGTCCTTGTTTCTTAAAATGTATTTTACACTGATGCCTCTGTCCTACATCTAATGAAACTATAGTTTCTCAAAAGCTAGTGTGTAGACTTGTCTGTTTTGACCATTTGTACCAGGGTGCTTAAATTTTTTTTCCAGCATCAAGCTGTTTTGATGCTTCCTTACTCTTTAGCAGGAAGCGATACGTTCCTCAGGTTTTTTCCTGAAAATCACCTTTTAGGTTAAAAGTGTACCTTGCTTTCTGCCAGGATGGGTAGATGAAGATGATTGTGACTCTACCTAGGAAGACCCAGGTTGAAACTAACAACTCTTCCCAGGGTCACAAAAAATAGAGATAACCAAAATTGATTGTAGTTGACCCAGCTTTCCTGGCTTCCACCCCTTCCTTTACAGTTTGTTGTGTCTGGAAATCTTGCAAGCTGTTACCTTCACTGGGTTTATTTAAGTAATGTAAAAAGGAAGAGCATAGGTAAAAAGAGCCTTCTTATGTTTGTATAAACTTTCTTGAGCTTTCTTTTCCCTGAAAAGCTTGTGTTTCCTTCCACCTGTCTCTGTTTGGATTACAAACATGTGTATGATGCTGCAGTAAGATTAGAGACACTGTTGATGCTATTTGCATTATGAGTAATAAGTTCCTGGTAAAGCTTATTTGTTGAGAAGAAAAAATATTTTTTTTTAAGTTTCAAAAGTAATTAAACATAAGGCAACATGTTGATAAAACAACCACTCTACAGTCTGGTCAGCTACTGAAATCTACACATGGGTGACTTGGTATGAGTTGCAGATTAGCATTCTGTGGAAGTGTGAGCTGCCCCACGAGGGTGTAGTTCCAGACCCTTTTGGGCTCCGTAGTTTAAAGTCCTCGCAAAGCGCTTGCTTAGTTTGCTTTGAATCTAACTGGGTTTAGCTGGTTTTGTTCAGGATTGCAGTCCAGAATGAGAAGTGTGGCCATAGTCTTGCAAAACCATGTGTTTTCCCTCAGTCCTGGTCCCCAAAACTCCTAATTTACTAACGGGGGGACGGGGCATCATCCAAATGAGTGGAGCTAGCTCTCGTGTCTGAATGCAGGGAACAAGTATCACTGCGGGAGTGTGCTTGGGCTCCGCAAGGTTTTTCTGCACTAACATAGATTTGAGCTGACCTTTTACACGGCCCTTGTACCATGTTACTGACTACCTGTATTAGCTTTCTTGTACTCACTGTTCGTTGCCACAGATAACATTAAGTTTATTATACCTTTATAATGGGATTATGCTTTAGACTTTCTCCTATGGAAGTAAATTGTACCCTTCTTACTGTTAAAATACTTTTCCTGTATCATTCTGGGAACGGTTCCCATCTGAAGTGAATTATATGCAATTTTCTTGATTAAAAGTAATAGAAAACTCTTCACACATCTGCTGTTCCTCTGTTCTTTTCTGAATATCTGTACTATTTGCCATTAGACACTGGGCTAGTGGATCCCTTGAGTGCTGGCTGTATTGGATGAGACATTTAGCACTGGACATCATCTTCCTTCTCATATAAGGAGAAATATAGTCAAGCTTCAGTGACTTTCTATAGTCAAGCTTCAGTGACTTTCTCAGCAGAGGCTGTATCTGGACTGTTGGTTGTAGCAGCCACTGCTGGCCACTCTTCTATGCATCTTTCAAAACCCATTTTGAGTCCATCTGTACTTTAAGTTCCCCTAGTGTAAACATGTTCTGCGTGGAAAAAAGTTACTCCCTTTGTTGATTTGAAATATCCTACCTGGAAATTTTATTGACTTTTTTTCCCCTCTTGTGTCCCCATCCCCTTGCAAGAGATAGTAGGGAAACATCTCTCCCTGTGCTTCTCAGGGAGCTTTCTTTCTGAGAAGGAACTTGGGGACTCTGATCTCCTATAGTGGAAAACCATTCCATACTTTGATTTATCCTTGTTCCTTTCTCAACTTTTTTTGTTCATTTTGGTATTTTTCGAGATGGGTTGAGTGTAGGTACTCAGAGTATTCAGGGGCTGACACAGAACAGATTTACAATGTCAAAATATTTGGGTTTGGTACTTTCTTAACAGGATATTACATAATGTTTCTAATTCATTTTCAGATTACTGTCTCCATGATGCCAGGATATTTGCTGAGGATTAGTAATTTGTTTAAAACCTATAGCTTCATATAGTTGTGTTTGTTGGGGGTTTTTGGTTGTGGTTTTGCTTCATGCATGTTACTTTGCATATTGTATTTAATTTGCCATTTATCACTTGGTCTTTTAGTATTAAAAGCTACCTGTGCAACTCCTCAATTTTAAGGTTTGAGTACAATTAGTGTGTTGGTGAAATTTGCCACTTCATCCCTCTGTCACTTTCTCAGATCACTGGTGAAGCTGTTGAACAGTGCAGCCCTTTCTGGGGTCCCTGTGGTATAGCCTCCCCCCGTCATGGATGCTCACCCTTCGGTTTCTGCGTTAACATTGTATTAAATGACCGAGGGATGAGGGTTCTGTGGTGTTAAGGAGTACATTTGTGGAGTTCAGTAGCTGAAAACCTGAGGGTTTGTTTTGGATTTTTTTGTTTTGTTTGGGGTTTTTTGGTGGGATTTTTTTGTTTGTTTTTTTTTTTTTTTTAATGAAGCAACCCACATAAAACCTAGAAAAGCCTGAGTCTTGGCCTTGCAACTATTCTAGTTTATCTCGATTAATGATTCTTCTGTCTTCTGTATGGAGTTATATTTTTGTGCTTTCTTGCCACTGATTAAATGGAGGTCTGAGGTGAGGACTGCTTTTTGCTTTTATAGCTTTGCCAGAAGAGTCCAACTTCCAAACAGCTGCTTGAAAGTCAACTTAATTGGATAGCTGTGTTTCCAGGGAGGTTTTAGGGCTGCGTACTAGCAATATGGCTGCAAACCAGCTGGGACCAACTGGCATCTGTCATGGTGCAAGATGCAAATTTAATACCTTTAGCTAAGGCCTGATCCTGGTTTGTCAGTACGTTAGTGAGAAGGCTTCTGCATATTGGGGTCTTCCCAGAACTTCACTTTTGGGAAAGTTTTTTGAATGTACTCACGTTAATGGGTGGTCTAAAAAATACCATTTTTTGGTGTCGGAATGACTGACCCTTGTTCAGGGCCCTGGGGGGAGTTTTTTGTGGTCAAGGCATTGATCTCCTGATTGGAATCTCCCAGTAAGGGTGAGTTTTAGTGCCTTGGCTTTTACTGAGACTTACAATGGAGATACTGTACTAATATTATCTACTTGGGAACTTAAAATTAGTCTGTGGTCAAATAATATACCCTAGGGTGTCAGTGACCTGCATTATGATATCCCTTCCAGGTTATTGCAATGGAGCCATAACGAGTTCTATTCTTGTTTTAATTTGCTCTTGACCTGGAACAGTTCTTCTAATTTGAGACACTAATTAGGAGATGGTTTTCGTTATCTCTGATCTTTTCTGTAAAGAATTTGGTGCCTCAGCTATGTTGACTTTAGGATTCTGGAGCAAGTTACTGCTTTTGGCACTTAGTATCTACGTTTCTGCATTATTCATGTAAGGACACTCTTTGATTTTCTTTTTTGCCCGTAAGCCAAGAAAGCAGCGATAGATTTCTCGTGTAGAGACGTCTGGTGTTTCTAATAGTATGTTACATTAAAAAAAAATCATTAAAAATTTAAAAAAGCAAAACATTTACCAGTACTTATTTATCAGTTTTATATTTCTCTGTTCCTCTGAGATATTTTTAAATTTAAAAAGTGATTCCTGCGTTAGTACACTGTTTCTCTTCCTACAGTGACTATTGTAGGCTCAATGTCTTAAATAGGCAAAGTTCTCCTACCCTTGCTTGGTATGAGTAAATTCCACTTAAATGTTTTATTTTCATTTTATGGAGAGAATTGGACATGAACTGATGCTATTTTATTACTGCTGAAGTGAAAGAGGAACTTCATAATATAAGGGGAATTTTTTAAAAAAAAAAACAACATTGCTTTGACGTGCAGATGTTGCCCTTTTTCTTTTTTTAATGCTCCTCATTTTCCCCTTTCCCCTCCCCTACAGAGCGTAATTCAGAAGGTTACATTCAGTAAGCCCCCACAACTGTGATTTTGGACTTTTTCTAAGGTAGAATGCAAGTTAAACTTGCTTTGGAGTTCTTGGGCCTTGTACTTTCCCAGTTTAAGTCAGAGTCAGAACACTGTTTTGAGAGAGGAACACTGTTTTGACACTGAAATGAGTACATTACAGGCCACCAGGCAGCTCTCCGGCATGCACATGGTCCTTGCGGTGTGGTGGGCATCTTTGTTCGTTCTTTCTCAAAAGAAGAGGTTATTGGTATCTTTCCACTTTCTGCCATTCATAATGGTTTCTGGCATTTCATATGGGCTTCTTTTGGGGTTAGATGTAGGCCATTTAGTTCTGAAAACTTTCCTTGTTTTAAAGGGATGATCCTTATTCTTCAACATCTCATTCCTTGTTTATGGTTCAGACATCCTCTCCAACTCAATCTACCATTAGTTATCAAAGCATGTTCTTTTTTCAGTCTACCAAGGAGGGCATATTTTTATAGGCTCTAGTGGGGCATGTTTTTCTTTTCTTTTGAAAGACTAATTTTTCCTGTTTTGCCAGAAATTGTTGGGCTTTTTATGGTTAAATTGAGGCCACTGTAATTTTGTTATTCCAACTTTGTGAGTACAGAATTGTGGGCGTTTCGTTCTGTGTACTATTGGTTCTCCAGAAATGGAACCATAATCTAATGATGAGTTTGGAGAAGAAAGAAAAATGGTTTAGTGTTGGAGTGAATCAACACTTTTAACTAAGGCCTGTTGTGACCCAAAAATAGGCTAAACTTAAATGTCATTGAAAGATTTCTGGGATATAATAGTTCATTATTCCATAGCAGGCTGAATACAATCATGCATTTCTTCTTGAAGTTATCATGAATTAAAGATCAGCATGAGACGTTAGTACACCAATCCTACTCTGTGTTTTTATAGAATTTGGTGCGTTTGCCCTATTGAGGTTTGCATACGCTAAAGGCATCAGTCGCTGTGAAAGCACTGAAGAAGCTTTGTGTCACAAAGGCTGTCATTTTTGGCGGTTGTATAAAAGCTGGGGTTGATTAAGTATGTTGTTCAAGTCGTCCTAATAAAGTAACTGAGGATACAATGTTAAGAATATTGACATACAAGTTGCATCTCTCATAATCAAAGAGCTAAGGAAACCTGAAAAAGAAATAGTTTATATCTGTTTTGGTCACTTTGTAAATTTGGAAAGATAACTGAGCATAACCAGTTGGTGCCATGTGGGGTTTTTTGGCTTTTAAAATTGTTAGAAACATTTCTCAAAACAGCCTGTGAAGCAGAATTGTGATTAAATGTATTTTCACAAAGGTTATTTCACTACAAAGTGCACCAAAATCTTCCCCCCCCAAGTATTTTTTGATATAATATCTTTTGTCTTGTTGACTGTTTTTTTTGAAACAGAAGTTTGCTTCCTGTATGCCCAGAAGTTTGAATTTGGAGTGTATCTAATGTCTTTTGGCTAAGTAGTACATCAGTTATTTATAATACTTTTCTCTTAGCAGAACCTGACCAGATGGAAATGACCAAATTGCTCAGTGGAAGCTCCGTTGTATCTCATAACCACCAATAGTGGTGGCTTGAACAGGCTAGGCTGTAAGACTGTTTGAACTGTCTTTGAACATCAGGTTATTAGTGCAACACCAACATAATCCTGGTTGGTTTTTGTTTGGTGTTTTATTGTTTTAGTTTGCTTGAACAGGCTTTTTGTGGTTGGTGTTTTGTGGTTTGGTTGCTTTTTTCTTTTTTTATTTAAAGCGTGGCTGATGACCTGCTGGGAGCTGCGCCTGTCCGTTGAAACATGGGCACAAGAAAATGGCCATGTGCCATCTCAGGCCTTTAAAAGCAAGTCCCCTAAAAAACTTTTTCCATTAAAGAACTTCTTTATTATCCTGACGTTCTCCCTCATTCGGTGTTATGTGGGCAGGAAAATCACTGGTGCTAATGTAATGTTGTACAGTAAAGCTGCATCAGATTTCTTCTTGTTTGGCTCTGATGAGATTGGAGACATTCTGCAAAGTGTTTCAGTGGGTATCGTGTTCTAGAGCTGATTGTGCAAACCGTCTTCAGTTTGCTTAGTTTTATGAGAGTGTAAGCGTATGTATCAAGGTTTGCAAGCTCTCTGTGTGCTTTGCATTATGCAAATATGACAGGAATGAGTCAGACGATATTCAGCGTTCCGATCAGAAACCATTTGCAAGTGTCTTCCTCCTGTGCGTGCGTGTCCCACTAGAGAGGAAGTCTGAGCAGCTTTGCAGTTACTGGAACACAAGAAGAGTTCCTGTCTCTCTTAAGTATTCTTGCTCTCTGAAGATCAGCCAGACCAAGTACCTGTACATTTCCTCTCCAATTTGAGATGTTGCTAGACATCAAGTTGGTAAAAACATTAAATAAGCTATATAAATAAAAAATATGCCGGATTAAAACAGTCACACTGCAGCTGACAGGTCTCTGATGAATATAGTTGCAGTTCCTTAGTGGTAGATTATTATTATTATAAGTGCATTAAATGGTGGCTTTTATACTGTGGAAAACTAAGCTTTTATGTCCTGCTAAGCCAAAGTGTTGTTAGTTGTATACGCTGAAGTTGCCTTGATTTGTACAGGAAAAAATAAACTTGATTAATTTCACTTTATTTTAGCCAACACTTGTTTACAACTGAATTTAGAATCTAGCTATGAAGGTGCCTTGTTTTAAGCAAGGGTTTGTTTACATGCAGTTGGATTAAGATTCTGATGACTAAAAAAAAAAAATCATCCCTACTGGGAGGCTAAAGTTACACTGTTGTTGGTTTTGCTGTTCCTTTTATGTGGACAGGATTGTCTGACCAGCCCTGCAGAACTAATGCGATCGGGTTTGCTTCTAGCTTTCATCAGTGAGCCATCCCAAAACGAAATAGTTAAAGTGCTTTTTGCATGTCTTCCCCACAAAGGAGCTGCACAGATAAGAAGTGAGGCAGCCAGTTATGCATAAGTACAGAGTTGAGGCAATAGAGAGAGCGTCGTGTGGATCCCAAGCAAATTACTAACTGTTGATATGTCTATATAATGTTACAAAATCATGAGGGCTGTGAGAGTGTGAATGGGTTTTTTGTGGGCTGAATTAAGACATGCAGTAAAACTATTGGCTAAGAGCAGATGCATGCAAATTGCTAATGTGCTCTGAGAGTTATGAGAGTAATTAGTCTGAACTGACAGGTGAACCTGCTTGGTAAGAGATTGGATCTTGTGAGGCTTTATTTCTTTTTCCTTTTTTTCCCCTTTCTTAGATCTTTCCATAGCCAGCTTACAATACTGCTAAACTTCACATTGAACGACAAAGGTCTCATGTTGCAGGCTTTGATTTACAGAGCCTGAGGCTTTTGCTGACCTACAGTGTAGGTTTGTTTGGTGTTTTTTTTTCTGGAAAACACTGGGAGCTGTTAGCTGCTCGAAAAATAATTTTCCATTTATCTTATAACTGTCAGTATGTTTGTAATTCCTTGGATGATTTCTTGCTTACCTCTGTTTCCCTTAACAGTGTTCCTTAATTTCAAGGCATCTTCCTGATCCTATTTACTGCTAAAATATAGCCTCTGTTGTTTTGTTGGTGGTTTTTTTTTTATTCTCTAAGTTTCCTTATTGCTGATTCTTGGCCGTGTTCCACTGAGGTAGCTGGAGAGTGGCCACCACAATCCCTCCTGGCTGTCTTGTGTATCTGAGCCCATTTCATGCTTCCCCTCTCCCCCGCAGCCAATATCCATATCCTGCAAAATAGAAGAATTAAGAGGTCTTCCTATGCTCTATCTCTTTAATATGCTGTCTTACACCAAGACTAAAACTGTCCCTTCCTGTGACTGCTTTGTGTCAAACTGGTCACAGATGCAAATTGCTATCTTGACAGTGTTTATGCACCTTGTAGTAAAAATCACTAATCAATCTGTAGTCATGAGGAGTTTAGAGATTTTTGTTTTTCAACTGATTGGCTCTTTGCTCACTGTGTTTCCAGTTAAAGCATCTGGGAATGGTATTGGCTAGAGCCTCAGTAAATTAGTCTCTTAGTCTTTATTATTCTGCAACATACTAAAATTACACTGATGTATTACTTTTTCCTATTGTTTATGTAGAATGGATTTGGAGATGCCTGATTCTCTCTTCCAATATGTTATATTAGAATTGGTTAAATAGGTACAAATCTAGAAAAACATTGACTTACAGCTATGGTGAACCTTGAAAAGCTGCCTATTCTAGGAAATTGGCTTCCTATTATCTCTGATTTCATGCTTTTTCCATCTGCCTCAAAATGAAGAGATTAGGGCTGATCCTAGCTATGTGTGTGAGGCAGATTTTGATAATCTTATTATTCTGATCTCATTACACTTAGTGTCTAGATTTGAAAATGTCCTGAGTTTAACCCTTTCTTCAACAGTTACAGAAAAAATTTAGTGAAAAGGTAGTTGAGGTGTGTTCTGCAAACTTCAGATTAAACATTTTTATCATCCTGAAATAATCAAGCTCTCAAAGACTTTCCTAGTTAGAGTAATCGACCTTGCTGTTGGTTTTGCAGGTGAGTTGTGTTTTTTTTAGTGTCTAAACAGACTATCCAAAATGATGAGTAAATCAACTCATTTGAATTAAAAGGATTAAGTTCCCCCTATATACGACAACAAATAAGTAATGGTTGTTAAGAATTCCATTTTCAGTTTTATACTTCGGGGAATCTAAAATAAGACACCTTCTGGAGAACCTTAGTTTGTGATAGGTCAGGATTTTTTTTCCTAGCTTTTCTTAAAAGGAATGGGATTTTCCAGAACTTTGTCCCAATATTTGACACACAAAAATATCAAACTTAATGGAGTGTCTCATGGTCTCGTTATAAGTACACAGAAGTTAATGCAAGGTGCTGGAAAATATGTAGCTGTGTATTTTAGATGAAGAAGGGACAACTGAATTGAAGCAGCGAATTCTCTAGCTTTTCAGTATCTATAGCACGTCTTTGCTATTGTTACTGGGAGGTCAACTTTAACTGATTGCAAAGGCTTAACTTTCTAGCCTGTGATGGAGAAAGGGACTCTTGCACTGGGCTAATACATTTTACTAAGAACACTAATACAAATGTCAGGTGGACTTTGAGGATTTCAAGAGTCTGTCTTAAACTTGTGGAGGAAGCTATGTCCTTTCTGCACAGTTTCAGGCACCAATTATGAAATAAGTGTTACTGCTTCTTTAGACCTATAAATGAAAAGAAAGCAAAATGGCAGCTGCTGATTGTGGGAATTAAAAAGCAGGTAGGATTCTGTGTCTTTAAGAGATTTGTAGTTTATTGTAACTCCTGTTCAAACGTATTCATTGGGTATTTGAGATTGTATTGTACTGCACTGATGGACTTCTAGATTGGATACCTCAGGGAGCTGAATGTTGCTCTGACCGTTCTACTGGTCATCTTTGAACACCAAGTGTATTTGCCAGTTCCCATCCTGAAGTTGCATTTGGAGGACAGAGGAGGAGATTGGAAAGGAAGGGGAAAAGATGTGTTAGTACATCAAACAAAGCTGGAATAGAAGGAAGCAAGTTCCTTCTCCTTCTGTTTGTTCTGTCATTTTTACGGGTCATCTAAATTGGACCTGTTTGTTGAATGGTACATATTGATACACCTGGTTTTGCTTAGAGAGAAGCATGCAATAAAGGAACATCCCTTAAGTTGCTGCCCCAACTGCGTAGAGTACATTGAGTTTATGACCCTTAATTAGGCTTCATTGTTTTGTAGTACAGGGACCACTTGAGCTTTTCCTCTAGTTGCTGATTCCTGTGCTCTGTTGATATAAAATTCACGTAAGTGACTGAGCTCCGCTGGGACTGAGCAAGCTGGGAAAAATGGAGCCCTTGCAAACTATGGGTTTGGTGGTTTGTTTGTTTTTTTTTTTCCCTTCACCCTGTTCAGAAACTTCTCAAACACTTGGGCCTGCACAGGGTGAGGATGGAGACTGCAGAGCTGAGAATGAATGACTGGAGGGAGGAAGGTACTAGGAAAAGCTTAACTCAGCTCTGTCACAAACTTCACTTTTGGAATCACTGCCTTGGGGACATGCCTTTGCTTTACAAACAGGATATTCTGTTTTGTGCGTTGCTCTTGTGGTAGTGCAGACGTTTGTAGAGTCGCACTGTGAACTGGTCTGGGAAGAGAGCCAGCAGTGGAGAGGGGGTTGTTGGGGTTTTTTACTGGTTTGGGTTTTTTTGGGGGTGTGTGTGGGTTTTTGTTTTGTTTTTAGCAAAGGTTGTCTTTAATTTGGTTTGAAGTAGTTGTGCTGACTGTACTGGGGGGAGACGAGCTTTGGCATGGGAGTTGGATCCACGTACCCTAAACTGGCATTGCTGCTGAATGCTTTTGCTGCTGTCAAACTGCACTCTTCATTCCTGCCCTCGAGCTATACATTTGGCTGAGTCTCATGATGGGAGAGCAGCGTTCTCTTGGTGATTATAGAGCAGCCCTTTCTTTTTGTAACTTGAATTATTTTTCTTGCTGTTCTCAAAAACTCCTTAAAAATTTGCCTTACCAAAAATGCTGCTTCTATTGTGCGTTCACACTGGGTGGTGGTGGTTGTTTTGCTTTGAGTGCTGAGTTGCTGGCAATGTTTTAATAAATTTTTAGATAACAGTGAAGTATTTGTTTTTCAAATGAGAGGTAGGAAATTACAAAGAATAAAGAATTGCATGAGCTGGCTTAGTGATAGCATGCCTGTTCCATTTGGGGTAGTGGAGGAGGAAGGGGGAATAGATGGTGATGTAAGGGCTGTTGCTGTGACACTCCCCCAGTAATAACTTCTGCGAGGAGCTGTAAAGGGTGGAACAAAAAATAAAAACGTTGAGGATTTGGTAACTCTGACACTTGATGTGAGTCATATCTCTCTTGTGAGAGGATAATTCAAATGAGCACAGTAAACCCTTGCTGCAGCAAATGCAAAGCTTCCCCCCCGAACTTCATTGTAGAAAAGGGGAATGAAAGTCATAGTTAGACTGCAGTCAGTCTGCTTAAGGGGTTGTCTCTATAAAGAAGAACCGTAAGACTCCTGCAAAAAGTTCTAGCAGAGTTGTGGAACCTCTGCATTGATGAGGCAAGTCTTTAATTTGTGGTATCTGTTGATTTAAGGCAACCACAGTAAGTCTTGCATCTGAAAGATTAGCATAGCCTTGAGATTTGAGACTGATTTTTCATAACATAGAAAAGTGGAGGGGCTTTCAGCAGTACTTTAAATCTGTTTTCTGATCTAATTATCACTAGTTAGTATTTTTCACTCTGCTAGTGTGTGAAGTCTACTTAATAAAGATCTGTATCTCCTGTCCCACAAGTATTTATATCATTTCGTTCTCTGTCAATATGCCTGGTAAATTTTATGGCCAAAGACAAATTATGCTTTCTCAAAAGTGCAGGTGCAACTGCTGCTGCCCTTCCTAACAACAGCAGGAAATACAGCTTCTTTGCATGGACTGACAGTTGTTTGTGGAGAGATTCTCGGATCCTGTCTGATATAGCTTTACAGCGTTTGCTCATAAAATCTTATGTGGACCTTTCAAAAGTAATTTTCATTTTTCATCTCAAAATGAGATTTCAACACCATTACTTCACCTTCAGTAGTATAGGGATTGAAATGCATGGTTGGGGAGTCAAGGTGCATTTTGAAGTTGGGGAAAATGCAGTTCCATAGATGGTGATAATACTATTCTTAGATCACTAAGGCTGTAAAACCTTTTTGGTGCTAACAGGAAATGGCAGACTCCAGCTTCATTGGCCAAAGCAATCAGCCTTTGCAGCTGGGGTCTGAGCTGAATAGTGATGACATTTGGGGCAGCTGTCTCAAGGTAGTGGAACGTGGGCTTTTCCTTCTTCTGTACTTGCAAATGCAAATTGCAGAGTATTCTCCAGGGACTGGCAGAAGAGTATCTGTGTGTCTTAGATGTGTAAGAAGTTAGTAAATATAGATTGCAGAACGGATGTTGCAGTTAACACTCTCGTGACATCCTATGTCTGTTAGGTTTGAGTTTTGCACGCTGGTTTAACATGTAATTTTTAAACATCTAGTCATAAAGTCCTGCTCTTTCCCATGTGTACACTTCTGCGATATGTAGTTGGGATGTAAGGGATGACTTTTGCTATGCTTGTCAGTGATGTAACCCATAAAGAATTAAACTTGTCAGAAGGACCAACGGCAGTCATTGCTGAAAGTATGGAGTGGGAAAAAAAGACTTGATCCGTCCACCAGTCTGTCTTGTAAGTATCCCTGAACTTCGTAGCTGTTTCGTGCATGAAGTCTGTGGTTCTTTGGTCTACGCTGCAAAAAATCTTCAGATATTTCTTGCCAGGATCAGTATGAGGCTTAGCTTACCCTGGCTGGTTGACCTGAAGGTAACTTTTCTTTCTGTCTTATCTACTAAAGGTCCCAGCTTCAATTTATATACAGCTGTAAAAAAAGCTTTCTTAGCACCCAGACTAAGCCTATCGGAAGACACAAAAGCCTCTGTAAGCCTCAGCTGAGTCCCTCCTCAGTCCTGCTTCTCCATTTCACCTCCTCTCACTCACAGCCATTTGAGTCTTGGGGTTTTGCTGCCCCTTTGCAGGACTCCGTGCTCCTCCTTGAACTCTTGTCCACCCCTTGCCATAGTCTGCTATGTTTAACTCTACCTAGATAAAACTTCAAGCAAGTGGAACTATTAATTCTTACGCATGTAAGTTTTGGGGTTGTTTGTTACAAGAATTGTACAGCAGGCCTTTTTTGTGTCTTTTGAAACTGGAATGAAGGGTGTTTCCTTCGTGGCAGTGCCTGCTGAAGCAGTCCTGCCCTATTCCTTTCCTTCCCGTCTCCTCAGTTGCTTGCTTCGGTTCCAGAGTTGTACCCTGTGCTTGCAGCAAATCAGTCAACTGAGACAGGTGAAAAATACACCACCTTCTTGAACTGTTTTGCAGTCAGATCAGTTCCCCAATCTGTTGAACTAAACAAGTGCCTGTTACCACTGCACAGAGCGCGTGTGGGAGGATGCAGCCACACAGCACTGGCTGCATAAACCAACTCAAACAGTACTCCTGCCAAACATCTAGCCACTACAAACTGATAGTGCAGCCTCTGAGCTGGTAGCTATGTAGCTACTTCATGCTCGGAAGTATGAATTAACTAGTAAGACTGTTAATTCTGAGGTCGAGATGTGTGCAGTATCAGTATTAACAATTCCATTGCTGACTGTTTGGAGAGATGCCTGCAAACATCCTCATTCCTGGATGCAGGCTTAAGTCACCTGGATTTTGGCTTATACTTCTGCGTTCAGTTGAATAAGTGTTCCACCTTTCAAGGCATAACTTAACAAATGTGGGTTTTGAGCACCAGCAATAAGAGACTTGAAATGTGCAAAAGTTCAGTAATACCAGAATAACTAAAGGGTTGCATAGCTTTTCAAATATGTATTTTTTAAAATATGGCATATCAGGTGTAATTGACCTAGGGAACTTTGTTCTATACGTAATTGGTTGTCAGATATTATTCCTGATATCTCTCTGGCAAAGAGCTGAGTAAGACTGTTTCACATTCTGTAAAACTTAAAATGCTATAAAATATTAAGCAATCAATATTAAGTGCAAGAATCTATGCTAGTAGAATCCTAAAGCCTTTAAATTTTAAAACCACATGAAGGAAAGTTAAGGTTTTTATGACTCTTAACCTGTAAAATGAATGCATAATAAATACTGTAATAAAACAGTTTGAACAAAGCCATGCATTTAAAGAAAAAAATTTTGAAGATTATCTTTCTTTTAAATATATACCAATTGCACTGAAAGCGTTTTTTCCCCCATAATGTTACTAACAGTCAGCAGGAATTTGCCTCTTGATCTTTGGAAGAATGTTGGACCTTTTGCTCACGTGGTTGCAATATCTGTTTTATCCAGTGAAAAAGCTAGAACAGCTGCAGACCAAGTTAATTTACTTCTAAAAGCAAAAAAATAAAGTCTGTTTTGAACACCTGAAATTTTTCTTTAAGGCCTTTACGGATTGTATCTTTTCTTAGTGTGCTTTAAAAAGTAGCAGATAGTGTTTCTAATTGTCTTTCCCACTGAAATGTAGTTGGATTTTGGTAGTGGTTTCAGGCAGTCTTTACATTAAATTAAAATTACATTTTAAATTAAATTAAATATGATTCTATCTTTACATTTTTTCCTTCTGGCTTGCTTTGTAGCTGGCAGTTAACGTTGGTATCTGTCTTGCTTTTCACCAAATAGTCTGTTTGTCAGTGCGAGGCATGTGCGTTTTTTCTTTTTCCAGGTTTTCTAAGTACATCGAGACTGCAGTTTTCATAATGTCTTAAAGACCTATTGTTAGTCACTTAAACTTGCCAGTGCATCCCCAGGTATCAAGCCTTGTAGTCCACTGACACTGGCAGTCTGTTTTATAAGCAGCCAGGGACACCTCATTTAGCTGAAACCTACTTACTATAGGAGGGATTGTAAAGATGTTTAGAAAAGCACAATCAAGCTTAGGTAGCAGTGGTTCACTGTTGCGTTAAGGGCTCTGTCTTCCACAGTATAATCTTGGGTATGATAATACTGCATTAATGAACTGGGTGATGAAATAGAGCATGCTTATGGTATTTGTGGTGATGGTTAGTTGAGTTGGGCTTATGCATGCTGAGGATACAATTTAAAACTACCTTGATGGTTTGAAGGAATGTATTATAAAACAAGGAAGATGTTAAACAAGGATTGATGTACTGTCATACACATATGCAGAAATAATCAACTGCACCAATTCAGGATGGGAAATAACTAGGTTGGTATCGGTTCCTCTGAAAATACCCCAAACATGACAGTGGAAAACTGGTTGAAATCAAGGTGCTGTCGCACTCTTAAGACAGGCAAAGCTCAGAGGATGTGTAGACAGGGCTGTAATACCTATATAGCATGCAAAGAAATTCCCCAAGTCAGTGCATGTAACGCCTTGGCTGTGGAGCACTGTAGTCTGAAGTCTAAAAGACAGCTATAAAACTGCCCTCAAGTCACACAATCTAAATTTCTGATAAAAGATTGATTACGTCCAGGTTATTCCACTAGTAATCTTCTTTCCTCCTGCCCAACTTTTCCAGCACTGAACTAGAGGTGCCTGACATGGTGTGGTATTTTTGCAGGACGCCAAGTGAACCAAACAATATTCCGCTTCAGTGGCTGCAGTCACCTTCTTTGAAGGTTTGTATTGCGCAGCTGGTCATAAGCAGTTTGTCTTCCTTAACACATCCTTTTAGACTTTAACCTGCTATTACTTACTTATATCATAGCAGCTTTGTGTACAAGCATTAGAATGGTTGTAATAGAGAACTTCTTACGCGGAGCAGTTGCTCAGTGTCACTCCACAAATAACTGTTCCTATCTGGTTAAAAATGATAGGGAAATTGCTTGAGATTGTGTTGCTGGAAAAGCAGTATTTAAGAATGAAAGCACGGGAGTGGAATGTTTGACTTGGTCATTTCCTGGACAGTGAGGTATAGAAGAGATAATGATAAATACCTGAAGGGTGGGTGTCTAGAGGAAGGGGGCAGACTCTTCTCAGTGGTGCCCAGTGACAGGACGAGGGGCAATGGGCGCAAACTGGAACACGGGAAGTTCCATCTCAATATGAGAAACTTCTTTACTGTGAGGATGGCGGAGCCCTGGAACAGGCTGCCCAGAGAGGGTGTGCAGTCTCCTTCTCTGGAGAGATTAAAGACCCCTCTGGATGCCATCCTGTGCATCCTGCTGTGGGTGATCCTGCTCTAGCAGGGGGGGTTAGACTAGAAGATCTTCAGAGGTCCCTTCCAATCCCTGTGTGTCTGTGTGAATCTGTACACATCTTCCATTTGGAATAGAAAGCACAACTGTCTTAATTTCAGCCTTTCTTATCTTTCATTCCTGATAGCGGTGTTTTGAGGATTTTTATATTTGTTAAAGGTTCAGGATACCAAACATGAGATGATTAAAGGCTGGTTGTCACTGTTGCAATATGTTGTTCTTCAATGAAATGCAAGTCTTTCCTTGTCCTATTGTGAATGTTTTAGTCACCTTGACTGCTGTATGTGTTTAAAGGCAATGTGTGGGACAACTAGCATGGAACTCTGCCTTCTGGTCCTAGCTGTGTTGTAGAATCACAGAGAAATTATCCCTGTCTCTGTGAGACGGGTCTGTCTGCTTCCGCAGAGGTGATGAGAAATATGTTACCCAGCAGTGCATGTTCGTAAGAAATATTAGGACAGAATAGGACACATGCAAATAGAAACTACAGGGTATTCAGGTAAAATTGTTAGGCAAAGCAGATTAAGAATGGATGTCACAAACTACCGGTCTGGTTTGATTTATGGACTGTCACGTATGTGTATTTCCCCAGAGTATTTTTCACTTTTACTGTATGGGACCAGGTTCATTTGTATTTTAGAACTTTAAAAGGGCAACAACCACAGCTGGAACGGCAAGCACATGTTACAACGCTTGTTCTTCATCACCTTTTTCGGTTTTTCTGCTCGATACACACCATCAAGTGGTGGTTTACACCAGAGACAGCACGATGAGAGAAGTTACATGAGAAATGTATGATTTCGGTAAGCTTGCAAACTGCCGCAAGACCACTGCTATTTCTGCAGCATTTCTCTCTTAAGCTTGCAGGCAACTCTGAAACACTCTCATTGGAATGTTTAATAGCTTTTTTATTATTATTTTCTGTTAGAGTGACTTTTGACCTTCATCCCTCAGTGCTTGTGCCAAGAGCTCTTACAAAAGCCTTATGATTTCATTAAAGGCCTGAAAAGTTGTAGTTGGTTGTACTTGGATAAATAGTCTAGAGCATATGATAACAGATGTGTTTTATGCTTAGTATCCATGTTGCTTAACTCGAAGGGATATCTAGAAACAGTCCCTCTTTTAAGATGGCCTGGAATTTAGAGCATTTGCGTTAGCAGCAGATACAGGAATAGAACCAGGAGACCTTACTCTGATCGCTAGGTAAAAGTAGTTCTTTCAAAATTGAGGGTTAATCTAGATGCTTAATGCAATGTATACTCTATTCTTTATGTACAGATGTGCATATATGCATTTGGGTTATTCTGGGTTATGGTTTTGGGTTTTGAACCTTTTCCAAACAGAGCAGGTTTTTATTCAGAATTCAAGACTCTCTTCTTTCCTCAGTAAAAACAGAGTATGACATAGAGCTCTCTAGGCTTCAGAGTTTGACCTGTTCTTCAATTTGTGTACTTCACTGATGGTCCTTCTTTTGGGACCCTGCTTAAACCTAAACTAAACAGTGCTAATCTGTTTACTTTCAAAATAAAAACTCAACGAGGAAAAACAGTCATTTGCAAGCACTAGTACCTGAGTAAACTAATCCGCACTGCACAACAGAAAGCTGACAAAATGCTGTGCTCTTTAGTACTTCCAAATTCGATGTGGATTGAGTTTGAGAATAAGGAAGGATGTTTTGTCTTCTGTTTCCGTGATAACATCCTGAGCACTACAGCTAGTTATAAAAGGCGTCTGCTCCTGGTCTTTAGTCACTGTAAACTAACCCTTGGTCTCTTAGGGGAAAACAATGCTCCCCTTCCTCTCTTTAAGAAACTCTCCTTGTGAGTCCCATCGCATTCTGCTCTCTACACGTGCAGGCTGAGCTGTGGAGCTTAGGCTGCGGTAAGAGTCTCTTTACTTTTTTGCACTCCATTTTGATCAAGCACTAAAATGAGACAGTGCATTCATTCATTGCAACATCCAGATGTTGAACTGTTGTCCTTACCTTAGGAAGTTTGTCAGAATTAGCGTTCACTTAAGTACTATAAAAGCTGCTGAACATAAAATGAATCTCACTTTTGAGAGTCCCTGCTGTTACTGAAACACTTGCTGGTCTTTTAGATGAGGGAAGCCTAATTAGAACACTAGTTGCAGCTACTTCTAGCTCTCTGAAGCTATTTTTGTTTGGGTTGTAAAATCACCAATACTGATTTTTACTGCAGGCTGCAATTCTGTCTATAATAGAGATTTTGCATCACCATCTTCTTGAAAATACGCAATTTGTTGTATCTATAGCTTAACCTTTATACAAGCGGTAATAGTGGGAGGACTAATTTGAAGAGAATTCTGTAATCGCTGAGGCTGACATCTTGCTATCCTTCACAGGCAACGTAGGCAGAAGTGGTGAATTTGTTAACATTTTACCTCTATGTGTTTGTGCTAGTGGAAACTTCCGACACAGAAGGAAACTTCATTGAAGAAGAGACCTGTGGCAGAGTTCCTTGAGCTTTGTTGACTTCTTCCAGGTTCTCCATTAAACACTTTGGAAGTCACTACAGTATACTGTAAAGTACGAGGTTTTTTTCCCCTCTCAGCTCTTTGTGCCATGTGAACCAAAATAAGTGAGCCATAGGGAAGGAGAATTGCTGCCTAGATTGTTCTTTTTTTACTTTTCTCTCACTCTTTTCATATCATCTTAAATAAGTCTTCATAACTGAAGGCTTTTTCCAGAGGGGAAATAGTAGTACAAGACTTACGAGGCCTGAGAGGCAGGGTAAGTTAGTCTGTGCTGAGTTCTGTCCTTGTGGCTAGACTTGATTGTACCTCAGGTCACTTAAAGTTGCCTCCAGTGTTCTTGTGTTACATTAAAAAAAAAAAAAGGTGGTTTTGACATGAAAACTTGAACGTTAATTCCTAGCTACGTTCTTCTCTTTAAACTTTGCTTTGTTACAACGTACTTTACTGTGCTTGCCAGCCAGTGCTACTGTGGATTTCTTGACCACCGTATAGCACGCTATCTGGAGTTTTGCATGGTGAAATGTTGCGTGGAATTGTAATCGCAACTTGCCTTTATTTCATGTAGTTAAAAGTAACATTTCCTGTGTTCTTACCCAGCTACTTCTCCCCATCAACCCTTTCTGAAGGTTAGGGAAATACTGGGTTTACCTATAAACGTTTATATGAAACGAACCTCCAGTGAGCAGTAGATTTGTGCAATAGACTTGGAAGACAATATTATTTACAGTTTGGAAAGAGAAGCTTAGATCCTGAAGTGGCTGTGTCCCGTGACTTTCATCCTCATTTTTGGTTTGTTGCCTCTCAACTTTGTCTTGTATTTTACTTTGCACTAGTTTCCAGGTCTCTTCAAGATGGATGGAAATGTCTTAGTTTCTTTAAGAGGAAAATATGTCTAAATTAAAATTTGCTCTCCGTCATACCTGCTTTCAGCTGCTTCGCCTGCTGCGGTAAATGCCGTCAGTGTGAAAAGTCAGCGCGCACGCCGTGCTGAAGTAGCAGTCGTCACTTCAGATAAGGCTTCTGAAAAAAGTATGCCCAAGGAGTGGGGGAGAAAGGCCCTTGTACTTCACGTTGGTTGTGGTGGGAAGACTTTCTGAAATTATTTTTTTTTTGGACCTTGTATTTTGTGCTTTTTTTGTGTCAGTTGGAAGATAAAGGTATAAGAAGTGTTTCTATAGTGATAATGAGAATTGGGGTGAGAATAAGAACCTGTATCTATAACAGATTACTACATTATATTGCTATCTACATGCATGATTTAGGTGTTCTATTAGAGTACTTGGTAGCTGAGTGCTGTTTAAGAAACAATCTTTGTCTGGCTGTTTCAGGTAACACTTGCTCAGTTGTTGTTAAGTGTTTTCACAGCTTTTTATATCTGCCTAGAGAGCAAGTATTCACAATCTTAAAGCAGGTCCAAACATGGTGCTTTGGTTTCCATCTGAAAAATGTGGATATTTTGCATTTCCTAATTTAATTTAAGTAAAAACCTAAAATATTTTAGCAGTTGTATGTTCTTGAGCTATTCACCTTAACTGTCTAATGTATCTTTTTACATTGAATGTTTGAACTTAACTGTACTGTGTGTCTTGATGAGTGAACAGAGAAAAGAGAAATTCTGATTTGGCTGAATTATGCTGATTTTGATGTGCAGATTGCCCTAGGGTTCCTTAAGATGCCATTTCCTCCATGCAGCCACCTTGTTGATGGTGTTGGGCAGCCAGAGTGAAGAGGATTCTTTTGCTCAGGGGATTTTGTGTGGCAAGAGGATGAGGCAGGGAGCTGCAGGTTACCAGGCCATGCCTTGCATTGTTTTCTGCAAAACCCTGAGGAGATTTGAATATCCCATGGTGCCATTTAGTTTGTGGGGAAGAAGAGTGCTATATAATGGACTCTGCTGAACTTGCTCTGGTGAATCTGGGTGTAGCTCTCCTTGAGGCAATGGGTGCTTGCTGGTTTTGTAGCTAGTTGTAGGCTAGATACCTCTCTTCTTGCAACCAAAAAGGAAACATTTTTCCCTGAAATGAAAAGCTGTGTTAGAGCCCCTCTGTGGAGGGTGAGAACTGTCCTCCCCACCACCATTTCACCCTGGGACAACTAATTTCTGGGCTTAAAACTTCAGTTGCAGAATTGCTGCCTTTGAATTGTTTGTTCACTTTTTAAATTTTAATTCCTGCCCCAGTTTGAGTGTCATGAACACTTTCCTTGGATTCCTGAGACTTCGGGAGTGTTTTTAATATACTGCATTGTTTTCTTTGTGGCAGTGTGAGTGCAACTTTGTCAAGGAGACAAACCGCATTGGCAGCGAACAGGTTGTACTCGAGCAGTTGTGTTACCTTCTGTTTCAGTTAGCTCAGCAAGAATCCTGAAACCTCGCAGTTCTGGGAAAAGAGGAGGCTCAGCCAAAACTCGGAGCCTTCTCTGAACAAGTTTCTTGGGTTTTGTCTCTCCAGAACCCAAGCGTTCTGTTGAATTTGGCTAAATTTGCAAGCGTGTAAGTACTTTTGAGGCCTTATGTTTAGTTTCGTGTTTGCATATGGGAGTCAGCTTGGGAATTGAGATGCCAGATCTGCTTGTTATGTTCTCATTTAGTGCATGTGTGTTCCTGAAAGTTGTTTGGTTTTGAGAGGATCAAGACTGGTGTGCAACAATTCACAAGGATGCAAAAGCTGCCCTTAGAAATATTTGCCAGGTATGGGTTTGAAAATGGCCGGGAATGCTTGTTGTTTGTGAGCTGTTCAGCTGAAACTTGGTGACTACCTTGTTGCGTGGCCCTCCAGCAGTGCCTCTTCCCCATTTCCATGGGAACAGATGGGGTTTTGTTGATAAGAGATCTATTATCAAACTAGGAAACTGACGGGCAGCAGTTGAGCCACTATTACTGTAAAACAGGGCTGACTACAGACTGAGGACATCACATGGCAGTACGTGTTCAAATCTAGTGGCTAAAAATATCCTTCCTTCTTCCTCCTCTCAGGCACAGATGCCCCAGTGTGAAAGGAAAGAGTCACTCTGGCATAGACTTGATTAGATCTGTAGCAGACAGGGGGATTGGCTGCAGAGGAATGCTTTATGTTTTGATCTGTACAAAGAGCAGCAGTTTTTAACAGTTGTTGAGATGTGTTTGTGCCTTTTAGATATTTTTGCAGACTCTGAAGGGTGTCTCAGTTTAAGTTTCATTTTGTTGCTTAATTTATCTGTATTTATTTGTACTTGGGGAAATTTTCAAAGCAAGACAGTGATCTATGCAGTACTTAGACTTAATTTTATAGCTTTGGTAGGTCTGGGAAAATCTTACAATAGTTCAGTTAAGAATCTTTATTTTTCTTGGAGGCATTAGCACTGTGTTTAAAGTATCCAGATGATAGATTTTAATCTTAATTATTATCTGGAAATATCTTGGAGGCCAGTTGGAGATATGGGATAGATGGATTTGCTGGATGCTTGTCTTAAAATGTTTTGCAGCAAAATGAAATTAGTTCTTTCATTTTGGTTGTTTTAAGATTTAAAAGTAGAGCACAGTGTCAGAGTTCTTACATCTGTTACTGACTTTTTAGTTGTATATCGGTAATGGATGTCAGTGGCATAAGTTTTATGAAAGCTGAAATTTTACGTGAGTATTTTGCAGTTGTCACAATAATAGCTTCTTATCTTCCTAGCAGCTGCCAGAATTCCAGCCTTGTGCACATGACTGCAAAGTTGTCCTGAATTTAAGGTTCTTTGGTACAAGTCGGTTTTGCTTGGCTAAGCACTGGGGGCAGCTCCAGCGGTTTCTATTTCAGCCACTGTCAGAAAAAATTATTTTTGTAGGTATCTGTGTGGTGGAGGTGACTCCTCTTGAAACGATTGGTGAACATGGAGCTTTGTAAAGAAAACCTGAAGTTCTATTGCCTCTGGAGGAGTGCACACTGGGAGACCCACAAAGGTGAAAACAGGGGTGCTTACAGGGTGACTGTGTGTATGAGCTCTCCTGTATATAATATAGGGCATGGATAGTTTGGCTGCCTGCCAGGATGCGAATGGAGCTGTGACAGCTAGTTAAAATGATCCTAGAAAGGACAACAGGCTATGAAGATACGTCAGTCTGGGTGTGAAGCAGGAAAAAGTCCTTGGAGCAAACAAAGCCACTGAAGGGGGGAGCTGCGGAGGATTGATTATTACAGCAGAAGTTCACGGGACACGTTGTACGTGCATATGTGTAGGCAGTTCACCTTACTATGCCTTTTATCCAGCTATTTTATTTTTTTTTTTACCCTGATCGCAAAGCTTAATGCATGCCTCAGCAATGCTCCCTCACTGGCATTTGGCTTTGGGCCAAGCATTAATGAGTACCCCAAGCCCTGTGTGATTTGGCTTCTCCAAATCTATTAGCATCTCTTCAGAGCAAGATAAAACTCATTAAAACAATTTACATTTGGGCATTAGAATTTCTTATAATTTTTAATACCTACTGCTAAAAGCACAGATCTGTGGTAATGTCCTTCATACAAAGCTACAATGTACCCACTGCTTTTATTCTTGGAAAAAGAACAGACTGCCATATCCCTTAGCTACTCTCTGATGGTAATGAAATGAGTTTGTAGTGCACAATCTTATCAAAGTTTTGATCTGTGCTATCTTTGAAAAAGCAATGCACACTATTGCATAAGATTTGGCTTATTAGAAATCGCATCAAAATCTGTCATGTTTGTGTTCTCTAGTGATGGTAGCTGAGGTATATAACAGCCAAACATCCTGGTCATTCAAGCTATGTGCCAAAATCTTTGCATGACTGAGCATGATCTGGGCTTCAACCTGTGCCCTCTGTCTCCCTAGTCTGCATGCAATTCACTTTTTTACATGCTTCTCTTTCATCTCCATCTTCCCTGCTCAGAATCCCAGAGCTGCCTGCTGGTGTCATCTACTTGTATTTCTCCTTCTGGAGTTTCTGCACAGAACTCTGTCTCGAAGTCAGTACAGTGGTTGAGATGCACACCGTTTTCTTGCTTAAAGGCAATTCAGCAGACATCAGCTGATCTGCATCAACTCTCCATGTGCAAGCTTTTACCTCAGAGCCTGTTACAGAGCCACGCTTGAACTGCTCATGACCTGTGGTCAGATTATCCTTGCTAAATGACTGAACTGTAATACATGCTAGAACAATGCTTGTAAATAAATGGAAGCCCAAAGCAGTAACTGCACAAAAGATAGCTTTATTATTTTTATCCACATAAAAGGACTTAATCTTTTCAGTATTAAAGTCTCTTCGACTAAAAATACCCTGTAATGGGCCATAAAGGAGCTTATCTTTGCTCAACTGAAGTTCTGTAGATGTGTCCCTGCTAAGGGGCTAGTTCACCGATGGAAGTGCTGGCGCCTGGGCCATGTACATCCTACCATCAGCCTCTTCAGTTAGGAGTTAAGGAACAGGCAGGTAACTATTACCTGCTGTAATTCACTGAGGGGATTGAGATTCTGTTCTCTTTTTGCTTGACCAGAGTTAATTTCTGTTGGTGCTGAGGTTTTTCTCTTTTATATATAGTAGTCGGCAATGAGGCAGATCAGGGTGTTGATACGTCACGTATTTTTGAAAGGGAGCAAAAATTGATCTTCAGGGTTGAATTTTCTGAAACGTTCCCATCAGCTATAAGAATTCTAAGGCATGCACTTGCAAATTCTTGTCTGGTTTTCCTTTTTTTGTTTCCTCTCATCACACTTCAATAAAAAACCCATAGCAAAAAAAAACTAAAACAAAAAAACACCCACCACCAACGAAAAAGTGGGAAACAGCAATAATTGCTTATGGAGGTTTTGGGATTTAGTGAGTATCTTCACCATAACTGTGTGTGTATGTAGTATATGATCTCTGGATCTGCATTCATGTTGTCTTTCTCTTTGAATTTCCTCGTCTTCCCACATTCAGGCAACACTAAACATGTGATACTTTTGTGACTTGAGGCTTTAATGATATCTTTCCTTTTTTAAAACTCCGATCCAGCTTTTGGCCATTGTTGCAAAGTTAAAAAAGAACCTCAGAAAGTTGAGAAGGAATGAAAGTGCTCGGGGAAAAATGTTGTTGTGGTGCTTAATTTTAAAGGGGAGGCAGTTCTGTGTGATGTTTACTTCCAAAACCAAATAAAATCTTTTTGAGGAGAGGTAGTTTCAAAGTATAGTGTTATGTTCTGCAAATAAAGCTGTGCTACTACTTTATTCAAGAAACTATTTTCATTCAACATACTGGGCTTGCCTATTGCACTCTACCAGTTGACAATGAAAAATAAAGCACTGAAGTTTTTAGAGCAATTACGCTTTAATGTATCAATTTGTGCTTTTTAAATCTACCTATTCATGTGGCTCCTTTCTTGACTCTTCACCTTTCATGCATTTTAGAATGAAGTTACAGTAAGAAAAGTATCCCTTTAAAAAAATCCACAACTTTGTTAATCTACATTTGCTGTTTGTGTTTAACTTGCTTTATTAACATAAAAAATGCTCAACAGGCAAGTCACTGTTTCTGCTGTCTGATTTAACCTGGTTTTAAATGGTATCAGCAAAACCAGCTGGAGCAGCCAGTTGTATCTGCAGCTGGGCCTGTACTAGGAAGGAAGGGTTTTTGTAAAATTCTGTGTAGTATAGATGTTACCTAGAATCTTTAACCTATCCAGTGTGCAACCAAATGCAGAACAGCTGGATGAAATCACATTTATGCTGAAAGAATCAGCTTTGTCAGTTTAATTTAGATCATTAGAAGTGATAAAGAATCAGTTTCTTGTCTTGAAGATTTTGGACAGTTTTTGGTGGTGATGATGATCAACTTAATCTTTGGCACGAATCTCAGTCTAGTTATGTTGGTAAAAGTACCTGTGGACCTACAGTGACTTTCTTACTAAAGCATGGGGTTTTGGCATTAAAATCCTTTGGCTATTGTAAGTTACTCCTCCACCTTTTTGTTCAACACAGTTCGGAACGCTCAGGAGATGCAGTGGAGCAGGATGACTAGCACCATTTTTTAATGGGTTCATCTTACTTGAGCAGTCTTTGAAATAAAAATGGGAAGAATAAGCTAGTACATCAGTTTTGCTGTATCTTGAAATATGGTAAGCTTATTTTTTGTTTGCTTCCTTCAGGTTTTGAATGAAGAATGTGATCAGAATTGGTACAAGGCAGAACTCAATGGAAAAGACGGCTTCATTCCGAAGAACTACATAGAAATGAAACCACATCCGTAAGTAGAGCTTTGGGTGATAGGCTCCCTTCATCTTTTTCACATCCTCTCAAGCAGAAAGGAGGTTTTGTGCTGAATGCTTTGCAAAGTGTACCTTACCAGATCTACCAGAATGTATGAATAGATAAAGGATGGCTGTTGAGTTGTATCTCTGGCTGTAGTGTTTACTGTAACTCATTTCACAACTAGCTATATAGCTGGGTATTTTGGGAAGCTTTTCTGGTGGTTGCTCTGGTGTTTTGCTGTAGGGTCAGACAGATTGACCTTGGGGGTAGCAGACATAAACCAGCAAAAAACTCTTTAGTACTAGAGAGTTGTCACCACCACTGCCCCAGGAAAAAGAGTGACTGTGTTCCTGTGGTAATTCTCTGGTTTACTTAGCATAGCAGAGAAGAGTAAGAATTGTGGCCTTCAGAGCTCACCAAAAACTGTGTAAGGATATTTGGAGCTGAACTCTTAGCGGCATTGATTTGTAGCTCTGAAGAACTGTATTTGAGTAACTGCTTTGAACATTTCACCTTAGATATAAAGAATCAAGCATATGCAATAGTGTTTCACGACTGGGTTTTTCTCTGTATTGGTTCATATGTTTCTGCTGTCTTCTACTAAACTCTGGTTCTGCCAACCCTTGAGATCCTTCAACATCTGAACAAGAAAACAGTGAGCTCTGGGTAACAGATTCAAGGAAAGAAAAGGTTTAGGAAGGAGCAGCAAACTCTGTAATCAGAATTTTTACAAAGAGCTGTAGTGGTTCAGTTGCCTGCCCACAAAAGCTGATGGTTGATTTGTTAATTGGTGTCTGTAATTATATCATTAAGATATTGCAGTTAAATCCAATCAAGAATTATTTTTCTAAGGGCTCTTTCAAAATGGCAGAAGGAAGCTTGTGAGGGACCGTGCCCCAAGAAGGAGAGGAGATATACTGCTTTCGTATACTGCTTTCACAGCCAAGTGGGAAGTGAAGCAAGGATGCACCAGAAAATTGTGAAATTGTTTAAAGCCTTGTCTGCTGCAGTAACATGTCTAGTTTACCCTGATCGTGTTAGTCCACTGGGGATTGCAAATGTACATTGCAATTTCTCTCTCTCGTTGATATGAATCATCGTTCATCTTCTCATAACAATTTTGCAGGCATTTGAGTTATACTGCGGTGATGTCTCCTGTGATGATGATCACTTTGTTCTGTAATCATCCATGGTATTTTGTTTTAGAGGGATAAAACTGTCAGGTTTTCACTTTTCAAAGGGGAATGAACAGTATCTGAACCTCCAAGTGGGTGAATTTGGTAGTGTGTTTTAAGCATAGATAATTTGACCTTTTCTGAAGATGTTTAAACTGCTGATGGTGGCTGGATGGAGTTAGCTCCATGTGTCAGCAATGCTGGGAGTCTTAACTGGTGCATTAACAACACTGGGAAAGTATACAAAAGTGTAATGTTAGCTTAGCTGTAATGCAGAGCTCTCTAAGTAGTCCAACAGGTCGTACAAAAAGCAAATTGCAGGCAGCTGACCAGGCATGAGAGAGAGAATGTTCCTTTTCTCAGACTACTATCAAACTGTGTTGTGGGAAGGTGGCACGAGAGCTTTTCAAGAGGAATTGGAAAGAAAGCAACTATAAATGACTTTAAATCCTGTCCTAGGATCTGAGACTTAAATCCGCCAGCTCGTCTTAAATGCAGTGTTTTTTCTTGCTTATATTTTGCAAATCTTACAGTTTGCTTTGTTAACTATCAGCAGATGAAGCTGAAAAGAAAATGTGGTGCCTTTTGGTTGCCAGCTGAGTCACCTGGGTTCTGAAGTGTTAATCTGAATTGCCACATCAATTAACAAAGCAAAAATGTATGTAGACGTAGGCATGATACTTGGTGAAGAGCTGCAGGAAACTCTGGGCAGAGAGGCTTCCTGTGAAGGCACAGTGCTGCGGTTCAGTGGCAGGACTACCTTTCTCCCTTTAAGGGGTAGGGGCAGAATTTGTCGTTTATGAAACAGCCTGAATCAGACTTGTGGTGTGTGAATCTCAAGTGTCAGTGTTTGTAACCAGCTTTTCTTGAAGATACATCTCAAGTCTCACTTTGCAGTATTCTAACTCGTGGAGGAAATTGGCCAAGGTGAATGGTCGTGCGAAGTAAAGCCAAACGAATTGCAAACTGCCGATTGAACCGAGTCTGAACACGATATGAACTTTGTGTTGTACCAATCAGTGCATCTCCTTCTAGCTGCGCAGCATCAGCACTAATGCCCGGATTTGGTTTTGCAGTGCTGACTGGATGAGTTTCACCTAAGTTACAAAGCTAGTGGGAAACAAGTGTTACTAAGCTTAGCCCCTTCAGCAGGGAACCTGTGGGAACGTTGTGGTCGGTTTCTTTGTTCTACTTCTCTGTGTGATTTTTGTTAATATTTTTTGGTCATTCTGTGGCAAAGATTCACATGTGCACAACACTTCTGATGCTTTACAAACATGTTCTTAAGTAGATAGTAGTCCTTCAAAATAACTCACTTTGTTTCTTTCATCTATGAGGTTTTCTTTTAATGTTTTTTATGTTTAGAATTCAAGTTCCTTTTACTCTGAATTGCTAAACTGGTAGTGAAACCATAAAATTGCAAGGGAGTTCAAGAATTGTGAAAGATTTTTAGTCTATTTGAAGTGCGTTAGAAACAGGTGGCAGAAAACTTTGAAGAATTTGATATTGTTACTTTGGAAGTGTTACTTCCTTTAATAGAATTGTACACTTCGACTTTGTAGTGATTCAGTAAAATTAGGGGGGGAACAGGGTATACTTTTGAGGCTTCAGGCAGGATTACAGAAATTCTGAGGTTTGTGTTTCCAAGTCGCACGTGAGTAATTGAGAATTATTTGAGAACTAAACAGAATTAAAACATTTGGTAAACAAGAACTATGGCAAGATAGCTAAAACCATAATATAAAGCTCACTTTATGTAACATTTGCAGCGGCAAAGTTCAAGACTTCCTTATCTCTCTGACAATTGTGCCAAAAGCCCAGGAAATAAAGTACTACCTTTGAATTCTGAAGCAGTTTCACGTAATGGCTTCTCCTCCCCAATTTTTGAAGGCAACGGAGTGCAATGAGAGACGGGTAGATAAATGCTCCCTCTGCTGTCTCTGCCACCACCCTGGGTACCAAGAAGCAGCGCAGTTGCTAAACCACCAGGAAAGTACTAAATTCTATAAAGTTCTTTATCACTAGAAGTAGAATGGTTGTGGGAGAAAGCTTTTCCTTTCCAGGGGATAATGAGTACACAGCAAGAGTTGCAAACAAGTAAAACATGTCTAGGTGATTGTGGAAATGGAGTTTGTAAACAAGATGTATTGTTTTCAGTGCCAAATGCTTTTCATAAGCTGCCTAGCTAAATGGAGTGAATACCCCTTTTACAAGGGGAATGTCCTAGAGCTGTTTTATTGAATAAATTCATATAATAGAAATGCATCTGTGGACTCATCAACTGTGATATAATACAGGATGTGTGTTTGTGTTGCCTTCTGTGCTGAGCAGATACTGAAGACAGCCAGTGAGATGAGCGAGGGCTGCTAGTAGCTAGCAAGTGTGGTAATCAAGTAATCGGGTCCTCCTTCACCTCTAGAGATAGCTTCCTCTTAGGGAGGAAGATCTGGTGACTATGTGACTTCATGAAAGTTTCAACTTCTCTTAAGAACAACCGTTTCAGGGAGGATTTTGCAACTTCTGTCATCTTGCTGCACCAAAACCTTCACTGCAGAAAGTAAACTGTAGGAGTGCTGTTGTTAAATGCTGTCCTCTAAGCGCCAATCATCTGCATGGTTATAGGCTGCAGTACGTACTTCTATCCTGCGTGATCTGTTACTCAGAACTGAAAGCTGTACTTTTTGGCTGTGAAGGTGGTTCTGCTTTTCCCACACCATGTGACCTACCACTCAGCCCTTGTTTGACTTTAATCTTGGATTAGTCTGGAAACGCAAATGTAAATGTGGGTAAGAATCCCGTGACCAGGACTGCTGGTCAGTGCTGATGGTCTGGTTGCCTGAGGTAGGTTCACCCTTGGTGTCACGGAGGTGGTCAGCCTGTGCCTTTGACTTCTGCGCAGCTGTCAAGAGTTTCAGATGTGGCTTCCGTGGTGCAGCTGTTCCATGTGACTGCTGATGGGAAAGCTGCTAGATTGTCCTGGCTGTAGGAGAAAGCAAGAAAATAGGCTACTGAGAAACAAGTATTAGCAGCATCTTTCCTAGAACCGAATTGCATCCTCGGCACTTCTCTGCAATGAAGCAGAGAGACCTTTTCTCACTTGGTCTGCGTGTAACTTCACTCCTGGCACCTCCCTTAGCTTTCTGACACGATACGTGTCTTTGACCACTGCGCTCTGGTAGGGGTCAGAGAGATTGGACTCTGGGCTGCAGGAGCAACCGTCTGCTGAATGAAGGTTCTCTCTGCTGAAGTAGTCATGTCCTACCACTTGATCTAAAAGAGACTAGAAATTGGTTGTGATACAAAATGCACTTTCTATTTGTGCAGGATGGGTCAGTCCATAGACAGGATCTTGTTTCTACAGCTGTGATGTTTCTGAAGAGAAACCTTAGAGTGAACTCCCAGTGTTGCCCTTGCATTTTGCAAATACTACATGTTTTTAAAAGATTCCTACCTGCTGAAGTGATGTTTCTGTGCTTATCCTTAATAACTTAAATTTTCTATATTGTCTGCTCTGCAAATCATGACAAAGACAAGGGTGGTTTCTCCTTAGAAGACATAAGTAATAAAGGAGACTGCGTGGTTACTCCCCACTGATTGTCTTTGGGTACTAATAGTGAAATAAATGCTGCTGTATTACAGGGAATTTCAATAGTGACCAGCAACCAGTGCAGGACTTTGTTGTCTCTGAGTTGATGGCATCATACAGTTTGGACAATTAAAGTTTTGCTTGTAAAGACATGAGACTTCCTTAGTGACAGAGAAAGAGACTTGAGTTTCTTGCTTGAGCTAGGTATTGAATCTGTTTGACTTCAGGTTATGAGGCCTGATTACTAAGATGTCAGTGCAGGCCACAGTAGGCATTTTAACTTTTTCCAAGGTTATAGCTGGTTCCCAGGGTTGTTGTCTTAGTCTTACAAAGCAGGACTTTACTGTGAATTGTGTACATTAGGTTCTTGCTGCGATGTTTATGTATGCTAAATTGCAGATACAATAGGCTGCAGAACAAGGTGAATAATGCATTACGTTTTGGGCAGATTTTTTTCCATCTCTGAAAATAAATCCTGTAATTCGAGGATCTCACTCTTACCACATCTCTGGTTTGCTAAATTGAGTGAAATAGGGCTATTGTGAGCACCAGCTTATCAAGTCATTGCCAGGACGAAACTTTGTGAAAAGCTGCATGGTTCAGTAGCCTGTGTTGGAGGGGCAGTGAGGTGCAGTGTAGTTATTTCTGTTAGGGATCGTTTCACCTCTGTGTGAATATCTATGTCTGGCTCTTCCATTAAAGGATTAAAAATCTTAACTTTCTCTGTTGTTTTCTTTTCCTTGCTCCACAGGTGGTTTTTTGGAAAGATTCCTCGAGCGAAGGCTGAAGAGATGTTAGGCAAACAGAGACACGATGGTGCCTTCCTCATCAGGGAGAGTGAGAGTGCTCCTGGGGACTTCTCCCTCTCAGTCAAGTAAGTCAAGCCCAGAGGCAATGTTGTGGTAATTGGGCTAGCTACCGGTAAAGGACAGGTGATTGTCAATGCTGAGGAGCAGGAATGATCTTCCTGATGCCCTATAGCATTCCTGTTCTTCCAGTGATACTTATTTATTCTCTTTAATGGAACGAGTATACGTGCTCTGCTGTGTAATGAGCCTACAGGGCTGAGCCGGTGGCGTGTTGGTTCCTGTAGTCTCAGGCGCTGTTTGTTTGTGGATCCCATTCCTTCTCCTTACAGCCACAAGGTGTCCAGTGTGTACATGTTCTCTCCCATCCTCCTTAATTCCTCTTCTGCAGTGCAACTTAGTATTTTATCTTCTCTCTGTGTAGTACGCTTCCAAATGTGTTTTTCATGTTTGCTTGACACATGCTTTGAGAGGATGTTCATGTTGTCTAGTACTGGGACATGGAGATGAGAAAACAGAGGCCTCTTCCATCTCTCACAAGTGCATTCCATGTTCGTGGAGAAACTCAGTCTAATAACAGTGAAGTGAGGAGGAGCAGTTCTCATCCTTGAATAACCCTACTAGAAGTACTGGATGTTAACCAGCAGCAGTTCCTGCTAGTTAGCCATGACCCACAAATACCACGCTACCTATCTTGCCCATCTGAAGTCACTGTAAAATAGTGATATTAGAAACTTGAAAGGTCATGTGATGTAGCGTGGTTTGGGGTGGGAGGGATTCTGTCCTCAGCAGCTGATTTTGCCTTTTTTTCTTTATTTTCTGTAATCTTCCCCTTTCCTACCAGAAATGAACAAGATTTTCTCTAGAATCCTAACAATTTTTTAATATTCATGCACAATTTCTAGTTTGCTCTGTTTTCTGTGGGTATTGGTGACCTGTCTTGGCAGAATTATTTTTTTTTCTGGTCATCTTTGGTCAGTAACCAAATTTTTGTCCTCCTGTACAGCAGCACTGAGTCAGGCCAACAAACTGCCTTGAAGCCACTGATTTTTAAGAGGCGTTTATATTTCTGTCTTGGATACAATCATCTGAGCTGGAATACTGACTATTTCGTTCCAGAAAGTGCATTCCTTTAAGAAACATGAAGTTATAACAGTGTAGCTCTGCCTACCTGTTAGCTTAGTGTTGCCATCTGGTGGTAATGTCTCAGTTGATTTAATTATTTTTTTCCTGCTTGTGCAATTTAGAAAAAATCTTTTTCCTAAACAGTGATCTACAGGAATTGAAATGGTGAGAAGCTCTCAGGTTGTGAAAGGGAGAGCAGAGGCAGTACTCATGAGTTGTTTCATGTTAACTCTGTAGCCAAGATAGCATCTATGTTTTCAGCCAACATATAGAAGCTGTGCGTGCCAAGTAGGGAACAGTTGTCTCCTGTTTTCAATGTTTTAGACTGAAGGAAAAATATTGATGTGCCATTTGTCTGGAAAATCCCGATGGACTCATTGGAGTTCCCCTTTATTCAGCATAAAATTGTTGGAAAAGTAGCTTCAACTGAATGCCATTACTTGTCAGAAAGAATTGTTAACAGAGAATTGCAGTAGCCGCGTTCCATGTGCAGCATCACCTTTCCAGCATTTTCTGTTCTTTGTTTTTTTAGGGACCAGAGAGATCCTTTTGTTTTGCAAGACAGTCTTTGGACAAGTCCAGGCTGGCTGCCAAAAGAGACAATCCTACCCTCCCTGTGGCAGTGTTTTCCCAGCAATTTACCTACAGTGGGCCTGCTGCTTGTGTATTGTGTTGTCACACGCACCAGTGGTGCTGCATGCAGGAGGGACTGAGGCCGTGAGAAATAGGGGACCGTAGCAAGAGTAGCGCAAACCTGAATTGGTTCGAGTCAGTTGTGAAATTGCTGTGTGTGAAATGCTAAAACCAAAATGCCTGTGCTGTTTGACTTCAAAATCTTCTATTTGGGAATGTGAAATGGAAGGCGCCGTGGTGCAGTTACTTTAATGTCACCTTGTATTTGCACTGCAAAGTCCGTGGCGTGTGTCCAGGGTATCTGTGCACTGTCTTCAGCGGCTCAGGTGACTGCATAGATGCATCAAGAAGTACGTGTGCAGGATACCAGCTGTGTAGCAATGTTCAGTGTAAAATAAAAAGCTGAAATATTGCGTGTGGTGTGGGAGACGGTGTTGTGACACCAGAAATCCTTGACCAAAAGACCTCAAACTTCTGCAAATTCAGACTGGTTTTAAAAGCTGGCTTAAACTGAAGTCCTGTTGTGAGAAAAGCACATATTACAGGATTACTTTTTTTCAAAATAAATTCAGTATTTGGATTTTCTTTTTCTCTGATTACTGATTTCTGTAAAATATAATTAACAAGTGGTTTTCAGACATCCTTTTTACAGTAGCCAATTGGTATGTGCATTATCAGTGTCATTTACGGTTCTCACTGTGCCCTGAAGGACCTTTTTCTTCCAAATTCTGTGCTGATGATCCCAGAAGAGTACTCGGTGACTAATAATGTGGGGTTCTTGTGTTCTTCACTCCTTCCTCCCAGGTTTGGAAACGATGTGCAGCACTTCAAAGTGCTTAGAGATGGGGCTGGCAAGTATTTCCTCTGGGTGGTGAAGTTCAATTCTTTGAACGAGCTGGTAGATTATCACAGATCCACATCTGTCTCCAGGAACCAGCAAATATTTCTCCGGGACATTGAACAGGTGCCACAGGTAAGAGCAGTATCCTCGTAGAGTGCACTATTTGGACTATTGCAACCACAGTCTGAAGTGGGGAGTGCATGAATAGGGATGGAAAGAAGGTGACTGACATTTTGCTTGTCTGTGGAAGTAGATCCCTCAGCCAGAGTTATGCTGGGAAATAAGATGGATGCTTGTGCAAAGCCTACCTGCGAACTCCCTACTCTTCCCCCTTCAGTTCTGGCAAAGTGTTACTGTTGCTGCTTGAACATTTGTCTTAATGTTTCTGGGTACTGTTGCAGGAAGGTTATCTGATTCCTGTGATTTAAAAATGGGTTTACTCCCGTTTTAGGACACAGTAAGAAAGGATAGTTCTACCTGTACTGGTTCATAGCCAAGACTGTACCCCTCTAGCCAGTGAAGCTTTGGTACTGAAGAGGTGGTTACAGGCAGTAGCATATGGATCGTCTCTAGCCTGCTGTTTGGGATCTAGCCAGTGCTAGGAGAAACCAAAAATCTACTGCAAAGTGCCAGCAGAGCAGCTTGTGTATATCTAGCTCTTTGTTTTGTTCTATTTCCCAGGGCAATCAAAATGTTATGTTGGATGTAACTGGATCTTTTGTCAATTTTGGATAAATCCTTTTGCCTCTGTGTGCAGCATGCTAGTTCGAGCTTGAAGACAAGGGGTGTGGAACTCATGCCGCTTGCTCTCCAGGTGCCACGGCACCCTTTGCCGCAGTTTGTCTGAGTTAACATCTGGCTCTGCGCTGTCGGGTCAGTGATAAACAGAGGGTGAGAGAACAGCTGCCTGGAAACAACAAGCATGAAGATACCTTCCAAGCCTCATGATTTTAAGAATGCAAATGCATTTTAAATGAACTGTTAGCTTTGCCATAAAAATGGACGCATTTGCTGACCAAGCAAAATGCTCTGGGACAGTTTTTTGGTGTTGGAGAGTTTTAAGGCAAATGTAAAATGCCAACATCCAGTTTTCAGGGGGAGCTTTGTGTATCGCAGTGTTAGATAGATTAGTAATATTCCTGCTGTCAGCTGGTGAAAACAGGGTGGATAAGTTAGAAGACCATTGTATTGCAATAGAGGGCAGATTTACGGTAGGTCATGAAGACTGGAAAATACATCTGTCTCATCTGCTGTCATTGTTTTGGCTCTTTCACAGAAACTGGACTTTTTTCTAAGGTCTTCTATAAGCTCTGCTTTCCTGTGTTAGCATCTTGTTACTGATGGTGGAAGCTGGCTTGTAGGCAAATGAAACAGCCCAAGTGTTTATTGTTAAACACTGGTGTAAGTTAAGCTCCTGCCTGAGGGAGCAGGTGTCTCCAGTGCTGTGGATGATTCTCACTTTGTGTATCTTTTTCTTTCTCCTTTCAGCAACCAACATACGTTCAGGCCCTGTTTGATTTTGATCCCCAGGAGGAAGGAGAGCTAGGCTTCCGCCGTGGAGACTTTATCCAAGTCCTTGATAATTCTGACCCCAACTGGTGGAAGGGAGCCTGCCACGGACAGACGGGCATGTTTCCACGCAACTATGTGACCCCAGTGAACCGGAACATCTAGAGATAAATATTAGAGATTATTTAAAGAAACCAGAGAACCAGTAAATACACATACAGAGCCTAACTGCAGCCAGTGACCTAAAATCACACGGCGATAAAACCTGAGTCACCTTTCAACGTGAGGTGATCCTCCTTCACTCAGTACGGAACTTCAGGGGTGGGGGGGGGAAGAGTTCAACTTACACACCAAAACTTATCTTTTAAAAAAAAAAAAAAAAGAGAGAGAGAGAAAAATGAAAATAACAAATTTCCTCAGCTGCTCCTGGGTTACCCCCTTTCATTCACTCTTCTTGTTTCCCCCTCCTCCTCTGTCCATCAGTGCATGAAGTTTTAATGCCATATAAAGTCCTAGCCATGCAGTTAAAGGAAAAGGGAGAAACTCTGCTGGTATTTTCTCTCTCTGCAAATGGTCATTTGACATGATGGGACATGAGATAAGAACCAAATCCACAGTCCTGCCTTTAAAAAAAACAAAAATCATCAGTCTCTGCTTTTGCCTTCAACATTCAGCTGCTCTTGCCTGGGAAAGATGAGGTGTTAATCTAATTTTTATTGTCTCTTCTCCTTTGGCACTTTCTTCTGGAGCTCAGCAGCTTCCAAGCAGGGGAAGGGAGAAGAGTTGTGTGGCTTTTTGTTGGGTTTTTTTTTGTTTGTTTTGTTTCCTTTTTTCTTTTGAGTCACAGAGCTGCTTTGAGAAACTCCAACGTACAACTGAAGTCTGTTAATGCTGTGCCGACAGCTTTTTTGTTTTTTCTTAAAGGTGTACGGTTGAGCACATTCTGTAATTTTTTCCATAGTGCCTTTCCCCTATTTTCTTTTTTATTATTTTTTAAGTTAAAAGGACAGTCCAGAGCTTTTCAGAGGGGTTTTTTCTGGCTATATGTAAATAAATACTTTTGGGGGAAGGGTGTAAAGGAGGGTGGTTTTATCAATGGACATTTGACAAAAACCTGGAAACAGAGATGGAGCTTTAATCTTAAGATTTGTCTTACTGTTCAACTTTCCTTATTCCAAGGAAAATCAAGGCATTCAAGTGGCAGCTTAGGCTGCTCAGAGGTGGGGAGCTGCAAGCAGGAGCCTCAAACGAAGTAAGAGAAAGGGGGAAGTTTATGACCAGGGAAGATGAGGAAGAATATTTTGGGGAGGGAGGGTGAAGGGGGGAATTTGAGAAATGATATCCCTGAGATGTCCTATCAAATGTACATTCCTTTGATGGAAAACTTTATAATGCAGAGAAACCTCAAGAAATAGTGCTTGAAAAAACTTTATGCTATTAGTGAATGTTTCTACGTGATGCATGTAATCAGCCTGTCTCTCTGGCCTGGATAAGGGAGTATTTGCAGTCATGTTACTCTTGAAAAGTGGGGTCGGCATCACTGTTCTCCAGTTTCTCCTCCCTTCTCAGGTCAGTGTTACTGTTGAAGTAGATTTCCCCTGCCCCGCTCCCAGTTCACAGCAGGCTGTGTGATGGCTGTCATCCCCACCCCGCACCATAATGGCATGCGTTGTGGCCATTTGCTCCTCCACCAGAGCAGTGTGACGTTAAATTGAACGGAAAGGAAAGCGATCGAGCCGCACCGCTCTCTGTGCCAATCTTCAGTTGCGTTATTTTTCCTTTTGATGGCCATTTGGCTGGATCCCCTCACCCCACCAACGAATCCAAAAACTGCAGCGGAGAACTCCTCCCGCCCTGCCTGAGCACGGGCAATCTTGTGTTGGAGGGTGCCTTTTTTTGTACTAAGTGTTACAAATGTTTTATTCCTGAGACGGACTCTGCCTTACACTTTGATTTTCCAGCAGATGAAAGAGAGAGCTATCCTGTAGAGTATTACTTTCTCCCCCTCTCCTTGCTAGCTGTCACTCACTTTCTTCCTTCTTTGTAAAGTGATTGGAAAAGGAATCTATGGCATTCTACACCTGGACCATTTGATTGTTTCCTTATTTTGGAATTGGTGTATATCATGCAGCCTTGCAGACATACGTCTTGTGTGTGTATATATATTAAAAAAAAAAATCAGTGTTTAAATAAAAAAGGCCTATGTACTTAATCCTTTAACTCTGCAGCAACATTTGGTAGATAGTAATTAACTGTGAATAATAAATATACATTGAATTCTTCACTTGAGGATCTGTCTTATTTCAGTTAACTCACCAAAACAGAACCAATCAACCTGATTTATAGGATACTAAATTGCCGTGGGAGGGAAGAGCTGTAAGGTGTGCTCTGGCCTGAGGCTCCCTCTGTAGCATGGTGGTTTGTGCTTGGGTGAATTCACTCCTTCAGGCTGAGTCAGCGGAGAGCCTTGCGCTGGGCACGTGTGGATGGTGAGGAGGGGGAAAGGGATCATCACGTCGCTTCCAGGACTGAGGACGGTGTATCTGTCAGCTGAATGGCAAGGTGATGCTTTTTTGAAGTCATTTTTTTTCCTAACCGCTGAGTGCCCCTGTGGTACGACTGCCATGTCTCCAGTAACGGGGAACGACACACCAGGTGTTTCTGGAGCACGCTGCTGAAGGGCAGAAGGGAAGCTGGGCGTATGGCTTGTGTAAGCCCAGCAGGCACAGTTCAGACTGCCGCAGGAGCCTTTGCTGTTGGTGCCTTGCAGATTGTTTTCGCTTTTCTCTTGTTGCCCGGAGAAGTGGAGCCCCTCAGCTGTGCTGAGGCGGCAGCTCTGCAGGCCACCCGTGAGACGCTGACGGTCCGTGGGCTCTGCAGCTTCTCCCCGGCCTTTGCCCGTGTTCAGCCGGTGCCTGTGGGTTTTGTGGGAGAGGTCCCACCGACGTGAGGGTTTGCGTTGGCTGTTAGGAGCTGCTTTTTTAGTTGAGACGCTCAAATACAGATGGAGTCAAGGAGTTTGTGGATGCTCAGAAATGCCTCGGTATTCCCATGATCGGTTCTTTATCTGCCGTTTGTCCCAGAAAAGTCAATACAGAAATGGTTTGCAGTGTGGTCCGGAGCTCGTGGCTTTTCTGTAATGCCGTAACAGAACGTGTTCCTCAGAATGGTGTTACACTGGGAGTATCTACTCAGAAGTTTGGAAAATCTTGTTTTTCCTTGTGCTTTACCGGGGGAAGAAAAGCGCCTGTTGCCAGCGCAGCGCCCAGCCCTGGCGGAAGGCGTCCTGCCCTCAGTGCGCTGCTTCCCGACCGGCCTGGGCACGGGGGCAGCAGCGCTGCTGCTGGGCCGCAGAAAAACCCGAAACCCCACGGTACGGTGCCGTCAACAGCACGGAAGGTGCCGGCGTTGCTTTAGGAAGCCCGAGAGCTCCGTTCCCAGCCCTCTCCGGTTCGGCAGCGGCGGGGCCCAGGGGACTACGCGTCCCAGCGACCCCCGCGGCGCGCAGGCGCAGTGCGGTGGCGCCGGCGGCTGCTGGCGGCCGGATGAGGCGGCTCGGCGG